>JAVRXN010000012.1:29872190-30472190 GCA_033556935.1 Timema podura
TTCTTGACTACAGATCCAGAGGTCCCGGGATCGATCCCCGGCACTCCCAGATTTTATTTTAAGCGGTGGGTCTGGAAAGGAGTAAACTCAGTCTCGCAAGGACAAATCAGGAGATACTTAAATGAAAATGTAGCGGCCTTGGTTTAGAAAACCGAGATTAACGACCAAAGGGCTCGCTGTGCTGACCACTGACGCTCTATTCGCAGAAGTTGGTACTATCTTCGTCAACAGACAGAAAATACAAACATATATTTTACGGTCAACGTTGATATTATTTTACTATATTATTAATATTATTTTACAGGCATTGATGCTATCTATCAAAAGTGATAGCTTCAGATCATACGACTTTTCTTTTAAAACATATTAATATTATATTAGTTACTTTTATAATTGTCAAAAAAGTGCCTTCGCATCTAAATCAGGCTGTAGTTTAAAAATTTTAATGGGCCCCTACACAATACTTTCTCAGATCAATTAATGTGTTTCTTACGTAGTTAAGACAATCGGCAACTAAAATTAATGTAAGCCCACAAGATGAGAAAGGTATATTTCATGGAAATATGTCACCATTCGCCTGGAGATAAAGTGGGAAACTCACAATTTGGAAAACTCTCCCTTTCAGAGCACCATTACAAACTGATTCTCGATTTCCCAGGTCAGAGCTGAGCAGATAATTCGATAACGCCCGCACTGAGCCAAACCTACCTGTAATTTATAAAATAGTTTATAATATTAGTGTGACCCACTTCGGTCGTCGATTGGTCGAAAGCAGTGGTTCCCAACCTTTTTTCACTTGCGTACTCCTTGGCAGCCCATTTCCATAAATTGTGCTCTTAATTTTTAGCAAAATGTTTAAATATTACAGCAGTAGTTATTCCTGATTTATTTATTGCAACTGAAAACAAATGGACTAGTAATTAGAGTATAAAACAATGTGATAGTAAGCTGAATGAAGAGGGCATATATTTTTACATTTAAAAAGCAGACGTTACAATAAAAAATAACATATTTAATTGATTTATTAATAATTATAAAAAACTATTTTATGTTTGAAATTGAAATAATTTTCTCAAGGTCAAATATAGAAGAAAAACCACACCACCCCTCACCATATCATTGAGTTAATTTCATAACTTTTGACTGATCTTTTGTCTAACACTGCTGGCATATATAGCTCTTTCTATCACTATTCAAATATTTTCGCGTACCTACAGACGTCCTGACACGTACCCCTAGGGGTACGCGTGTCCCCCGTTGGTAACCGCTGGTCCAAGGCGTCACTCTCGCAATAAACTGTACTTCCGATGACAGGGGGATCGCGGCTCGAATCCCGGACGGATGTACTGAGGGTGGTTTTCACTAAATGGTTTTCCGCTCTCTCTCTTAATCCAAGCAAATTTTGGTACACTTTCTCTAAATTCAACCTTCCTCATCCATAATACATTAGATTATTAGTACATATGCATATAACCCGAATGAGTAGTGTTGTAAAAAATTTTATACATATCAGTATGGGACCGTAAGTTGTTATATTTCGCAACGTCTTAAGTCATCATTTAATGTAAACAGGAATTAGGTAGGCTTAATTTTTATCTTAAGAGGGCTCCTAGTTTTATCACGGGTGGCGTGTGAGATTCGCAAGGTCAACGTGTGAAGCACTAGATCTGATAGGACACACGGGCGGGGCGTTTTCGTACTCAGATCGCGTCATCTTGGAAGAGAGAGACTTCGTGCTGACACAGTGGATCGGGTCTCACTTCAAACAGCTTGCTTCCTGAGTTGAACAGGACTCTCTCTCTCTGTCATGCGTAATTATATCACAAACCAGAATAACCTCGACTACAGTATGATTCATTCACGGATAAACCTTTTCGGCAGTTATAAAAGTTAATAAAACAATTTTCCTCTTCCACAATAATATGATTTTTACCGTCACTTTTTATAGATATAAATGTATAGATATAAGAGCTTAGGAAGAAGGCGGATTCAAATATTTGAACACCTGAAGGAAAGAAGGAAACTCTTAGCTGAAAGAGGAGGCAGAGGACAGGGCGCATTGGTGGTCTAAGCTCACTGACAAAGAAATGGACCTGTCGTGGGACAGAACACCTAATAATAATTATTATTATTATAATACTAAATAATAATAATCAATAGCTATGAATTAATGGTTGTAAATGAAATTTTTCATAACACGCATAGGGAGGTATATGGGCTAAGGCGTAAACCATGTCTGGTTTGACCTGTAAGAGACAAGGAGGTCAAAGTTCAACTTTTTTTTTAGCACCGCGTCTTACTACCCGTTTGGGTTATATGCTTAAGTACTATTTACGCTAATGGGTTAGGAATTGGGAAGGTTGAATATAGAGGAAGTTAACCCGCATTTGCGTGGAGAGAGAGTGGAAAACCATTTAGGAAAACACCCCCCAGTTCACCCGAACGAGATTCGAACCTCGATCTCCCCGTCCTCGGCAGTCGAGCTCAACACGACTAGCGCGTTAGATAACTACGCTACCGAGGTGGGTCAAAGTTCAACTCCGTTCAGGGTAAACAAACGGGGATTTTTTTCCCCCTAAATAGTTTTCTATCCTCCCTGAAATGAAGATACATTTCCTCAAAATTCTAACTTACGGATTCTTGCCTAGTTCTTGTGAAATGTGGATAATCCGGAAGCTTTCAAAAAAAAAAATTGACTTTGCTTATTTAGCAGGGCTGCCATACACCTGGAACACCGGGAGAGCTGGGAAAACACAGGGAATTTTTATGTCTAAAAAAATCGGGAAAACATAGTACATTTAACAAAATCTAGTAAAGACAATGGAATATTTGTTTATTTGGGACTTTAACTGAACGCTTAAAATAGTAGATCTTTGAATGTATGAAAAAGTGAACTGAAAAATTAAGCACACTAATTTAAAAATGTCTTGTTACCCCTTAAATAAGGGTTTTGAAGTGACAGAATAAGTATTTCCCCATTAATCTTAAATAATCCTGTTCTAAACCTAAGTTACATTATTTCACACTTAAACAGGTTGATGAAGAACAAAATGTTATTACTCTTTTCTTCAATCTAAATTGCCTGAAAAAATGGGGATTCCTTCTGGAAAACATGAAAAATATAGGGAGTTTGGTTGTAAGAAAATAGTGTCAATCCTGATTTAGCTAATAAGTACCCGCAACGGGGTTTGCGCAGTTTAGGCTGTTAAACTTGAATAGCACAAGCTCACTGTTAACGGTCGTGGCTTGAATTATGATCGGATGGTATAAATATAAATATCAATTAGTCTGGATCGTCGGCGGAGGAGGTAGCGGCTCGAATCCCGAACGGTTGTATTATTTTGTCTCTATATATTGTTTCTTACTCTCCATTCAAAGAAACCTAGGTACATTTCCTCTAAATTCTACATTTTTCATCCCGACCTAATTATTGTAATTATTATATGTGCGTATAACCCGAAAGGGGAAGAATAAAATAAAACTACAATGGAAACTGCTTGAATGTTAATTAATTCTGTTTCAGTGACCTTGAAAACTAAATCCCTTGAATTTCAAAATGATGGTAAGTAGTGTGACTGGTAGCGCGACCGTATCAAATGGACAGTCAAGGTTATTCTACCACAAACACGGTTAAGAAACAAAACAAATGTGTCACTGTTGCACACTTCATCATTCACAAATCATCGCGTACTTTTATCTCTAATTCATCCGTCTCACAACTATTACATTTCCTCTTCAAATAACCTTGTAAAGGTGGGAATCCCTAAAGAGTCTTCGTCTATTTAATGTTTGAGACTATTTTACTATAGCTTATATAATGATTACGTTATATTTCATAATACAGCATTGGTTTCAATTTCCTTTGGCCTTGTGTTAAAAAATAAAAGAAGCTTACTCTGACAATCTTTTTATGAGTAAATCATATTAAAATGGTTCCGTTTAAAGGGCTCTATTATACGAATAGCTATTATTCCTTCAAATACGAGACCACAAGAGATGTTAGTAGAAAATAATAAATACATGGTTGTGATCAGAAAAGCTATATTTTCTATAGATGGAGTTCTTCTTTCTTCGTTTCTACTTACGTTCTAACTTTTTAGTGGTTTTAAATTTTAGTTTAGAACGATAGATTCCTTCCAACAAAACATTTCCCTATTAGCAGTTCTAACCAACTCTTTCTTTTTTATCGGTACAGGTTTTTTTTTTTTTAGCACCGCGTCTTACTACCCGTTCGGGTTATACGCTTAAGTACTAATTACGCTAATGGATTAGGAATTGGGAGGGTTGAATTTTAGAGGAAGTGAACCCGCATTTGCGTGGAGGGAGAGTGGAAAACCATTTAGGAAAAACCACCCCCAGTTCACCCGACCGAGATTCGAACCTCGATCTCCCCGTCCTCGGCGGTCGAGCTCAATACGGGGTTGTTTGTTGATAGTGACATTTTTACAAAACCTAAAAATCCTTAACAAACTACTAAGTACTTTTTAATTTAATTCATTTAACACAAGGTATATTAACGGGGGGAGAAGAGGAGACGGGGGGTAATTTAAAGGAATTAAACTTGTATTAACGTGGAGTAAAGATGTTAAAGACGCAGTGAGAAATCACATTTGGAAAATCGACCTCATTTCACCCGGACGGGCTTAGAAGCCCGAAATATCCCCTCCCTCCTTCCACCCAGTAAATTAATATTTCTTTCAAAGTGAATCTAAAGCCTTAAATCATTCGGCCAGCGGTGTGGGTTCTTGAAATAACGACAGGAATTGTAGTCGTCGCTGTAGAGTCCGATTTTTTGACATAGTAATTCTTAACTCGCTAGGCGCTTACTTAATTTGAATTAGTGTCTCAATTTGTTCAATTTTTCTCTCCTTGTTTTCTGCCATAGGGGGGCGTTCAAGTATTACGTAAGCATATTTTTGTCCACTTTTAACCCGTACTCCCTCTTGTAAGCAAAAATAAGCAAATGACTTACCCCCTCCTCTTGCTTACGTAAGATTTGTGAACTTTTTTTCATTTGTTCACGAGAATTTAACCATTCTTTTTTAAAATGCAATTTTGCTCATAACCTGAACAGGTAGTCCGAATACCAAGGTCCTTATCAAAAGCATTTGAGATATTAGGTTCGATTCCTGGGTAGAAGGAATGATCATTTTATTTAAATGTATCTATAAATATGGTTCCATACGCTAATTACCTTTCCCAAGCGTGGTAGTACTGAGGTGGGGGTTAGATGCTTATCCCACCCCTCCCCCAAAGTATTAATTATTAATAAGTATTTAATGCCTATTATATTTAGTATATTACTGGAGTCTTATAGCATTCATAACATTTACAACCCCTGTTATGTTTTAAAACACTTTTATTTGTGTGCATCGCGTCTTGCTACTCGTTCGGTCATTCCGCATTTTTACACTAAAAGAGTAGGGATGAAGAAGGCGTAGTTTTGATGGAAGGTATCCGCATTCACGTGGAGGCTTAGCTGGAACCATTTAGGAAAACCACTCAAAGTACATCCAACCGGGATTCAAACTTGGATCGCCCTGACACCGGCAGTCCAGTCTGTTGCGACAGTAACGGTCTAAGCAGTGTTACTCAATTAGTTATCCAAGCGTGCTACTTCAAAAAATCATAATATTTATTGGGCTAGACATTTAATTCAGCCTGGCAATAGCTTTGTACGTTATTAGGCTATACTATTGCAGTTTAATAGGGGAGGAGGGGGGGGGGGGAAGTGAAACGTAGTAAGTTTGGTTATTCATTTTATTGATCTATCTCAGTGACATTACATATACACGTTAAAATAATACTAGCAAATATGAGAAAGTAAATAATTTCAAAGCCATTTAAACGTAAATATTTATAGTTAAAATATAAATCACTACTGGGTTAATTGATACATCTTCTGGTCTCTTAGCTACTTGGAAAAAATTTGGTTGAGACGTTGTCAGAGCGGTTAGGAGACAGTCTTCTAGCAGTTTATTTCCCAGCGATGTCTGAGTTATGCAATTTATAGCGTTACTATGCAAAAAGGATGATTTTACAAGCATGCGTAGTCCTGAACATAGGTAATAAAAACAAAGTAAGATTTATAATTTGTAAATATGTTTGAATCATTGACAATCTAATACATTCAGGTCAAACGCAAAACTATGTTTTACCACGCTTCTCCAGTGATGGCTGGACTTTTAATCCGTGGGCCCATCTTTGGGGATTGGTGAGCCGGACATGACTCGCGGACCTCTGATTAAATGTTACTACCTTAGACCATTCGACAGCTGATGGTGGTTTTAAAACACTTTGTATTGCTTACACCTTTTACTACACTAGTTAAATGTTTATTTCAATTTAATATAATATTAACAAATAATTTTAAAATAAACTAGTAAAAAATTATAAATAATTAATTATTTATAACATTCTCAATTATATTGACTAATTTCAAGCCCATAAAATATTGACACTAATAATAGTTACGAGTTTGTATGATTTTATTGCTATTTCCTGCTGGGAGTCTTGCCAACGATGATGGTAAAAATACCCCTATACCTCCCCCTTAAGAACAAAAATATCTGGGTACGACCCTTGACTCATTTTATGTAACGCTAGAATAATAATAAAATCACTCTTTTAAACAAAAACTAATATACATGTTGTGTCTTGGGACCCAAAAAATGTTGAATTTACAGTGTATATATAATTTATATATATATATATATATAAAAGTAGATGATTTTTGATGTAAAAATAATTGCCCTCCTCCTACCCTTCATTATAATTATAAATTAATCTATATTAATCAGAGCCTTTACAACATTAATATTTTTAGTAATCCTAATTATTGGATTATACTATGAATGATTACAAGGTGATATAGAATGAGCAAACTAGGATTATAATTCAATTATAACATTTGGATTGTATACATAAAGTATTGATTTTAATAATTAATCTAAAAATAATAAGTGATAAATCACAATAATTAGTTTTGACCTAATCTAAGATATTAAATTATCCTTATTTTATTAATTGGAACCAAAACTTAGAGGCATATCATATATATATATATATATATATATATATATATATATATATATATATATGTGTGTGTGTGTGTGTGTGTGTGTGTGACCTTGCGAGAAATAATCCAATTAGACTGTTAGAAGACATCATTAATCAATTTTAGAACCTTCTGGTTGTAATTTTATACATGATTCGTTTGAGACTAGGCGTCAATTTAGAGTTAATATGTACACTTCCTCCTCGCTTTATTGAAGGTTATCTAAAATAACTTCTTGTTTAACAATGAAACCTGAATAATATACCTTGCTTGCTTGTGTAATAAACCTATAATAGTTGCAGCCATTCATTACTGTCGGTTTTCCTAACCGCAACAACTTTTATAGTCTAGATTCTAGAAGACCTAGAAACCAACTAATATGATAATACGAAAAGCTACTCATCATGCGGCCATGTATTCATACTTCATTTCATGCGTTATGTAACCGTACGTTTGACGTGTGGTGATAATATTAACAATTTGTTAAGATACATTTAGTTTGATTTCCTTACCAATGTTAGCTGATATACAATCGTTTGTCATAGTTTATAATTAACCTTCCGTCACACGCGCTAGAAATATAAGCTGAGCAGTTGCTTGTTATACATTTTACTACACCTTGACATTAAAAAAAAAATTAAAATATTAAATATTAACCGCAAATTAATTTTATAATAGGCCAAGATAAATCAATTAAAATTAATTTAATCTTTAAAAATTAAAAACAAATTATAGTTATATGATTAGGCCTACTCGCGTGTTGTAAACTTTACAACGATGGTAATACTTTTTCTTAGAAAGTTTGTTGTACACTTAAAATAAGTTTGAAACTGCCTCTGGGGAGAGAGGGGTGGGCAAAGAATAGACTGTCACCCTAGGTAAATTTTGTGGGTAAATATGTCCCAGCCCACTTCAGTGGCGTAGTGTTATTATATAAATACAAATTTCAATTACACAAGCATAGCGCTATCATTGGTACAGATCTGTGCATAATATTATACTCTGCTAATATAGTAGTAACAAAGGCCAGTATCCAACCGTTTCTAAAATTACTTTCTTGTAATCATACGTCAAGTCGTGTGATCTGAAGCTTCCACTTTCGATTTATAGTATCAACACTGCTAAAAAAATATTAATATAATTTTAAAATGTTGTCAATGTTAGGCAAAAGATATTATGTTTGTTTCTAATAAAATGTTTTTGTTATAGTTTTTTTTTACCACGCCTTACTATACGTTTGGGTTGTACTTTTAATTTACAGCATTTTTACTGTAAAAGGTATCCATACGGTATTATTTAAACATAAATATACATAAACTAGAATAGTATGACATCGTCTTTATCTTTATATAAATATCTAAAATATACGACAGAGTGAACTCCTTTTATTTACTGTTGTTTTATTCTGTCAACACTCGGCGTGTTTAACCAATTGAAGCAAAAAATCACGGGCCGGATGAAATAATGCTGGTGGTCCCGTAATTTGGAGACCCCTGGCCTACGTTATTAAAAAATAAGCACAAAACACTGTATGTTGAGAAGTCTCGACGAATAACTTTGACGTATCGCCAACTAAAACTTCATTACACGGGATGTTTGTTATTTCAGCGCGGTGGGGATGCATTTAGTTCTACAAAGTTGACGTCGACTACTTCCGACGTGTGGATATTCAAGTTCGCTGTTTTGTATGTTTGTTCATTATACTGGCACTGTGAGAGTCGCACACATGCTTTGCTATGAATTTATCACTGATCACTGATAGCTTCATTAAAAAAATATATTAAGACAGAATCAAAATCATATAGGCTTTTGGGGGATAACTTTAAAGTATGAACAGTAAGTTAGAAATAAGATAAACCTCTAGGTCCGGATTAAAGGAAGGGTGACAGGAACTAACTCCCTAAGGCCTTCTCAAACGGATGCAATAAAAATAAACGGTATGGTGCACCGCACAGACTTTCTCTCGCTTTTATCTTAAAATATACATTTACTAAAAACTCGTTGGATTTGTGAAACGAAATAATAGTTCCATAAATTGTTGTAGAAACATTACACCAAAGGTCATAACATGAAATAATATACACTCTTACTTACTTACTATATGGCATTAGGAATTAGGAAGATTGTTACAGAAAAAATGTGAAAAGAGAAACATCTTTGTCCACCAAAGAGCATAAGAATCAAATTCATATTCAAATACCTGAATTAAAAAGTATATAAATTCGCTTATAGCTTAGAAATTATTGGTTCTATAAAAATATATTTTAAATAAAAGATTTGTGTCTTTAATAGTTCTACAAATTTACAATGCGAAGATATTTCGTATCTCGAATAGTTGCGGGGAAATGATCAAAATTGGAAAATTTTCCTTGCCTTACCTACGAGCAAAGTACCCTCAAAGTCATTTTAATAAGAAAATGAGAACTGCCATCTTGTTTATAATGATTAACAGTATCTAAATATAAAATTAAATCAAATTGTTCGAGGGAATTTTGAAAAATAAGATTTTTTCCTTTTTTTTTCTTTCAGTAAACTACCCTTAGTTTTAGGGTTAGATGTATAATTAGTGGAATCCTCAACTCATCACTTTGAACGTATTCTATTATATATGACATGGTTAAAAAAAACCACCGAAATCTGTCCTGTCCTGGCCGAGGAGTATAAACGGCTCACCTTCGCTGCCAAAACGAATCCGCCGCGATGGGACGAGGCATATTTATGGGCCCGGGGTGTTGACACACAGGTCGCTCCACCTAGCCGAGTGATCGCTCCCTCTCTCTTTATTGTCGCTGACACTGATCACTGATTGTTAAAAGATGCTGTTTGCCCCTTCGTTCGTGAGTTAAGTACCAAAAAAATTAAGCACTTTTTGTAGTACATTTTTTTACTATAAAATATAGACAAAGTATTGTAATCGGGAACATTCTTTACTTTGAAATTATAGTGGATCTTGACGTTTTTACAACTTGTGAATGTGAGGAATGCCAGGCCTCCACCGTGGTTCGGATTCCACGTTAAACTGTAGGTCCTCCATTTCATCTCACAATCACCCTACCATTACACATTAGCGTAAGTGCGTATAACCCGAACGGGTAGTAAGACGTGGTGCTAATAATAATAATAATAATAATTGACGTTTTTGTTCACTAGAACTTATATAAAATGGGTCCTACAATTCTGTCTATCACTCTGCGTGTATGGGGTTATAACCGAAACGGTTTAATGGACCCAATACTCTCATAATATCATACACTTATCTCTTTTCTATATTTTTATATGTTGGGAAAGCTAATAATTCAAATTTGTTATTTGTGTTGCGAATAAATTACAGAACTGGGCCTCATATAACACCATCATGGAGGGCTTAGTTTCTTACAATCACCTTTACTAGTTACATATGCTCCTACTATTTCCAAATGTCTCATAAAATATATATTTAACAAGAAATATCAAATTAATAACAATCGTCCAACTGCAACTGCTAGTAGCTTTAGATTATTACTGATCCGCGTCTTACTACCCGTTCGGGCTAGCTGCGTATTTACGTCAATAAAGTAGGCATGATAAAGTTAACATTTAGATTAAATATACTCTCATTTGTGTGTAGGGAGAGTGGGAATTAGTTTAAGGGGGAAAAACACCTCGGTATACTCATCCGGAATTTGAACCCTGACCTTCCTATCATCGAGGAATTAGTTTCGACAAGGTCAACATATTTTTGATTGCGTGACCACTAATGCGGGGAATTACAGTATTCCATTTCAAATTCCACCTCCGTCTACAATGAGGGAAAATAATGAGAGAAGATTAATAACGACCTTCGGCTCTATGTGCTTAGTAGTAAGTAAACAACGCACAGTCAAGGGGGAAAAAAATAAAATGTTATTGTACGTTCAGTAATCTCTATAGACAGAGAGAGAGAGAGGGAGAATATATAAAAGTTCTATACAAACTCACGAAGTTCCTCTTTAATTTTTTATAACAAGACAAACAAGTAAAACAACGGATGTCGTCTGGTGCTTGGTTTGCGTTATAGGTGACATCGTCAAAGGGGACGGATAACACTAGCTAAGCACAACACTCCTACTCGATTGTAGCAAGGACATAGCCATGTCCCAGTGATAGTACATGCATACGCAGGCCCTCCAACGTATATCTACGAGCTCGTGTCGATATTTCATGGCGAGTATAGACAACCTAGTGCCACCTGTCTCGAAATTCACTCTCATAGTTTTAAACACCCATTATGAGAACGGATTTAATTGTGAACCAAGCGTAACGAGGTTCTAGTTTAACTTTACCATTTGTCATTTCATATTTTTTTTCAATCTTTACGGATGTCCGGATTTTTTTATACTATAACTGTCAAATGAGTGGACTAATTGTAATGAAATTTGGCAAAGATATTATTTTAATTAATTTCAAACAAACTATGTACTGCACATGGTTTATAGACATGGTTATTCGTTTAGAGATGGTGGACCATCTAAAATTTGCATGAATGTTTGTTTGTTCCGTGATAACTGACAAATACTTGGCCCAATTTTAACTAAATTTGGGTGCTGGGTGTCCGGGGTTAAATCCTCGGTCCCAGCACAGATTTATCTGATTGCCAAATTCTTCTTTCACCTCTGACAAGACGTGTATTAATCACGACTTGAATTTGTAGAATGCCAGGCCTCCACCGTGGTTCGGATACCACGTTAAACTATAGGTCCTCCATTTCATTTCACAATCACCCTACCATTACACATTAGCGTAAGTGCGTACAACCCAAACGGGTAGTAACACGCGGTGATGATGATATAATAATTAATAATAATAATAATAATAATAATAACTAAATGTGGCAGGAATATTATTTGAACCCAGGCCTAGCAATGTGTACATAGTTTTTCAATATGGGTATCAGTTTCAATATGACGAATGCTCAAAAGTATTTTCGTTTAGTATCTCCCCTCAACAGATTTTAATTTAGGATTCAAAGCAATCAATGTGAATTTTTTTAAAATTTTGACACATAGTATTAGTCTGACGTCTTAAACACGTGTGCCATGGCTATTATCTATGATTATAATGTATTATTGAATATATTATTAATATGTTTTGTTTCGAACTCCATCACCAAGGTAAGTTATCAAATTAAAATCCAAGGAGAAATCATCCATATTAATAAAATGAAGATTTGTGTGTCTGTTACGAGCATTATGAGATACTACACGCAGAGGTCTGGAATTTAAACATTAGTAGCCCCTGTACACGAACATGTGCACCTTTAAGCCAGAATTGGGAGAATTTGATTGGGATATTTTAAATTAATTAAAAACAGAAAAAATAAAGAAATATATTGAGGTCGCGAGAAAGCTTCACTACTACATTTCATACAATTTGTAACGTAGTTTGTTGGCCATGGAAGTAAACATGAGGTGTTTGGTATCTACAACAAACTCTTCTTCTCATTTCGCTATGATTGATGATAAATGTTGTGATTTATTTCTAGTAAATAGCTTTTATGTATTAATACTATTTTACCTGTAAACTTTTATTTTATCCTTTACCCCTTTTAGCATACACCCTTTATACCCTAAACTCTTATACCATACACCCATTATACCTTCACGATTTATGATCTTTTTACCCTTCATAGCCCTTACCCTGTATACAACTTTTTAAACTTTTGATTCTAAAATATTTTTCTATGGTTAATAATGTAAAAGAAGACAAAAAGGCCAAAAAATAGTAAAAAGTAAATTTAACCAACAAATCAATAAAACCAAAAGGGCAAAAATAGTAAAAAATAAAAAAGTAAATAAAAAATAAAATTGTATAAATCTTAAATGGAGCAAAAGAAATAATATTGTAAAAATAGTAAAAAGTAAATTTAACCAATCACTAAAACCAAAAGGGCAAAAATGGTAAAAAATCAAAAAGTAAAAAAATTAAAAACGTGTATAAAGCTTAAATGGAGTAAAAGAAATATTGTAAAAATATTAAAAAGCAGCAAATGGCAAAAAGGGGTAAATAGGGAAAGAAAGAGTATAAGGTTAACGGGGTGAAAAGCATAAACAGCTTGGAAAGGGTAAAAAAGGATAAATAGGGCAATAAGAGAAAACTGGAAAAAAGGCTATTACTTTAGGGTAAAGAGAGTAAAAAGGTAAAAAAGTGGCAAAAGTGAAAAATGGGTAAAACAAGTAAAAAAGGGTTTACGGTGTGGAAAGGTAAACGGAGTAAATGGGGTGAAAATAAATAAAAAATACTTTTGATTGGATTTAATTACGACCAATTGTTTATTCTATGACACACAAGTCTTCATTTTGCGTGTTGTGCCTTTCATTTACTTGCCTGTAAGCAATGGAGCGGGTCTTTACCTTATTTGACAGGGTCAACTATTTAGAGAAATAAGTAATAATAATAATAATATTTAGCACCGCGTCTTACTACCCGTTCGGGTTATACGCCTAAGTACTAATTACGCTAATGGATTAGGAATTGGGAAGGTTGAATAGAGGAAGTGAACCCGCATTTGCGTGGAGGGAGAGTGGAAAACCATTTAGGAAAAACCACCCCCAGTTCACCCGACCGAGATTCGAACCTCGATCTCCCCGTCCTCGGTAGTCGAGCTCATCACGACTAGCGCGTTAGCCAACTACGCCACCGAGGCGGGTAGAGAAATAAGCATTCAACTATTTTCGTTGTTATACTTTTGGCCTGTTTTGTAAGAAGGAGTTACGCACGTTTCCATAGATAGGTATATAGAGGTATGTGGAAATTTGTATACACGCTGAATTTAGAGGTATATTTAAATAGTTGTAAATACAGTGTGTATACAAATAAAATATTATATACACTATATTAGATATATAATGGTTTATTTTTACATTTATTGTAGGCTATATACATACACATAGAATACCTCCTCCGCTATATACACGGGACGAGTCTGAATCTCGCCTGAGCTTATCGGAAATAGATAGCGCGATGTCGCACTGTTTATTGAACTTCAATACTTCTTGAAATCTCTGTATATCGTGAAACTCTTTATAGTTCAAAGCACAGCTAACAAGGTAGGCAGGTAGATCATGCTAGTTTTATTGGATTACTTTTGATGAATCTTTTTAAAGAAAGAATTGACCTTTTTTTTTATGTCGTTGAGAATGTTAAAAGTAAAATATCCGCATACGATATTATTAATTTTTTTATTTATTTTCGATGCCTTAATTCTGTCGAAAGTACGTTAGCTTCTTATCTATGGGAATGAGTTTAGTCCATCACTTTGGTTCTGTTTTCACTTATATTGTGGTACATTTGTGGTATTTTTGGAAGTCTGGTTGTTGCCTTTGTCATGTATTTAATTTGGGAAAGGTCGCTAATGTCTATTATATCGGCATTAAGGCCCACTAAAAATGTTTTTTCACAATATTGTTAAAATTTTCATAAATATTGATGAACAATGCTCGTTCTACGCATGCTGGCGAATGTAATTTTTTTTAGTACCGCGTCTTACTACCCGTTTGGGCTATACACTTATGTACTAATTACGCTAATAGGTTAGGGATGAGGAAGGTTTAATTTAGAGAAAGTGTACCTGCATTTGTGTGGAGAGAGAGAGTGGGAGGCCATTTAGAGGAAAACATCTTTCAATCAGTGGCGTACCCAGAATTGCGAAGTCAGGGAGGCTCATTGGGGTTTGGAGGAAGTTGTCCCCAACCACCGGAGGCAATTTTTTTTTTACCATTAGATACACCTAGAAGTTTTTCGGAAGCTTTTAAATTGTATTTGTTGACTTGATAATCTTACATTTATGCTATTATAAACGTGTAATTAACATTTTAAGAATCTAAACAAAATTGTAAATAAGTAGGTTTAACTTAAAGTTGACTTAGCTGTCACATAGGCCTACTGTCACAATAAATCGCCTATTATTAATAGATAAATGTTTATATCCTTATATTTTTAGCAAAACATATTAAAAAATTTACATACACATTTATTTTCTATAGAACAGTCAATAAATATGTTTTTATGGCTAGAAAATATTAAGGATAAGCCAAGGTCGTTACGGCGTTCACATTTAGTTGCAAATTACGCCACTAAATCTTCATATTTAGGACTCAACACAATGTTTTTTTCCAAAGTAGTGAGAAGAAGAGATTATAATCTTGACTGCTTCATTACTGTTCGCAGCCATGTTTTTATAAGAGCTAGCTTGTAAAATCGACACTCAACAATGAATTAAACTAAACCTAAAATATATATTCTCCACATTCTTTTGCAACGTATTGTTGAGCATAAAAAAGAGAAAATCTGCTGAGTGCTATAAACAATAAGCTTACGAAGAAACACTGGCAGGGAAAGGTAAGAGGTTAATCCCAATGACCAAGGAAATAATATTTTCAGAGCTTGAAGATATCACACTTTCATTCCATTAAAAATATTCCACTCTTTTGAAATAAATACGTTTCGTGATTTACTTAGAGATTATTTCTGATTATACAATATTTTCTTTGCTCACAATGTTTAACTGTTCATACGTAGACCCTTCCTCACCCCTAACCCCCCATTTTATTTTATCTTCAGATCTTCATAAATCTCGGGGCATTCACAAACTACAGTAGGCTCGAGCCACCTTCCAAACCTCCCCGTGGGTACGCTACTGCCTTCAGTACACCCAACTGAGATAAAACCTCAATCTCACCGTCTTCGGCAGTCTAGTTGATTTGCGAGAGTAACGCCTTAGACCATGTGGTCACCGAAGTGGGCTATAAAGATGTTGTATGAGAACATTTTTTACAGAGGGTTATTTAACATCTATTTTATTAAATGAGATAACTATATTAGTAAACTACTTGCAAACTAACAAAATTTAATCACACCAGTGGGCCTGTGGAAAAAGGAGTCAGTTACGTCTTGTCTGGTTTGCCTAGGTTGGAGAGATTGGGTTTCAAATCACAACCGGGTGAAATTATGTGAGTTTAGACCTCTGTACAAATACGGGTACATTTAGTCTAATCTAATTTTAATTTTCTCTCATTAATACCTCATTATTGTGAATATACGGATATCCCGGATAAGTAGTAATACGTGGAGGATAGGAAAAAACATAACAAATAAACCTAAATCCAGAACATACCCAACATTCAGTCTTGCGGTAGTGAATAAATCGTTGAGAAAAGAAAGTCCTTCACTATTTATACACTTTTAGGCTGTGTCAGTAATTGATTTCGGGTTCCTTAATTGACTAGATAGAAGTGCTACAGACTGTGGCGAGGGCGTCGGACATGTGTAAACACCAAGGCAGGACTTGTATTATGCTAGCTTTTTGTAATATAACGAGACGTAACCAGTCAAACAATCGCCTTAGTCAACTTTCTTTCTTGTCCAAATCACAGGGCGTGTGGTAAAGCCCAACGTAAAATCATAAGTTTTTGTGATTTTTGTACACATATACAGCCCAATATCGTCTCTAAAAAAACCTTGACAATTTGTTTTTATCACATCGTCAACCCTGTTTTAATAGCGTCCATGGATTCTATAAACAACATAAATAATACCGATATATAGATTGCGGCTTCGCTATTGAAAATGCGTGGACTTTCATCTTGATAATCCTAGAAGTAAATACTTTTATTTTTTCACTATTGAAAATGTGTGGACTTTAATTTGATAATCCTAAAAGGAAATACTTTTATTAAAAAAAAGTTTTGGTGATCACATGATCTAAGGCAGGGGTCGGCAGCAAACGGCTCATGGGCCGGTTACGAACCAACAACTGATTCTATCCGGCCCGCAAAATATTTAGCCAGCATACAATTGTGTAAGTAAAAATAGACTTATAGCTAATAAGAAATATATGGATTAAATCTTTTGCTCATTATATTTTTCAAACTGGCCCACCAAATTTTTAGAACCCACACGGCCCACTATATCAAAAAAGGTTGCCGACCCCTGGTGTAAGGCTTCACTTCCCAATAAAACTAGATTGACGATGGATGACGTGGAGGTTAGGGTGTAGAATTTATCAAATGCATTTGAACTACTATACACGAAAACAAAATCACGGCCAAGGCGATTGATACGTTTCAAAATATCATCTTGTATTTCAGCTGTAGCCAATGATTTTTGTCTTTGTTCTGTTTTAGCGGTTGTCTTCTCCATGTTATGTTTTTGGCATAAAATACATTTTGAAATGTTCGCATCTTTTGAAATTCCCCTCGCTCGGCACAATATGCTTGTTATCCCCAATTTAATTTGGTCAGTCTTAAATAAACAAAATTCACATGAGTTATTTTTTGACGTGGCAAAATGTAACTATCTTTTTTTTAAAAAATCCCTTGATAAAATAGGAAGATGTTAGATTTTCATAAACTTGTAGTACTGGAAAAATAATCTTGTATCAATGGAAATTTCATAATGAATCCAAAAATTCTGTTAGATTTAGTATAGGTAGACCGACAAGATGAAATTCAATACCAACTACTAGGCGTCCTTACCAAAAGCCAAAATGGCGCCCTATAAAACTTATGCCCGAGCTGCCAGATGTCTACCCAAGATTTCCTTTGGGTATGTCCTTAAAGGAGCTGAAGAAAAAGTTTGCCCATCTCAAAATTCCTACGGGTTTCATGGTCAGGGACTAGACTATAAACCAGAGCATGTTTGGCACACGTGCCTACCGATGTGGGTGGTACGCGTATTACTACCCATTCGGTCTACCCACAAATTAAATTAATTCAAGAATATAGGATTAAGTTTTCTATGCGGCCAACATTAAAAACATTTTACTGTATTATTAGTGTTATTTTATAGGTATTTATAATATCTATCAAAAGTTTCAGCTGCAGATAACATGACTTGAAGTATGAATATATTAAAATTGTTTTGGTAACTTTAGTAACTACCAAAATCACCTTTACAAGTGTGCCTTGCTGGTATTTGAGCCGCACGAGTCTAAGATCAGCAGATTAGTCGAGACGGCTGGTGCGGAGCCAACCCTGCCAGTCATTCGATTAATCTTAAAGTGATAAAATTGAAAACACATTCTCCAGTAAAGCTAAAATATATTGTATACTAACTGTTTAAAGTGGACTCCTGTAAAAATACTGCCCACAATTATTTTTTCCTAGAATTTAAAAGATATGTAGTGGTTTTTAAGTACATGGAGAGTAGAAAACCATCCATATATATGCACCCTAAAAACACCCGGTTGGGGTTCGATTCCCGACTTCTCAATCACCAGCAAACCAGACCAAATAAGCTTAACATTTATACCTCGTGTGAATAGCTTATTTTAAATATAAACCTTAAAATATATTCTAGTTTAACTATTTCATCGTACCACCAACCAATGAGTGTATTTACAAAATTATGATTTTAAGTTTTGTTTTGTATTTGAATTTTATTTTAAAATGTTACAATTCTTAATATTAAATAATTATGTTAGTTATAATATTACATATAAATATAACTATCACACTAATAAAAAAGAATAACTACATAACTTAAGATTATGGATAAGATTATTGATCAGATTATTATATAATATGTCAACTTGGGGAATTGTCATTGTATGAGTTTGCTAGTAAACTTATTTTATAAAATTTGTTATAGTCACCTTTTTTTTTCTCATTTCATAAATCAATACAATAAAATAATATTGTCAAATAATGTGAGATACAATTAAATTGTTTTATCGTAACAGATTTTCTGCCTTTTGTACCATTAAATTATATTTGGTTTTGCCATATATTAATACATTATGTGAAACAAAGTTTATATATATTATTTAACCATTACCTACGATATTTTGTTAAAAACTACTTATTTTAAGACCAAAATTCTACTATATTAAAAAAAATCACCATTAGTTTTGAAAATTTAGACTTTTACCAATGTATTTAACATTTTAAAAATAATTTAAGCAAATTTCAAACGCTAAGAAATGTAAACAATTGTTTATATTGATCTTAATTGATGGCTCAAATGCAGCTGACGATTTCCACACGTTCATCCCAGACCTTGCTCTAAGATATGAGTGAAAAATGGCATGGGACAACTCCCAGATAGTTCAGCGATAAGAGCATTGATGTACTAAGTTAAATATCCATAGTTCGGATTCCCGTGTCTAGATGTCATTTTTCCACTTAAAGAATAGGTCGAGATAATTTAAGATACGCGTTGTTAAAGTTGCTAAAGGTATTATTTCAACTTATAGCTACGAATGTCTCAGAGAAGATGGTGTCATGTGTTCATACGTGCGTGCGTGCGCAATCTGAATACGATCTGCGAACACGTGGGGAGACTGCACACATGCTTTATCTCATACAAGCTGGGGTATGGAAAATATATGTTAATTCACATTTTCACCTCATACAACTGATGCACTATACATGAAGGTGGTTTAAAGAAATGCTGTGATTTGCGCTTAATATTATTGTTTATGTCCATTCGTCGTGAATAGACATATAATCGGATCTACATATAAATTACCTTTATATGATAGTTCATAAAAGTTAGTAAATCTATTTTGAAGTATTCATACGCCAAGCTATATGTGCTAAAACTTTCCCTTTTGACCAAGAGTATCAATTATTATTTTAGCTACAAGATAAAACAAAGTGACCTTTAGAATGATTTTTTAATCACTGCTTTTTACTCACTACCTGTTAAGGCTACAAGCATATGTATTAATTACTCTAATGTGTTTGGGATTAAAAAAGTTGAAGTTTAGAAAAAGCATTTGCATGGAAGGAGAGTATAAAACCATTTAGGAAAAACCACCCTTGTTACATCCGACCGGGATTCGAACCCCGATCTCCGTATCATTGGAAGTCTAGTCTAGTGACGCCTTAAACCATGCGGCCATCGAAGCAGGTCCTTCAGAAAATGTTAGACATCCTATATTCATTAGTATTTCCCCCCTCCCCACGCTTATTACCATACATCCGTTTTCACACTATTGGGGTAGAAATCATGAACAATCCGCATTTTTATGGGAAAACTATTCTGGAAACCCCACCTCATACACTTAGCAGGGATTAGAATCCCGACCTCCCAGTCAACATCCTACCAGAAAAGATAGGATTAAAGCCTTATCCTCTTGCCCACCTGTGTGGGTATTTACTTGCACATCCCATTCACACTGAATTATAGAATTATAACAGTCTTATATTTACATATTTTACCATGGAGTAATTTAAAATACAGGGCCATTGTATAAATTATCAAAGTAAAACTAACTTACTTTCAGGTTAACTGAGTGTAAATGTGCTAAAAGGTTAATCTTACGACTAGAAATAACACATGAATCGTAGTGATCTTCGACATTTATAGAATTAAACTATGCGATCATGATGGCGAGGTTGAGCTTAACGCCTCCTCTACACATTCGCCCGAATATTCGGTCGAATGCTGGCATCACGAATGAAGCCGAATGCTAGCCGTCTACATGTTAGACTTATTTCAAGTTCAGTTCACTTTCAAAGGGCCAGTTTCATAGTCAAACTGTATTTAGTACAGCACCGCACTTGAGGCGTATTAAGGCTGGATTTACATTAGTGGTACAGTCACAATACGACACACTAATCTTTCCATTGCTTTAAATGTGACTGTTTACACCAACGAAATAGCTTCAACCTTGATACAGACACGGCACAGCCTCGCTCTTACTACGATACTCAGATAATATTTTACCGAACTGTTATCTTAGCTGTATTGTATCGTATCGCCAATGGAGCTCTAGTGTTCTCTAGAAAGACGTTATACTCACATTCAACTTCTATGGTTCAACACATTGTCGACACTCGATTGTCTCTAAATGCAAATAAAAATAAGAGGGTAAAAGTAACCTTTGACTGGGGTCATGAAAAAGTTAAGTTTTCCACTATATTACGTATTTAATGAAACATTTACTTGCTAGCATTCCTTTACTAAAAAATATGTAGTCTTTTAAAATACAATACATCCTGTATAGATAACAGCAACTTTAATGTCAAAAAAATCAAATGCATTACTAGCCCAAAGTTGTACGATCATATTTTGATCGTTTAATTATCAAACTGATTGCTGTAAGTAAAAGGCCGCTGAGATTCAAACTAACTCAAAAATTCATAATACTTGTATTATTAATTTAATTTACTGTACATTAATTTAAGCGCTTATTTTACAGCCTATTTAATCGGTATTTTAGATATAAGATAGCGCGAATTTTCCACAGCGTCCACTACCCATTCGGGCTATACACATGTATATTAATTACTCTAATATAATAGGCAGGAAAAAGGTATAGTTTAAAATTATGTATTGAATAACTTATTTGTATGAAGGTAGAGTGGGAAATCATCTAGGGAATAAAGTTTCAGTAGACAATGATATTAACTCCGATCTCCCTGTCATCGGCACTCTGGATTATTGCAAGAGTGACGCCTTGGCTTGAACCTTAGACCATGCTGCCACCGAAGCGGGCTAATGCGTTGTTATTTACTATCTAAAACATACCCCAGATGGGATTAGAACCCCTACCGACACCGACAAACCAGGAAAAAAGAACTTGATCACGTGCCCACGGCTTAAAAAATAATCAAAAGTGACAAGATATTTATGTTCTAAGCTTATCATTCCCTAATTAAAAAAATATAAATAGTTGAAAGTAGCATCTGGCCATGGTAGTCAAACCCGGGAACTTTAGTAAATGCTCTAACAAGTAACTATCCAAGTTCGTTTCATGCGTACACAGTCCAATTTGATTAGGCGAGGCCTTATCTAGCAGCTAGAAACGCTACTATATCTACTTTCACGTATTTGTGCATCAAGTAATTATATCTTAAGCTGTCAATTTTGATAAACATTAACAATACCTGTAAAATAACACTAATATAAATGGCCAAATGTTATCAATTTTTTCCACAAAAAATATGTTCTTATTTTATATAAGGCCCTTCCTATGAATATTGTATTGTAGCTAGGTGGTAGAACAGTTTAAAATTATATTATTGTTTCCAGGTGTCATTTTTCAGCACATATTTGTGACTGGCACACAATCGTCACCTTTATTCCCGAAAATGTTCATTGCCATCGGACACAAAAATAATAATTATTCTTATTCTAGATTGTTAACTTTCATTACCTTTGTGTAACATGTTACCCACACCAATCTCAACTTTGGATGTAACTTTTCCATATTATTTCATTCTACCGTCATCAAATATCCTAATATTAATTATGCATTCAATCGTGAGCCAACTCGGGTAAGCTTTCGGGAACAGTATGAAAAGGGAAAATGTTCCGTTTCTTCCCATTAAAAAGGTTCCTGCTATTTATTCGCTCTACGAAGTTACAATTATTGCAGTTGTGAAGTGGGATGCCTCGCTAAGTTTTTGGAAAGTTTTTATTGAAGACAGTGGAAAAAAGAGTTTGATGCAACTTTTTTTTCTTCTGCCCTCTGCTGTTGAGGGGATTCTTTTTATGACTCTGAGACGAGCTGCAATAAATGAATCAGTATGCATATTTGAACTCGTAAACACGAAGAAAAATATTTACTTCTTCTTCCTGCGATGTTGCTTTTGAAGTAATATCTCTAATTAACTTTTCATTGTATTACCTCGAGAAAATGGTTGTGATAATCTCTTTGATTATGAAAGGATGACTACAGTAGGCATTTAAAAAATAATTATTCACCCATACCGGTGGATTCACGGCCTCAAATGTCAAGCTCATTTAGTCTGGTTTGTCAGTGATGGGAATGTCGGGGCTTGAGTCTCGGCCGGGTTGTTTTGCCTCGATGGTTCTTCACTATTCCTCCACGCAAATGCTAGAACATTTTCTAAACTATACATACATGCATATGTATAGCACAAAGGGGCTGTGAGACACAACGTAAATCGCCTAAATAACAAATTTTTATCATGCCAAAAATATAAATGTTACAACACAATCATACATACTTTCTCAAATAGCCTTTTATAATTTGTAGCAAGATTTTTAAATATCGGTTTTGAATACACTATGTCTTAGTAAGTTTTCCTTAGAAAAACAAAAATATAGTTTTGTTAAACACTCCTCAGCTTTAGCTTTCGCTATTTGATTCTTAAAATATGTAACCCCTCACAATTATAATAATTGTACAAGTTGCATCATTAGGCCAACTACCGAGTCGAAGATGGCTGCGTTATCTGATAGCTCGTGATATTAATATAATCGCATACTTATAACCGACGATTTCTGCACGTCCATCATAAACTCTGCCTTAAAATATGAGTGAAGAATGACTCTGGGAACGGGACAAAACCTGGATAGCTCAGTGTTTAGAGCATTGGCGTATCAATCCAAAGGTCCCGGCTTCGATTCCCGTGTCCAGGTGTCATTTTTCAATTTTCAGAATAGATAATATTATATTTGAACAAATTTTCGAGATTGACTTAAGTTGTAATACTCAGAAATATGGTCGAAGTTTGGAAGTGAAAACGAAATTAAGTCCGTAAAAAAATATGTATATTCTCATTAATGCTGGATCAATTTTTTAGAATTCCAAGGTAAAAATTGATAATTTTATGAACACGTATGTTCATTCATCTGTGTGTGCTTATGACAACTTTTCAACTAATTCAACAATTTAACTAAAACTTAATACATACATGAAACCCCTCAGTGGATATATGTTGAGTGTTGGTGTTAATTCGAACCATTATCACATGTATATCGAGCACAAAGCTACTTATTTAATTAATACATATATAAAATGCTATAGAGGCTATAAATAAAAATAAGTTAGATCAGAAATTCATATTTTGAAATAAATCAATTGTGTTTAGATTAAAAAAAATGGATATATAAAAATGTTTAGTGTATGGCTATGAGTGAACATAGTTAAATATGTGTTTTTGGCCTAGTTTACTGATGACTGATTTTTTTTTTTGGAAAAACGCAGCGTGATGGTTATGAATGCAAACTCATGGAGAAGTGGCCACGTTTATTAGCCTTATTCACTTTTTTATTATTCAGTTAGAAACACCAACGCATATACAAAACTCGTATAGCAAAACGTAACCTCTCACCTTCATTTAAACCCCGTATCCCCTCATATATGTCCACCAGCATCGTCCCCTTCCTTTGGCGGTGATGAAGCCGTTACATACTGCTGTCATTTTTGGGTCGCATCCGAGCCAATGTGTAAAAGTGAAAACAAACGAAGGTTCCGGGCCAGCTGTAGTTGTTACTCCGTTTCCGCCTTTATTGTAATCTCAGTGAAACGTTCCTTCTTCTCGAACACCTTCAACACACCCAGAGGCACAACGGCTGGGTCAGAGTAAAACCAACAACAAAAAAACAACACGCGCATGCTTATTTTAATGCTTTCAGAAGTATTTCCCGGTTGGGGTCATCAAAACAATTATTTTAATCTTCATTTGCATAAATGCTGTAATACTAACTTATTTTTACCCACTTCGGTGGTCGAATATTCTAAGACGTCAGTCTCGCGATATACTGTACCGCCTATGATGGGAAGATTGGAGTTTGAATCCTAGTCGGGTGTACTGAGAGTGGTTTCCCCCAAATTGTTTTCCACTATTCTTCCACGGAAATACGGGTACATTTCAACTAAATTAAACCTTCATCCTTAACAAATTAGCGTAGTTAGTTTATATGTGTACAACCCAAATGGGTAATAGTACGTGGTGAAAAAAAATGTTTTTACTGCACAATTTACTAATCAATCCGGGCTGTCCGGATATATGCATTAAGAGCGTGCTTCACATGCCCATAAACTCTCTGATACAGTCGTCTCGAAATAGAAAATTACACCAACACCATTGCATGTGGATAATTTATTATTAAATATTAATGGAGATAAAGAGTTAACCGTTGTTCCTAATACAGAACATTGTTGAAATATTAAACGATCTTTGGATAAAAACTGCATTGAAAAGGCTGTTTTTGACCATTTTAGAATGGCACCACAACGAAGCATTGTGCACAAATCTTCATTCTGTCATAACAGAGACATACTGTAGCTATTATCAAGAAACTTTGTCCCTTTGTCCCCTATCGTCACGAAGGAAAATTTCGAGTAATCATTCAAATACGAGTGCCCTGCACACATTTCTGGCATATCTTAGGTATTTTCTTTTCCCTTTGACTTCCATACCTCGTGCTGGCCGGGAGCTGAGTTGGGACTTTATATGATGAACGCTCTTAATGGTGTAGACCTAAAGATGAGGAAACACGCCAAAACTCACGTGGATGCAAAATGGTAAGTTATTTATGAAAAAACACCTTCAGTACAACCAGCCCCTTCTGTGGTAAAATTTTGGTGGGAAAATATTTTCGGAAAACACATCTATAGCTTTTTTTTTTTGCAACCAACAACGATAACATTTTACTTATAAGTGTTATTTTATTGATAATGTATATCAAAAGTGGTAGGTGAAGATAGCATGAATTGACGCATATATACGTAAAGTAGTAACATTTTTAGTTGTTAGATAAGGCTCTTTTTGTATGAAAAGTGGACTGTAAACTGAAGTCTGTTCGAGGAAGCCGTAACCTTTTCTAATAGTTTACTTATTTATTTACTTTATGGCACTAGGAGTTCGAAAGTTCACTGCTCCACTTATAAAAGTACGCCATCTATCCTTATCCTGTGCTAGTTCTATCCAGTCCACCTCATTACACCCTATCTCTTTCAAGTCAATTCTAATGTTATCTTCCCATCTGTGACTAGGTCTTCCCAATGGTTTCTTCTCATTGGGCTTGCCTTATAGTAGTTCAAAGTATCTAAAAATAGTTACATACTCATCCGCTCTCACAAATATCACATGTGTTGTCACTTTGAAGAGTGATGATAATTTTCATATTTTGTCAAAATGAAGAAACAATGAATGTACTCCTCGAATGTTCTAAGGTGGTTTTATACCATGATTGTTTTCCCATCCTTTCCTCGTGAAACTGCCTGATATTTTCCTATAAAAATGCGTTTCAGCGCTCTGATTGGTGGCCTTCATAAAGATGCAAATAGTAATTACAAGTTGAAGTACCCGTCGCTGCCCGAGAAAAATGTTTTTAGTTTAACGATTTTACGTGGAAGATAACTTTAAAGTTAGTGCCTTTAAGCCCGCTTTGCCCATGGCCTTTTTGCTTCTGAACCGGGTTTTAATTAATGGAAAAAATATATATGACAACAATTTGAAAAATTCTGGCTTTGAGGTGCACACGTTTGTGCATAGGGGCCACTAATTTTAAAATTTCAGACCTCTGCCTGCGGTGGGTCTCGCACAAGGCTCATGACCACAAACTCTACATTTTATTAATATTAATAACAGAACAATGCATTGCGTGGCTACCTCGGGCAACTCTTTTCTTTGCTTCAAACAGACATAAAAAATTATTTAAATTTTATTTCTTCCGACTGAGTTTTTAATAAATAAAAAATTAGTCAAAAATTTAAAATTCCTGTACGCTTGTGCACAGGAGATATTAATTTTAAAATTTCAGACTTCTGCTTCCGATAATCACGCATGACTCATGACAGAAAAGCAAAATATTTTATTGATGTAGATATTAAAGTCACATGAATGGTTTTAAAATTATCATTTTTATGTTAGGTATATAGATGGGTAGTTTGTTGAGTAAAGTAGACATGTAGCTAACTTTGGAAATAAGATCGTGATTCTCCACTCAACCTCGTATTGTCTGGTTTCCCAGCGACATATATGTCAGAATTACAGTCCAATTTATGAGAGAGCTAGAAAAGTCATTAGATCTACATTTACATACTCATACGTCAAAGCATGTGATCTGCAGCAGTCACTTTTGGTAGATATTATCAATACCTACCTATAAGATATCATAATAAAATAGCAAAATATTTTCAATGTTAACTGAAAAAATGTCTCTATTTTTTAAAGTTAATTTCTATTAAAATCCTACTTTTAATATTATTGAGTTATAAAAGAACATAATAGGAGTAAAACAGGGCATAACAAATAACTTATAATAACCCTATAAGATCATAAATTAAACCTAGAATATGTAGTTCGAACGCTGCAATGAGTAATTTACCCTCTTTAGTGGTTGAAATAGTCTAGACTGCCGATGATGGAGAGATCGGGGTTAGAATACCGCCCGGGTTTGCTGAGGATGACTTTCCAAAAAAATTTCAACTCTCCCTCCACGCAAATGCAGGTACACTTCATATCAATACTAACCTTACTTATCCTTAACACATTTGTGTAATTGGAATATAGGCGTACAACCCAAATGGGTAGTAGGACGCAGTGCTAAAAAAACAAAAAAACACAACAAACTTTGTCTCTTGGTTGAAAATTTAGGTCCACTACTTTTATGAATGGATGGGTTGATGTAAGAATTAGAGAAACATGGCGGGACCACGTGAGAGGAAGACGGGAATGGGTATCTGAAGGGTGTGGAGGGATCTCTGGCCAAAATGTACTCACAAAAGACGTCAGTCAAACAGATCTGTGGTCTGAGCCAGGAATAACCTCGTGAGGTCTTCACTCAAACCTGGCCGTGTATGTGTGTGTGTGTGTGTGTGTGTGGTATGAGAGAGAGAGATATATGTCAGTCCACCTCACAAACGTGCGGACAACAAATCTCACTAATGAAGTACTCTGTTATGCAAACATTTCAAAATTTGACTTGGGCTATTTTAAATTTATTTGTAACAATGACATTTTTCTTATTTGTGTGGCGTCCAAGTTTGCTCAAATTAGCACAAACTGACAAGTTAAAGAAATATTTTTTTTGAAAAGCTGTCGGGCCATAAACATTAATCAAATACGTTTACTGCCCATTAATTTCAGAAAAAAAAAAATCAAATATTTCATAAACTTGTTGACCTCTGAAGTAGGCAGGATCGTAGTGGGCTTCACACGGTGTAAAATCCCCTTTGGGTGTACTACAAGGTGCCAGATGACAGGCCCCTCTTTTATGTGTTAATAGACCTTAAAGGCAATATTAAAAATAGCATGGCTTTACATATTTTACTCTCAAGCTAAGGAGCCTGAGCTCAATTCCCGTTATGGTTGAAAACATATATGTTTGATTTAGATTTAACCTTTCACAGTGATGAAATGACTGCTGTGGGATTGGCTGCTCGGTCTGTTAGTTTGTAAGTCATGTGATGGTTAATACAATGGGCAAGTTCAGCAAGTCCACATTTTTCTTAACACCACGTATTACTACCCGTTTGGGTTATACGCTTAAGTGTACTACCCCAAATAAAATTTAAAACATAGTCAAAATATTTAAGCGTTCTTCTATATTAAAGCTATGTAAAAAGAAAATCACTTAATTTTTCTATAGGCTCTTTAAAACAACTGTAAATCTTGATATAAATTTAATATGCATGTGGTCACCAATAGGAACACGTTGAATTAATTTTTCAGTGGTAAATGGTTTGCATCGTCCACAGATGTTTCCAACTAGCAGCCCACAATGCCTTTTTTTTTTTTTTGCATCTCTACGTTTAATACGTAATTAAATATATTTAAATTACCATTTCTTATTTCAATTCCAACTAAACACCTGTTATCATTTTTGCGTGACTCGACAAAAATTAGCCGATTATGTTGCGGCTTACCACTAGATTCTTGGATTAAATTATTATGGACCTTGGGCAATTTTAAGTTGGAAACCCCTGGCCTGGTACTAGTAGTCTACTAGTATGTTTGGCATAGGGAACACAGTAAAATTTTGATAAGAGATTTTCTTCAATACTTGAGACAAATCGATCATTAAAGCACTGCCAATCTATATTTAAAAAATATATATATTTGATTTATTTAAAGTTCACTTTCTGAACCGACTGATTATACTTATAAACTAGCTTAAGTATGGAAATGACACAACTCCCCAACTCCCAGCCGTTAATTTATCACTGTGAAAGGGAAACCCAAATTACAAAATTGATAATTTTTCGGCCATGCCGGTAATCCAACCCGGGACCCTTAGTTAAGTAGACAGACACACCACCGATTGTGCTATGGTGTGGGGCTATCAATCTTTTTAAAACATACATTGAACATAAATACTAGATTGTTACAAGTAACACAATAAATATCACGGTGGCTAAAAATATTCATGAGTTCTCTTTATGCCTCTTCTCAGACACTCCCAATGTTTGCTATTGTGAATCTAAGTGGACGTTTTGTAATGTACTAAAAACAGTTTAAATCACGTATTGTAATGCTGAAAACGTTTGCGTAAAATCGTCACGTCTTTGATGACAAACACCTCGCAATATTTTCACCCTTTTGTACAGTGTATGTAGAAGTAAAGGTTTTAAAACCGGTAGAGTAACACGTTGTGGTAATACCCTGGTTTGTTTTAAAATACGTTGCCAGTGAAGAAGTAGCCCACGTGAGCAAACGAAAAAAAAAAAGATAGTCCTACAACTATGGTACACAATTAAACTTACAGTATAGCATTGTGCTAGCAAAAGACTTTGTCTAAACTAAAGAAAATAAATATTTTTCCCAAATGGATAAAACACAAAGAGACTTTTTTTTTAGCACCACCTCTTACTACCCGTTCGGGTTATACGCTTAAGTACTATATACGCTAATGGATTAAGAATTGGGTAGGTTTAATTTTGAGAAGATGAACCCGCATTTGCGTGGAGGAAGAGTGGAAAATCATTTATGAAAAACCACCCCAGTTCACCCGACCGAGATTTGAACCTTGATCTCCCCGTCCTCGGCAGTCTCTCAACACGACTAGCACGTTAACTACGCCACCGAGGCGGGTAATTTTTGTTTTTTGGTTTTAAAAAAACTTTATTTTAAAATTGAACATTTATAAGAAATACATGAGGATCTATATATTTTACAAAGTGTTTGAGAAAACTTCAGTATAGACAAGACTATTTGTTACAATTTCGTCCCTTAACCTCGAGGTTCCAGAGATACGTCTGGTAAGAGAGGGGGTAGGGGGAGGAATAATTTTGGGTAAGGTCTCAAGGGGTACCCTAAACCCTAAAATGGGTACCACAACCCCAACTGTTCCGGAGGTGGGGAGAGGGAGGGGCAGTGGACTTCCGATAAAAATGGTTGAATTTTAATAGCTATTGCACATCTTCGGGTCAACAGATTTCTATTAATTTCCTCATGTGTCAATTTATACCTACCTATACAATAGGTAGATATTGGATCTAACAAGAATATACACTTTCACGAACATTTCCACGAACATGTTCGTTGTTCGGTTCGCTGTGACCGAGTGTCCAGACTTGAATAGAACATGTTCGCAACGTGTTCCCATAGTGGGTTGTTTGAAAAAAATTATTTGTACTTACAAATAAAACAGATATTAAATTAAACAACTGGAGAACAAAAACGCTCGTGTGTGTGCTTATTGTGATATATATAAAAAAAAGAATTATTGTATTTAAGTAGAGGTCGCTATAAATAAATTTAATAAATTACTTTAAGTATTAACTTTATTTATCTTAATTTCACAAACAACATCTCCTATTTGGTAAACAAAAAAAAAGTTTTTGTAAATAAAAATATGGGAACAATCAGTCTATTAAGTCGTATTAGTAAAACGAGGTATGCCAACTGGGAAATTAGCAACAGGTAAAAAAGTTGCAGTATCATTAACAGAAAATCAGGTAAAAAGGGATTCATTTAGCCCTTCCCCTACATGCCTTGGTGGCCGCAAAGTCTAAGGCGTCACTCTAGTTTTACACTAGACTGCCGAGGATGGGTAGATCAGAGTTCGATCCCCGTCGGCTGCAGTGAAGGTGTTTTTCCTAAATGGTTTCCCTACGCTCTCCACGTAAATATGGGTGAACGTCTCTAAATTACATCTATCTCATCCCTAGCCCATTAGTGTAATTAGTACGTAGGCATATAACCTGAACGGGTAGTAAGACGTGGTGCCAAAATAATCCTCCCCTAGTTGTCACTAAGTACCCTACTTAGGGCATATTTTGCCTACTGAGGTCAAGCAAATATTTAACCTACAAAAAAAGTTGTATTTTTTAATATATATATATATATATATATATATATATAAATAATAGTTTTATATAATTTCTTAACTTTTCCTGTACCGATGGTATCTTATTTTCTTTTTTTCCTTTCTAAGGGCGGCTAACATACTTTTCATTTTTTTTCCCTGCACTCGTTCCCATCCCTGTCCATCACGGCCCCAATCTCCTCCACGCATCCTGTTTTTTTATTTTACTATAGTGATCTAAATCTTAGGATTCCAGATTACCTGGTGTGGCTTATAGAGCTCTATGAGCTTAATTCGCACTTTTTTTGACGAATACATTTTTTTACAATATGCTAAATTAACGAGATAATAATAATTATTATTAATTCAACACATACACTAAAAAATTCACTCGCCAAAAGATATACGTGGACTTACAAAACTCAAAACACATGTGTGACTCCGCTGCTGTCCTGACAACGACTGCATGTTTGGGGAAATGTTCGCGTAAGTGTTCGCGGAGGCGTGCAGACTAGAACAAGACCGAACACGAACATCCTTTGATGCGACGGCTAAAAACCGACAACCTGTGGATCGGTGCCGAACAGAACAACGAACACATTTTGTTACAATGCTCTGTTCGGAAAACCGTCCACACTTGTCGTGAACATGTTCGTGTTCGTTGTTCTGTTCAAGTTTGGACGGGGCTTAATAGATGTGTGTTTGAAAAAATTATTTCTAATTCACAAAATAGTATACCCCAAATTTATTACGAATGAACATAGGCCTATGTTACAGCTAGAAAAATATACTAGATCTACTTTCACGTGTTCATGCCTCAAGTCAATATAACTGATGCTGTCATTATTGATAGATATTATCAATACCTATAAAACAACAATAATAATATAGTAACATTTCATCCTTGTTGACCGAAAAAAGTGTGTATTTTATAAAAAGCTCTCCAAATATCCATTTGTAATAAAATCAAGGTAAAAATTACAATAATTGATGGTCTCGCGGACTAAATGCTAGTCGCATCTATTCTGGTTTTCCATTGACGGGAAGGTCATTGCTCAAATTGTAACCGCGTACACTGAACGTGACTTTCTTAAATGGCGCCCCACTTCACCTCCACGCAAATGTGGATACCTTTCCTAAAATATTCTACCTATCTCATCCCAAATCCATGAGCGTAATAAAAATGCGTGTATCATGAAAGGGTAGTAAGTCTCGGCAAGGGAAAACATAACAAAAATATTACATTAATTATACTTCAGTGTCGCGCAGTTATTTTTAAAGCAAATGCACAGCATTCAACTTAAATATTGAATTTTGTTATTAGTGTCTTGACTGAGAAAAAGTTCTCACTCGAAGTAACACCGGTGTGGCAGGACATATTTAAACTAGGACATTTTTAGGTAGTGGTTCTTTGCCAATGCCGCCCTTAGGAACTGTAAGTTGTATGTGTGTGTGTGTGTGTGTGTGTGTGTGGACAAAAGTCAGACCTCAGAACAAATCATAACTCATTTGTTAGTATATTTTTTCAGCCGTTTATTAATTTGATTGCATATTAGGCTAGGTTAGGTTAGCTTAGGTGTCAAATATTCAGGTACAACACTGCTCAAACAAGTATTAAACATAGGGCTATCTAAATATTCAAAGGTTTTTGACAAAACAATATGTAATTAATTTTTTTTCTTTTTAAGATAGGATTAAAAAATACACTGGTGTTGATGCGGTGAAGGATTTAGTAAATAACTAAGTTGTGAGAGGTTGAATAAAGTAGCACTAATATAGCACTAATATCCTTGAGCACGAATTTCCTGGTCAACATTGAAATTATTAGATTGCTGTTGGGTGTCAAAAAGATGCCGTTCTTTTGAGTGAATGCTGATGCTGTACTAGAGTCCTTCTTGCATTCAGACTAATAATAGCCTGGACTAATGTTTTCCGCTTACACATGTACAGGCAAAGATTTTATAGTAAGATTCTGTTTGGAAGAAAGTTTTTTTAAATTACAAACATATATTTTGCGGTCAACATTAATTCAATTTTAATATTTTTTATTTATTTAGCACCGCGTCTTACTACCCGTTCGGGTTATATGCTTAAGTACTAATTACCCTAATGGATTAGGAATTGGGAAGGTTGAATAGAGGAAGTGAACCCGCATTTGCGTGGAGGGAGGGTGGAAAACCATTTAGGAAAAACCACCCCCAGTTCACCCGACCGAGATTCGAACCTCGATCTCCCCGTCCTCGGCAGTCGGGCTCAACACGACTAGCGTGTTAGCCAACTACGCCACCGAGGCGGGTCAATTTTAATAGTTTTATCACCACGTCTCACTACCCTTTCGGTTTATACACCGGTGTGTACGTGTGTGTGTGTGTACGTACCGGTACGTGTGTACCGGTGTGTACGTTTGCGCTAGTAGACTAGGGATGAGGAAGGTTGTATTTTGAGGAAGTGTACCCCCATTTGTGTGGAGAGGTAGTGAAAAACTATTTAGGAAAAATCGTCCTCAGTACACTCGATCGGGATTCGAACCCCGATCTCTCTCGATCTAATCTATTGCTACAGTGATGCCTTAAACCACGTGGCCACCGAAGCGGATTAACAATTTAGGTTATATTGTAATTATTTTTTTCTGTGATAATACTATCTATCAAAAATGCTATCCATGGATCACGTGCCTTGACGTATGAATGCATGAAAGTAGCTCTAGTAACTTTTGTAGCCAACATATACTGTTGCTACTACCAGAATCATACTATACAATAATATATGAAACCTTCAAGTGTGAAATTAAAACTGAAAGTGTTGCGGCACGGCAGGTATGCTATCACGTAGCGTAGTAATATGGAGACAGGTGGCTGACGAGTGTGTGGTGTGTGTGTGTGTGTGTGTGTGTGTATGTATGTGTATGCGTGCTTATGGGGGGCGGGGCGTGATGGTTCACGAGGAATGTCTGCCGTCCTGCTCTGTTGACCTGAATTAAATGGCTCAATATATGACGGTTTGGATTTGTAAATATCACGATACTACATGCGTGAAGGTGCCATTCACAAGTGGTGGGGTGATGATGCATCTCTTATAACTGACAGCTTCAAAATGGGGGGAGGGAGAGCTTTGAACATATTATAGTCCAACAATTCAGCTCGTATAGTGGCGCGTCGATATAGTAAGCTAAGGGTACTCGGGATCGATTCTTGGCATGACTGAAATAAGTATCATTGGCAAATGGGGAAATTAGGCCTTACACTTTTACAATCGGGGAATTGGGTGCTCTAACGCGCTAGTTTCGTATGGAGCCAGACTGCCCATGACAGGGAGATTGAGGTTTGAATCTCGGTCGGGTGAACTTGGGTGGTTTCTCCTAAAGGGTTTTCCATTCTCCCTCCACGAAAATGCGGGTTCATTTCCTCTAAATTCAACCTTCCCAATTCCTAATCCATTAGCGTAATTAGTACTTAAGCGTATAATCCGAATGGGTAGTAAGATGCGGTGCTAAATAAAAAACAAATAAAGAACTAAACACAAACTGGGTGCTGTTTCTCTTATAGAATATAGATATTTATTTATAAGTCTTGTGCTAATATAAGTCGATTCATAAAGTACGCGTTAAATACTCCTTATACTTTTATTTATATATTATATATATTATATATATATATATAAGGCAGTTAATAGTGTAAAGACTCGTGCATAAAGTGAATTGTTACTCATTCTTACCACACCCAATTTGATTATATATATCCATCTATCTATTTTGTTATTTAGATAATTATTTATCTCAATACATTCTTAACCATCTGGCTATATATCTCGTTAAGTCTTGAGATCGGCAGCTGCCACTTTTGATATATATTATAAATAGGCCTACCTATAAAATAATATCAATAATATATTAAATGTTTTCTACATTGACGTGCTTGGGGTCCGGGGTTCAATCCTCGGTCCCGGCACAGATTTAGCTGATTGCCAACCCTTCCTTCACCTCTGACAAGACGTGTATTAATCACAGCTTGTGAATGTGAGGAATTCCAGGCCTCCACTGAGGTTCGGATTCCACGTTAAACTGAAAGGGTCCTCCATTTCATCTCACAATCACCCTACCTTTACACATTAGCTTAAGTGCGTATAACCCGAACGGTTAGTAAGACGCGTGCTAATGATAATAATAATAATTCTACATTGACAAAAAAAATTATGTTTGTATTTTATAAAAAAAAGGTAATACAAATTTATGTATTTATTGTATCTATCCTAGATAATTGAGGATTTTTTTATAGCACCACAAATTACTACCTGTTCAGGCTGTACACATTGGATATAGTAGCGGCAACATGGCACCCGAGTCATCGTGTAGATAATAATAATAATAATAATATAAAATAATAATAATAATAATAATAATAATAATAATAATCGACTTTAATGACGAAGTTAATTAAATCAATTAAATGTTTATGTTATCAAATTACATCAATAAACTGTGAACTAAGATATAATAGATCCCCTCTCTCTAATGTACAATGAGGCAATCATTTATACAAGAAAATGAAAATAAATCCAGAAACAATTTTTTCTCATAACATTGAAACAGAATTCTTTTTAAATAAAGTAGAAATTATATATTATCAAGGAGGGATGTAGCTTAAGTAGGTGTATAATAAACACATAAAAAATTTATCAAATTACTTGACATGTTTCACACATTTTTATCTGACATATAGACATAGGTCCACGGCCATAATTAACAATATAATTAAGATGTTATGTTAAACAAACAATGGCTACAGATTTTCAAAAACAACTCCACACGAGTTTTCTTAGCCACTTCTACAACGTTTATTATTATTATTTTTATTGGTAAAGACACTATCTCATAGACTAGTAGGAATTATTGCCCTTATATAATATATTGCCAAACGCTTATTAATTTATCTATATGCAACAAATAACAATAAATTAAATAATACCCGCTTCGGTGGCCGCACGGTCTAACGCGTACTCTCTCGGTAGACTATACTGCTGATGACGGGGAGATCGAGGTTCAAATCTTGGTCGGGTGTACTGAGGGCAGTGTTTCCATAATAGTGTTTCACTCTACCTCCACGAAAATACAGGTGCACTTTTTATAAATATAACCTACCTAATCCCTAAAATCATGAGCGTAGTTAGTACATAAGCGTATAACTCGAACGGGTAGTAAGACATGGTGATAAAAAAATACATAATATAAACAGAAAATAATACAATAACGTAAACACAACATTTAAAATACGATAAATAGCCTTTATTAACAGTAAGCACTTAACAATTTACACATACACAAACATTCATAAACACATAATTATATACAAAGGCGTGCACACACAAAACACACACATATATGATATAAATATATATATGGTATATTAAAGGTACATATACATATGTATGATATATAAATATAATCTCCAAGTTTTATGAGTATATTTTATTTCTGTGCGCATGCTTCAAACTTCGACAAGGAGCGATTTGCTGTCATGGCAACGGATAATAGCAAGCCGCCAACGGGAACAAAATATATTTTATTAATTCACTAATACCACCCACAGCAAGGAAAATAGAAATAACATACAATAGATACAGAAAAATTTAAAAAAAACTCATAGTTTCGAAGGCTTAAATATATTTAAAACATTATCTAGCTATTATAATCTCAAAACTGACCACCTCATTTAGAGACAACTGATCCTCAAAACTGTATTTTCAATCATCGAAGTGCATGTTGGAACACTGGACTATTTTATTTTATCACCATTGTAATAAATAATTAGCACTATAATTGCATTCTTTTCAAAATTAATTAACATAATAGTACTTTGATAGATATATATTTGCTAGCATAAAAATAAGTAGTTCGTCAAGGCTGCTGTTAAATCATCAACATGACACGTGAATACTTTGAGGTAATAATATTTACATTGAAACCCCTTGCATCAAACACGTTTCTTGTGTAATAATCCTATTTCATAATTATTGCGATAAACAATTATCTCTATAATGGTATGCTTTTCATAATTAACTAAAATGATAATAGGCTACTCTAATTGTCTTATTTACTAGTATACAAATTAAGTAACTCTCAAAACTGCATTTTAATCATCTATCACGTGACCACGTTGACGTAACCAAGTGCACGTTGTAATCGGTTTTAGCAAACCAATTTCTTGATATGTTTCTTCTTCATCCATCATTCTTGTAATAAACAGTTAACACTAGCAGTGCTTGTTTTTATAAATTAATTACGCCAGTATTCTGATTGCCGCTAGTTTTATTTGTAAGACGAGAGTATAAACTTTGCTGGGCGTGGCCCTGTTAAAACCTTGACAAAACTTTGCTGTATGTCTGTGGCGTCAAATAACATAATAGCTACGATCCTTCGTTATGCAATTGTAAACAACATAATAGCTACGATTCTTCGTTATGCAATTGTAAACATCACCCAACATCTAGCCAGCCATGAAATCTCCTGGGTAATATCGACCGTAAAAACATATTAGACATACTTAATACTCGCTAAAATATCACTTGGACTCGTATTAAGGGATTTGTCGCTCAAGCTCAAGCAAACCCATAAATATTTCATACTAGCATTAACTGCGCGTGATCGTGCTAAATTGCATTCGAAACTATTTATCGGACGTTACAATTTATGTAGAAAGAGACCTTCCTCGACTTTCTAGATACAGGTTTACTCTGTCAAATTTTGGAAACTTTAAGGGTTGAATTCTAAGCAAAGTGTTCCCCCCCTGCCCTCCCCCAATCTCACAACAATTAACGCTTTGAAAATTACCTCTTTGTAAGCTCTTTATTTATATACCAACACTGAGTTTTTTATGGGGATGAGTGAGGCTATTTATTTATTAGCAAATTAGAAATATAGATGAGCGAACATGATTTAATATCTTCTAAAAGATTACTTATATGGTGATAAGAATATACAATGTTTCTGACTAATTGATGTCCCGGATCAGCAGAGACTCAAAGTAACCCTCCTCTGAGTAGAGCTGTCGAATCCAAATGTTTTCAATAATTATGTCCTAAAACATTTATCTTTCATTTTCACTGGACATTTTTTAATTGGTAATATTTGAGGATTCTTTCACCATGGCTCACTACCCATTCGGCTTATAGGTATACATATATAATTAAACTAATAGTATAGGGATGAGGAAGGTAGAATTTAGAGTAAATGTACACACATTTGGAGGTAATGAAAGTGGGAAATCATTTAAGAAAAAAATACTCCAGTATACCGGCCGGAACTCTACCGGAAAACCAGGGAAAGTGAGCCTGGCATTTAGATCACGTACCCACCTGCGGAGTTATATCTGTGTTAAAAGACGCAATTGAAGTGGGACAGGGAACATTGGTGGTCTAAGTTCACTGACAAAAGGAATTGACTTTTTGTAGGACAGAACACCTAGTAATAATAATGAATTATGATGAGACAGCATATTATCTCATCTTCTTTCAATCTAGACCATTGAGGGCTATCGATATATCTATAAACATGACTGGAACACGATTGCCAACAAATTGTGTTGTTCCAGAAATGCCATGCCTGAAATGGGACTGATTAGCCCCTTTGCGACTCAAACTATCAATATGCCAAGTAGATCAAATTTCCTTCTAAATAACCACTGTTACATAAATATTTGGTGTTGGGTACACTGTATTATTCAAGTAACGAGACTTTGCCGTTATTTGACAGTTACAAGTCATACTTGACCTGCCTCATTCAATCATATATGGTCTGCTAACTCTAAATATGGGTTAATTTAGTTACTGATTTCAGAGTAGGTATCACGTGTCGCGATAAACTGTGAATAATTCATCATGGGGACATACTGGCTTTTTATAGTAGGTTTTGTTTTCCTTTTAATTGGATGTTAATCTATTTTGAACCTATGTATATTTCATAAAATAAGACTAGTGCAATCTAAAGTCTCGGTTTCACTAAGGTATGTCAAAGTTCCCTTTCGACTTTTTATGCGTAGAAATAGCTGCACAAACAAGTAAAACATATATATCCTTATAAGGCACGTATCCTCAGGATAAAAAGTTTTTTTTTTAAATTCGTAAATTGAAAAATTACACCTGGGCATGGAAATCAAACACATGACTCTACGTCCAGGTGTGATTTTTCAATTTACGGATACGATACTTGGTACGGCTAAATCCCTACTCTAAGGATAATTTTAATCTTATAAGATTATTTCTTTAATTTTTAAAATTGATCACATTGCACAAATATATTAGTAATGGCTCAATCCAAAGACTTGGGAGATGAATAAGGTTATTTAGGGCTAAGCAAAACGGCATTAGCATGGAAAGTTGATGGGAAATCCACAGTGACAAATCAAGTATTGAAAACCATCTCAAGTTTACTTCTCAGTAGCTGTAAATCCAGTTAATTGTGAGACTGACACCTTATATCATATGACCATTGATACTGGTAGACTAAGCTTAGAATTAGGCGTAAAATGAATTTTTTTCTTAGCACTGCATCTTACTACCAGTTCGGGCTACACGCTTATGTACTAATTACGCTAATAGCTTTAGGGTGGAAGAAGGTTATATTTAGAGGAAGTGTACCCTGATTTGCGTAAAGGGAGAGTGGATAAACCTTCCTCAGTACACCCAACCGAGATTCGAACCTCAATCTCTCCGTCATCGGCATTCTGGTTAATTGCAATAGTGACGTCATAGCTTAGCCCATGTGGCCCCCGAAGCAGGGAACCTGTTCTTCTAAGAGCCCATATCACCCCACGGAGGTAGGTAATACTCATTGAACCAGGCGTCATATATTAATGTGGATTTCTCTGGTCTACGTTAGAAAACAGAGAAACCGTGTTTACCATGTTAAACGCTCTACTCTCTCTCTCTGTAGACTAGACTGCCGATGACGGGGATATCTAGGTCTGAATCTCATTGGTGACCTGGTGGTCTAGGGTAAGGTGCCAGACTTCTGTGCTGAGGGTCCGGGGTTCAATCCTCGGTCCCGGCACAGATTTATCTGATTGCCAAACCCTTCCTTCACCTTGGACAAGATGTGTATTAATCACAGCTTGTGAATGTGTGGAATGCCAGGCCTCCACCGTGGTTCGGATTCCACGTTAAACTGTAGGTCCTCCATTTCATCTCACAATCATTCTACCATTGCACATTAGCGTAAGTGCGTATAACCCGAACGGGTAGTAAGTCGCGGTGCTAATAATAATAATAATAATAATAATAATAATAATAATAATAATAATAATAATAATAATAATAATGAATCTCATTCGGGTGTACTGAGGGTGGTTTTTCCAAAATGGCTTTCCATTCTCCCTACGCGCCAACGCGGGTACACTAATCTAAATATAGCCTCCCTAATCCCTAAAATCATTAGCATAATTAGTACATGAGCGTATAAACCGAACGGGTAAGTAAAAGGTGTTGCTAATATATATGAAAAAACAATTAATTTAAAATGAGGATCTATTTTACTAATCTTAACTTCGCTGTTACTAAATAAAGGATGCAAAAAAAAAAAAAAAAACTCACATCTTTGTGATAACTGGTTCGAGTGTAATTTTGTATCTAATATCTCGGGTAATAAGCGGTGAGATGGATCCTGTGCGTAGCGCGTACAAAACGTACAGCGTAGCCATCAACTTCGTTTTAGCGACGTTGTGTAAGAGCCAACAGTGAATATAGAAAACCAAAATACAGATCTCGACTTACCGATTCCCACTTTGACGATTGTTTACAAGCAGGAATATCATCCTTCTCTCTTATCTACGAAAAATTGGTCGATAAAATTCAGGGCCAAATATCATACTAACTTAAAACGTGAACTAACACAATCCATTTGAATGCTGATTGATGCGTGGTGAAATATATTTTAATCTTTCAGGTAAACCTAATTAAAATTACCAATGAATGCTCTTTTTAATAAGGAACTCCTGAAATTTTCTTCCCAAAAACTTGAGGTTGGTATAATAGAAACAGTCAACATCCACACGGTTACTGTCAAAGATGTCAAGTAGTTGAACGAATAAAATTTGAGATTAAATAAGCTACTTTTTCTCCATTTATTATAAAATGTATGGTTTTTTTTCTGCATTATTTGGGTCCAAATAAAAATTTCTATTGAAAAAATTTACAAATGCGAACACTCTCTTCTGAATTCTTGCTGTGTCCCTGGTTGTGAACCCCCGATCCATCCTGCCAACTAGCGTAGCTAGCAGTTTTGCCAATGGAAAGTTAATTAACTATAGAAACGGGGCACTTTGTCACTACTGTATTTCAAACAAATTCAACTATTTTCATGCAAACTTTAGATAAATGTCCATCCTTCAGTTGAAAATGGTTTGCTCATTATTTACTAATTTGTGGGTGAGGGGTTTGAGAGGGTAGTGAGGAGAGGGCTAAAATAGTGGGTTACATATATTTACTAAACTTGTGACGCTGCATTTTCACTCATTTTTCTCCCTCCTAAAATTATAACGATTTGCTACGTTAGAACTTTGAGCTCGTTATTAGTACAGAAATAATAATAAAGCCTATTAATGGTTGTGGTCAATATAACTTGTCATGTTAATGGAATAGCCGAGCCCATCATTTTGGCCCATTCATTCTCAACATATTAGGAAGATAAATCATCTACTAATTAGATTGGTATCTATTTAGATGCATACAATTTGTATAAAATACTTTGACTCTGTCCTCCATACAAATAATTACAGTTTGCTTAGCAACTTTAAAAATATCAAACTCTTTGAATAAGACTGAATGGTATTAACAGCATTTGTTTTATTCTTCTAAAATAATTTATGGAAATGTTAATCCCTTAATTGATTTTAAAAAGATCCATAACTGGTATAGTTTTATTTTATCATTGTAATATTTTTTATTTTATTTTAGTGGTTTTATCTGAAACGGCCTACTTTAAAATATGAATGAAGAATGACCCTGAGCACGGGACGATTCCTGGATATCTCGGTGGTTAGAGCAATGGAGTACTAAGCCAAAAATCCCAGGTTCGATTCCCGTGTCCAGGTGTCATTTTTCAATTTTCATAATATGATATCTGGATGGAGTAATCCTCACTAAAAGCATAAATAATAGCTTTGGCTATTTAATTGCTTATAATAGATACAGAATAATACACCTCAATGGCCAAATCTTTCATCCGACTGGAATCGCATCGATACTTTAGATTAAAAGGATAGTACTCACTTTGTTAGACATATTCAACTTTATGCGCATATTTATCAGATATTTATAGTTTTAAACAACTCAATACACATATGTACTACTCCAAAATTATATTTTTTAAACTGACTTCTTATTAATTTCTCAACTATACAAGTAAGAGATAGACTACAGTAATACAAAAAAACCCGATCTTTATGTTTTTACTTACGAAAATATACTCTTTTTTGTGTGTGCAATACATTAAAAAAAGGTATTTGTTTGAATAGTATTTTTCTATAATTATTATGTCTGTATGTCTGAAAGTAATATTGTATGAATGTATGTTTTAAATGATGAAAAATAAATATTTGTAAAATTAATAATAATAATGATAACGTTAAGATTAATAAATATTTCATTCTGTACACCTCATGTGGATGTCTAGCTATAAAAAATTTCATCCCTATACATTAATTACTTTACCCTAACAATGGTAAGCAAAAAGCATAAATTATCAAGTTTGACCCCTTCTAGCTCGTGAACTGTAATAGTATGAAATCATTGAATCACTATTTATAGCTTGTGTAACTAAACGCTTGTTAAAATATTTACTGTCGAATGAACTTATGGTTAGTTTACTAATAAGTGATTTTCGAGAGTTCAGAATTTTACGAAAAGGGCTCTAATCAAGTTCAAAATGGCTATCTGTTAAGTATTGTCATAAAATAAATAAATTTACTATATATATATATATACATTTTATATATTTGTTGTTATTCAACAAATTGATAGACTAGTAATTAACTGATAATTAATTTTGGAAAAATCGATATTTTATGAAAATAGCTAACAATTTAGTTCAAAATTGGTATTTGGGGATTATTTTAGATGATAAATAATAAAATTCTATGTTTATTTTTCTAAGATAAATTAATTTTAAGGGTACTTTTTTATGACAAATTCTGGAAAATTTAAAATCTTTCGAAAAGGGTCTAAGATAAATTTTAGTTTAAATGTGTATATGAAATGGTTTTTTCACTAAAAGTAAAAATATATTTTTATTTTTACGAATATAAATAGTTTGAGGTTAGCTTACACATAATTTATTTTTGAAAATTTGAAATTTTAACAAACAAGGTCTAAATGAATATTTTTAAATGTATATATGAAGAGTGTTAGTAATGTTTATAAAGACGAGGTTTGTTTTTATAAGATAAACCTACTTTAGAATAGTTGACTGAAAATCTATTTTTGAAAATTTTGTTTATCTATATTGTACTCACTTTATGAGAAAGTGTGTACGATTGTGCTGTAACATTCATTTTAATTTATAAAAACTAGCGATGTACAACGATACGATCACTTTTATTTAGATGGAAATTAAAAGAAGCACCCTTAACATATTAATGGAAACACAAACTTCAAAACGTTACTTAAAACAACAAACACACACAAAAAAGCGTATGGCAGATTTTGAAAAGTGTATGTTTTCTTTGATTGATAGCCTGATTTTGAAAAGTGTATGTTTTCTTTGATTGATAACCTGATTTTGAAAAGCTTATGTTTTCTTTGATTTTGAAAAGTTTTTGTTTATCTTGATTAACATCTCGATTTTGAAAAGTGTATGTTTTCTTTGATTGATAACCTGATTTTGAAGAATTTAGGTTTTTCTTGATTTTGAAAAGTTTTTGTTTATCTTGACTAACAACCTGATTTTGAAAAGTTTATGTTTTCTTTGATTGATAACCTGATTTTGAAGAACTTATGTTTTCCTTAATTTTGAAAAGTTTTTGTTTATCTTGACTAACAACCTGATTTTGAAAAGTTTATGTTTTCTTTGATTGATAACCTGATTTTGAAAAGCTTTTGTTTTCTTTGATTTGAAAAGTTTTTGTTTATCTTGATCAACAACCAGATTTTGAAAAGTTTTTTTTTAATTGATAACCTGATTTTGAAAAGCTTTTGTTTTCCTTGATTTTGAAAAGTTTATGTTTTCTTTGAATGATAACCTTATTACCTGTAAAAGTCCTTTACCCCCATAACTGGCTCCTATTGTATATAATAGACCACGAGAGAAGGTTCAGTTTTTGTGTTTGTGCCACCTCCTTTCTCGTCCGAGGAGCAGATCGATGTTCTTGTGTGCAGAAATGCAGCCTTCACCCGAGTGCCGTGGCACTCTTCAGAGTATTTCCCATGTGAGCAGTCAAGATGGCAGCTCTGACACATACTTGTTTGCATACGTCGATTGTCTTCTGTTTGTTCTGCCCTCGACTGTTCCTGCTTGAAAATGAGGGGAGATTATGGCGCCCAAAACGTTCCCTCGGGGCCATTGCGCCCGTGAAAGATAACGCTTCAGAGGATTTTCCTTGTTCGACGTAGACGCGTGTCCACACCGGTGGTTACATGGTCCAAGGCTGTTGTATCGTACTACACTAGATTACCATTGATGGGAGGGTTTATGTTCGAATCTCAGCTCTAAGGATAGTTTTCCATGCGTAATTTATGACTCTGGTCTTCTCCTTTTCTGTTCACTTTAATATGGGATCTTTTCTATAAAATACTTCTCTCTTTTCATTTTAAATCAAGCCTTTAATTTTCATGCTGTTGAAGTTAATAATTAAAAAACACACACCTTAAGGCTGATAAGAGCCATCAACATTTTAAAACTTAGTTTCAGCGTATAGCCGAACGGGTAGTAAGACGCGGTGCTAAGTAATAATAATAAAAACTTGGTTTCCAAATACGAGGGAATATAAATAAGTTAATTTGCATTATTCAGTAAATCTCGAAAGTTTTCACGTCAGGTAGGCCTATAGATAGCCTTCTCAACTTAATTCTAAGTGTGACTAAATACAATATTAATACGCGAGTACGTGAATCCATTAGTACTAATGGTATTAACTTATAACACTTACATGTTACAGTGGCCAATCACATATTTTTCACTTTCATTCATCAAAATATGATAGTCTTAGGTGTTCGAGTAAACTTATATATATTTTATATTGATGTATTTATTAAATTAGATTTATATTAAAACATTAACAAATATTTCTAAACAAATAAACAAATCGTACGTATTCGTATTGTTCAAGTATGATTGACACACTAGTATTTTTTAATTTATTATAGTGTCCTAGAACTGGCAGTATTTTCTGATCACTCGAGAGTCTGGAGTTTGAGCCCAGCTAGCTTAGATCCTCTTGACTCATAACGGTGTGCACTCAGGATAAACGTCAAGATCGTCTAGTCTGGTTTGCTGGTGACGGAAAGAAGGTGGGGGCTGGAATAACTGCCAGTTATACTTAGGGCGTTTTTTATTAAATGTATATATACTTTCCTTCCATGAAAATGCACGTACATGTCCTCTAAATTCTATCTTACTCATACTTACTCCACAAATGTCGCGAATATCCCAGGTTGTTGGAAGTAATATTATAAAAAACTAATATGTCCTCATAGAGGTAAATTAATTACATCCCCCATCTTGTACCCTTAATTTAAATATCTACACGCTTCGATGGCTGCATGATCTAACGCGCTACTATCGCAGTAGACTAGACTGCCGATGATAGAGAGTTTGAGTTTAGAATCTCGATCAGGTGTGCTGAGGGTGGTTTTTTCAAACTGGTTTTTCACGCAAATGTGGGTACACTTCCTATCAATATAGCCTATATAATCCCTAAGACCATTAGCATAATTAGTACTTAAGCGTATAAATCGTATGGGTAGTAAGACGTGGTGCTTTTTTAAAAATAGTTTAAGTCGTTGATAGCCAGTATTGATACCCAAAGACATGCGTCCAAAAAGAGTGTTTTTTTTAATTGCATTTCTTCTAACAAATACAATAATTTTACTAATGCAACCATGATGTACCAAATTTATTTTTACTGCTCGTTTTAAATAGGTACTGGCAACCTTCTTGCTTTTCCGATTGACAGCGTTTGTAGCGAAAAACATATATAGATATTTTTGCAGCTATGCAATTCAATACCTTTATTTTATAAACCTCAACCTTGGCTTATAACATCAGGAACCCACCCATACATTCGCCGATTAACGTAAATTATGTATGGATTGCAAGATCATGGAAGGAGAAAAATATCTGACAGTTACAGAACTACTTTTATGTAGTTATATTGCGATTCATGTAACATGAAGATATCACTTTTGATAGAGTGCATTAATATCTATAAAATAATTAGGGTAAAATGTTATCATTGTTGATCACAATAAGTTTGTTCTTATTTTCTAAAATGCTCCTTCTTCTCGTGTTAATACCGCTCATAGTATCCATCACCCAAGTGATAATTTAAACGGAAATATCTTTAAAAGCAGGAGAGGGTGCAAACCACAAGTTCCACGTGAAGTCCAATTTCTCTAGACTCACAAAGTTGGCAGCACTGTTCCCTTGTTGACACGTGCGAATCCCAGTCCACCTGAATCAATACGCATCCGTCGTGTTTGTTGAATAAAATGGCTGGAAATCGCCTGGTCTCCCGGTGGTTATCGAAACGCTGGGAGTTATCGGAAACCAGGATTATTATTTGACCGCGTGTAAAACATTTCTATTACTCCTTCATTACCGGTGTTTCTGTCCAGATAGGAAAGGACGCTTCTTCGTGGTTGCATGTCAACAACTCATCACCGTCCCCAAATCATGTGAAGCTATATAGTCCATTCACGACAAGGTCAACGTATTTTTGACAAGTTTGAAAGCAACTAAGTCAACCAATTATATCATTCACTCACACACATCACATAACTCTGAACTATATCTGTTGATAACAAAAGCATCCTATTTGACGTTAAAATCAGAACCAATATAGTGTCATTAAAGTCAATAATAGAATATTATATTATGTTCTAAAAGGTTTAACTTTCTGTTAATATACTATACAAAGCCGTGATTTCATGATTGAAGTTTGAACAAGCTATTATGTTATTAGGAAGCTAGGCGGAGTCCTTTTATTTTCATCGTTTGATGTTTCTTTTGAGATATAAGTAATTCATTATTTTATAAGATCTAAACATAAAATAAATATAGACTAAGGTTTAGGCGTGGCTGCACAAACTAATGAGCTACTTTACAGCAAACTATATAGTATAGTGATGTATGAACAGTCCAAATCTACTAAAATATTCTCTTTTGATTGTTTCGTCCAAATTTGGACTCTTGATAATAATAGTTTTCAAATATAAACTATACATAACTAGTTCAATATTTTTACTTTTAGGATATCGTGTTTTTCTTAAAGGATTAACAATACATATTTATGTAGTTAATTTTATAGTCGTTTTTATCACATTTTAACAAATACTCTTTCTTAAAGTGTCGCTAATCCTAATGTTTGAATTACCGGCCAAAGGAACAAAATAACAGATAAACAACAATATCCTAGAAGTGAACTTTATTTTCTTTCTGAAAGCCCCTTTGAATTTTTAGCTTGTGTTTTAGCATAGTTTATATATGCACCGAATTCGGTATAAATGGCTCTATTAGATCAGATTTTTTCAAACTGTGCTCCGTTATAGCTATTTCAGGCTCTCTGAGACAGTTTTAGAATATTATTTATTTATTTTATACACTATAAAATAGCATATTTAATTAGTATTGCTATTTTTGTGCAAATCTGAATAAAGGACAATTTTCAAAGGCGCAACCTAAACATGTGAGGTTTTACTTTTGTTTCATAATTTTATAGTTGTATTTATAATTTTGTTCTATAGTTGTCAGTATTGAATGTTCATAATATTAGTTTTAAAAATCTATGAAGGCTCAAACATGTACTATTTTTGCTTCAGTCAAAAAAGTTTGGGAACCCCTGTATTATATAATACTTTATAAGGGGCACACATATATCATTATGATAATTTCAATTTCAATTTACCTTATTATAGTTCTGACCAACAGTCATGTGATCTATAAAGGGCTAGCGCTAAAATATACATCATAATACAACATATAAGAATAACTACTAAAGAAGATAATAATAATAAATTTAAAATGTAAATGGAGGTTAAAAAAGGATACAGTAAAGAAGCATAACTAAAAACATTAAATATTGTCACTATTTAAATAAAACTTGATAGAGCAAAATTTTGCAGAACATAAAACTAAGCATAATAATGATAGGGCAGGTCCTTAAATAATGAGTATGCTCTCTTCTTTTGTGATATAAGTAAAATTCGACCCATCAAGAGATTGCGCTACGGATACAACGGTCAAGAGGGCTAAGATTGTAAGAGTTATTAGGGAAAAACTTTTTTTTATTGCTAGAAGCCCCGAGAAAGGACATGTATACCGACATAATAGTAATAAACATGTAATTGCCATCATCAGAACATATTTTTAGTACATTTAACACAAGAGGAATTATCAATCTTATTTAAGAGGAAGGGGTCCGACATTTAGTTCAGTCGTTATTGTGTCTGCCTACGTAACTAAGGGTGTGGGTGCAGGTTTCAATCCCCGAACTTGATTTCCCCTGTAAAGGGTGATAGTTATCGTACAAAGGATTGGATGCTGTGTCTGTCCACGAATTAACTCAAGTTATAAGTCGTGTGATTGACACAATTAGATAGCCACTATGAAAAAATAGCCAATAAAGTTGTAGGAACTAGGGGTAGTTAAGAGTAACTATATCAATATTCGCCTTGGTGACCTGGTGGTCTAGGGGTAAGGTGTCAGACTTCTGTGCTGGAGTCCGGGGTTCAATCCTCGGTCCCGGCACAGATTTATCTGATTACCAAACCCTTCCTACACTTCTGACAAGACGTGTATTAATCACAACTTGTGAATGTGAGGAATTCCAGGCCTCCACCGTGGTTCGGATTCCACGTTAAACTGTAGGTCCTCCATTTCATCTCACAATCACCCTACCATTACACATTAGCGTAAGTGCGTATAACCCGAACGGGTAGTAAGACGCGGTGCTAATAATAATAATAATAATAATAATAATAATATTCGCCTTGGTAGAGGGTGGAGAAAAACAGTGTGGAACATCACTGACTTAATGAACCCTTTTTGGGATTTGAAACAAAATCCCTCAACTAATGTTGTCATCTGTCGGTCATCCAATGTTGTTCAATACATTATATAAAATCATAGATTGGGGATACCGAGAAAGTCTCTATTTCTGAGTTATATTGTTCTCTAAACGACTTTATAACCAAATTTGTAATTTGAAAATGGGGGGGAGAGAATAGGGAGAATTTCAGTGTCCTTTCTTTATAAGTGGTTCCAAAATATCACCAGCACCACTACATAATATTCTACGGAACGTCATATGTCATTAAGTTAAATTTTACATGAAGCGTTTGGGATGTAATGAACTGTATTTGCATGCACATTAATTAATTCTGTGATTTGTTATTTGTTATCTGAAATTGATGAAATGAACGGTAACTAATTTGTACTTCGGTGATGAAATTTTCCATTTGATTGCAAGAATCAACAAGGATTATTTATGAACATATCTGTTATTAATATAACATTTAAACCTACATTTTAACTGCAGTCGGAAACGAACATAAATTTCCTTACCCTCTAACATAAAGCGGTTGCATGAAAAAAAAACCTGTTGGAGCATTTAGTTCGATTAATGTTAGCAACCATGATTTTTTTTTACTATTCCAATGTTATCATTTTAGATTTTATTGTAGTTCACAGATGAATATTACAAATTGAGCTTTATATATGAATAAAATGGTCGTACTTTAAGGATCTCTTAGTACTTTAGGCGTAGTAGCCATGGTATTAAATAAGATATAAATGTAGGTAGATTACAAAAGTACATATTTGTGTATAATTATATATACATTCATGCATTGTGTATAGTTACATATACATTCATACATTATATTTAATTATATATACATTAAAATAATATCCATGTGTTTGTCAAGTTTGGTCGAAATCAACCATCTAGTTCAAAGAAATAAGGAACAAACACAAACGGTTGAAAAACTTAAGGATTCTCACTTTAATATTTTTCCCTATTTAAAAGGAAAAGTTCTAAAAATAAACCAAAGAAGAACCCTTGACATTAAAGATATTTTTTTAAAAATATAAAATTTAACTTAATTGATTTGCCTTGGGTTTGAATAGTACTAATTAGTAAAAAAAAAAAAGCTTTCGATAGCAACTTCAATCGCTCTTACAATTGAAAAAGTTCGTTCATTTGAGGTTGTTTTTTCTCCTGGGTACTACGCGGGTTTTATACCTGCAGAAGTATTCAATTAAAGGTGGAAATTATTTGTTATAGAACGTCTACTAATTACACCCAAAATACTTGAAACAGGGTCGATATTTAAAAACTTCCCGAGCATTCGTTACTAGAGACTTACCGAGGATTGTGTTTATACATATTTTATTTTGATATGCCATGAGTGTGTATTTAGACCACATTAATCAAATTCTAATTATTTTCTACGGAATATAATCACTAGCTGCCACGCATTAATGTGGTTGATATTACTCATAAATTTAAATTAGGGATAAAACCAGCGGGTCAAAACTTTGACCTGGGAAAGCAATGATTTCTGAGGATTTTTTTTTAGAAAAAAAACTCATTAGTTTCTATTTAAATAATGTTCCGGTCAGTTAATAGAGCTTCGGACCTTTTCTTTAACGCACAATTACTCTTATCAATTGAGATGTTAAAGATATAGTTTGAGACATATTTCTCCAAATAATTCCTTTTATTCTTATAGTTTGAAAGCTATAAAGCCTATAGAATTCAGGATGAACTGCAACATACATTGGTTTCTCCTACTCTCTCCAGGCAAATACTGGTACAGTTACTCGTGCTTACCCGCCTCGGTGGCGTAGTTGGCTAACGCGCTAGTCGTGTTGAACTCGACCGCCGAGGACGGGGAGATCGAGGTTCGAATCTCGGTCGGGTGAACTGAGGGTAGTTTTTCCTAAATGGTTTTCCACTCTCCCTCCACGCAAATGCGGGTTCACTTCCTGTAAATTCAACCTTCCCAATTCCTAATCCATTAGCGTAATTAGTACTTAAGCGTATAATCCGAACGGGTAGTAAGACGCGGTGCTAAATATATATACTCGTGCTTACCATCAATTTATTTTCTTTATTAAATTGAGCCGTTACTCCGATTTTTTTTCAAACACACTAAAAGAGTCTAAATAAAAGGAATGTTTTAGTAACGCTGTCATAAATTTCGCTGATATTCCACATTCGATTCAATCCATTGAAGGCACGCAAGCAGGCGCACACACGCACACATCTTCTTTCGACTTGATAAACCTCCACGGGCTATCTATCTGTCGACAAAAGTCTCGTCCCCAATATCTGATAGATCTCGTGAACCACGTGATCCAAGCATTCAAGCCGAAGTCACCGCTCTCGACTCGAGTCTCTTTGTGACAAAAGTTTTTAGAGAGTTTGGTCACGGCGATTTGAAACGTGGGATCGGTTGTGAGTAGATGGCCGAAAGGGCAGAATTAAATAAAGACCGCGGTTAGAAAGGAGGTGGGTCGTGTTGGGAAGGGGTTGGTGCTGACGGAAGCTAGTCTCCAAACAGACACAATTGTGTGTGTGAGAGCTATTTATTTTTATTTTCTCTTGGGACGTTGCACCTCTCTATTTATAATAAGTTTTATCGCTGTTTATTAGCCATATTACTATTTTATTAATATGCTTTAGCGCTAGTGTACTAGCTATTAGAAACTTACACACACCATCACGCAGAATAAAAGGCGTCAGTATAGCATATTATGTTCAAGATCCATAATATCAAATTAAGAAATCATAGGAGATTAAATAAAATAAATCGTAAGCAATAAAATGCCTATCCATACTAAATAACAGTACATGTCCAGCCCATCAGTTGGGACTTCCCCGGAGAAACTTACTGGTATTTGTCACAATGGTATCAATGGTTCGGTACAGTCTAATCCTTCGTTTCGAAATGTTCGGAAATCTCACGTAGTCTCTATCATTTTTGGTACTCGGATTAAATTTTGCGCGTGAAAAGAGTCAGGTAATGAATCAATCATTTTCAATTTAAATTTAAGTATTTTATCATGTACATAACATTTCAGTGTTCATTTAAGGATTCATTTGCGCACATTTCTTTTGTTTTGAAAAAGTGACCAATTTTTAATAAAACACAAATATAAGTCGACTAAGGGGCTCATTACCGGGGGAGGTTTTTTTTCTTCCTTTGAGAGATAATTGCCATGCTATGTTTTGGGATTTTTTGATTATTTTTGAATAGTGTGGATAGAGTATTACTATACTTTTGATGTAATTATGGTATTGTGGCCGAAATCGGAACTTTTGACTGAAACTTTAATGTATTTTGTGGCCTGATAGATGTTTGACCACCCCTGTCAACGTTTATGAGGCTCGTACGGGTTCAATGTGGCCCTGAAACTGAAGCTAGGGCTTCAGTATTCAATTTACTTCTCATTATGCACCTCTGGATAAATCAGTCCGAAGCTTAATTAATTATATTAAGCGAACGAACGTTGGGAGCCGATCCCTTCTAATTTATTTAATAGTGTGTCTTCCTTTAAGCGTCTTCGTCTTTCCCTCACGCTTTCATAATATGTGTTTTTTTTTTTTTACTTTTGCGAGACATTTACTTCTCAGCTGACTGAAGGAAAGATGGAAAATTAGAATGGAGGTATTTTAATAATGAGATAGTTGGGGTAGTTTGTTTGAGCTCTTGAGATGCTTGGATGTGAGGGCCTCTGACGATGTCATCTGCTCGTTATTATCAGCGTTGAATGTTAATTAGTGGTTTAGGAGTAGTGTCTCGGGATTCACTTAAGCACTCCTATTCATAATAATACACTTAAGCTCTTGTAACCTCATGAATAATATAAGACAGTTGCCAACGGATTACTTGGTAGCCTATGTTTCAGCTCATCTTATATCTACTCAAGTTATATTTCATTTATTATTGAGTAGGGATAATAGTTATTAACATTTTTAATATGCTTACAGTTATAAATGCACAGTTTGTTAAGTATGATTATAAATTAATGATTTGCCGTGATTTATTTTTTGTAAAAACAAACAACGAACAAAGAACACAACATTGAACAATGAAGTAGATCATTGGCTAAAAGTTAAAATTCTTGCTTAGATTACATTAATTTGTATAATTTGCTGGTGATGGATGGAAATATTGGGGCTAGAATCCCAATCGAGTGTTCTGAAAGTGATTTTTTTCAATTGTTTCCAACTCTCTCTCCACACAAATGCGAGCATATTTCTTCTAAAGTTCTAACTAACTTACTTTCCCATTAGGGTATAGTATTATGAAGAAAAAAAGAGAACGGGTAGTTATACTTTGTGCATAAAAGAAATTAACACTTTAAATTAACTTTAATTGACTTATATATTAGAACAACTGTTGACTTAGGGCCAGTTTCATAGTCAGATTTAGTACGCCTCAAGTGCGGCGCTATACTAAATACAAGACGTCACCTACCTGAAATTGAATGGAATGGGCCAGTTTCATATGCGAAACTGGCCCATTCCATTTTGGTCTAGGTAGGTGTCGTCCTGTATTTGGTATCGACTCGCACTTTAGGCGTACTAAATCTGACTATGAAACTGGCCCTTAGACCCAGGGTGGGCAACCCTGTTGCCAATCTCCACAAGTGGCGAATTTGCCATTGAAGTGTGGAGAATTTGCCATTGAAGTGTGGCGAATTTAAGTTTGCCACCTCTCACAGTAAAATAAACATTTTCCTGATGGCGCATGCAAACTAGCTTGATATTTCCTGTATAGCATTGAAAGCATTCCGCAAGTACATTGAATTCAGCTACCCAGTCAATGTTTCTGCAACTTGTTAGAAAAAAGGATTTTCAAATTTTGCAATAAATTGTCTTACATTTTCAATCCGAACAATTCTTATCATTTGCTTCTGTGGTAGTTGTAACTAAGTAGGCAACGTGTACTGTACATGTTTTGAATAAACTTGTTCAAACAGTGTGTGTTGTTTTAAATGCTCGATTGAGCAACCTAATTTCTCAAGCGTTACATGGTGTGACGAATTTAATTCCTCATTTACCATATATGTGGCTACATTGAAACATATGTTGCCCACCTCCGACTCAGACCATACCCACTGATCACGCGGGTTAATACGTCAGGATTGCGAAATAATGAATGATTGGTGGTGGGGAGGCCAAGGTTCGAATATTGGTCTAGTGAATTAGGAGTGTTTTTGGTCACTTGCAATTGATCTCTCTAGCTTTCCCATACCCTATCCAACGGCTACTTACTTAAAGCGCACAGGCCAAATTTGTGTACCTGATTTGTAGTTTATCAGAAGCGCACACGTTAGGTGTTTCAAAAGTGCACCATTGTTTGTAATCTCTGAGCCTCATATGGCAATACTCAACCTAATATAATCCAAACTAAGTATTGTAAAGAATAAAGGGGTTGTTTACCATACATATTTGTCATATTGCCACGTTATGCAGTTGTGGCTTTTTCCCTGTGCACTTTTGATACAAGTGTCTAGGTGCGCTTTTGACCCATATCCTCGTGCGATTTTGATTTGAGGTTTCTCCCTCTTGTGCGCTTTCTATGTTCACCTCTATCCAACAATGTTGAGGGATTACTTCCTCTCTACCACCCTTACTATCAGAGCCCTCATAGATGAAGCAGTTAAGTAAATTTAAAAATTGATTTAAAAAACATATAAATGGGCTAATTAGCATTTTCTCCTGATCAAAGTGACTGAAACGGTCATGGTTGGCATGGGGTCAGCGAGCTCTACTGAGGTGTTTATGATCCTGTATCTTTAAAGTAGTATAAGTTGCGGATAATTCGAATCCTCGTTGAGATAAAATATTCCTGAAGATATTACCAGCTCACTCTTGTATTCATAGCTAATATTTACATGTATTTAGAGTCCTTGGAGCAAGTGGGAAGTATGTCTTGGCAATAGACGAACACATGGATTATATCTAAATATGTAGAATTAAATATTATTGTCACTCACATATTGAGTAAAAGATTAAATTTCATAATTAACGATTCTAATGTCATTATGTGACATATTTTTGGCTCTCTTAAATTACTTTTATAAAGTGTCATCATTTTATCACTATATTACTTTTATTAATTTTTTAATTAATTGCACCAGTAGGCAAGGGCGTCAAATTTTCATTGTAATTGATCGCCACTCACGAGAAAGTCTGGGTTCGAATCCCAAGGGAACGTATTGAAGATGGTTCTATGAATGTGATTATTATATTTGTTTTATCATCCTATTTATAAGCTATTGAAGCTACACTTTATCTTATATTAGTCCTTCACTAAAGTTCAAGTCGATAGTAACGTTTGTGTTGAAAGTACTTCTATAAAACAACTTTTATCATGGCTTTGTAAATGCGAAAATTATATTCTAAAAATAATTGAACGTAATTATTATTTGATATAACAATTTCTCACAATTTTGTTTTATATCAGACGTGATTTGTATTTAATTAACAGTTATCCATTCAAACTAAGAGTTCTTTGTTCAATTATCTATACTGTCGACAAAACTTTTTCTTCAAATCAAGTGTTTTATTAACACGTGTAATATGGATTTAAGGATTGGTGTCTTACTTTCTTTGTGGAAGTTTAAATTTAGCATCTAGACTAGAAAAAAAGTTTACTTTAAAAAGGGTTCAAATATTTTCCCTACATACTTTAACATAACATCTCTAGAAGAATATTAAAGCAAACATGGTGGCAAATTGGGCATATTTCCTGAGAGGGAAGAATAAGGCATAAAAAAAAAGCCACTTTTGTTTTCTATTTTATTTTCAGCTAGTCGTTTCCTTTTAACTTTCCCTTTTTATATTTGCTGATTTCCAAACGGTGGAAAAAAAGCCGAATTTAAGTCGAAACGTCACTAGGAAGATAAAAAAGGGAGCCAAAACATTTTTTGGGGTAGGGGCTAGAGTGGGTACAATTTAAAGTTAAGACGAATGGAGGGAGATCAAACGATTTTCAAGACATCAGTAAACGTTTTCTATTCTATCTATCATTCTGATTAAAACTACATAAAATAGAGATTTAAATGTAAAATTAAAATATGTATTCTCTTTTAAAAAATTGTAAAGCTCATATATTCTAGTTTGCCAGTGATGAGGATGTAAGGGTTTGAACTCTCACCAGACGCACTAAGGACACTGATTTGTTTTCAACTCTTCTTACACACACACAAAAAAAAAAATTAGGGTACATTTCCCCTTAATTCCATCTTGCTCAAACCTACCCCATCAGCGTACACTCAGGATGAGTTATAATCGACGTGAAAAAATCCACCCCAAGTTATTAAATTATGGCCGAGCCTATAAAGCTCATTCCAATATCAACAGTTCTTAGATTCATAGAGATTAACATGCAGGTTGTCATTAGAATGAGCTTTATGGTCTCGGCCCTGACTGTACACATTTGTAGGGTTTTGTTTATATTTATTGCAAATAGCATAAATAGTTTATCGGTACTCATATATTGTTATTTACTTACTCTTTGTCACTAGTAACTCAAAAGTTCATTGCCGAACTTACAAAAGTACGCCCCCTATCCCTATCTTGAGCTAGTTTTATCAAGTCCACCTCATTACACCCTATCCCTATTTTGAGCTAGCTCCATCCAGTCCATCTTATTACACTCTATATCCTGAGCTAGTTCTATCTAGTCCCCCTCATTACACCCAATCCCTATCTTGAGCTAGTTCCATCCAGTCCATCTTATTACACCCTATCCCTATCTTGAGCTAGTTCCATCCAGTCCACCTCATACACCCTATACCTATCTTGAGTTAAGAATTAATAGCCAAAGCTATTATTTATGCTTATTAGTGGGAATTACTCCATCTAGATATCATAATCTGAAAATTGAAAAATGACACCTGGACACGGTCCCGGGTTCGATTACCGTGTCCAGGTGTCATTTTTCAATTTTCAGAATATTATATCTTGAGTTAGTTCTATCCACTCCCCCTCATTACACCCAATCCCTATCTTGAGTTAGTTCTATCCACTCCCCCTCATTACACCCAATCCCTATCTTGAGTTAGTTCTATCCACTCCCCCTCATTACACCCAATCCCTATCTTGAGTTAGTTCTATCCACTCCCCCTCATTACACCCAATCCCTATCTTGAGTTAGTTCTATCCACTCCCCCTCATTACACCCAATCCCTATCTTGAGTTAGTTCTATCCAGTCTATCTTATTACACCCTATCTCTTTTCGCTCCATTATAATAATATACTCTCATCTGCGTCTCAATACCTTGAACGCGGTTTTAGTTTCTTCCATTCGCGCTGCATGTCCTATCTATCGTAACCTGAGAAATTTGTTCACCTTAGCAATATATTGCGAGGAGTACAGGGTATATAACTCAACCTCCTCCACTATCCACTATCTTCATATATTTTTGGAACAATATTTTTTCTTTGGTTCTTTGTTTACGAATACCCTAAATTCCTTTTCGTCATTTAAGATAAGATTCCATATTTCGCAACCATAGATATCAACCGGTGAAACTATTTTTTGACATCTGTGTGATCGTGTACTTAGTCTTCTCAACGTTCACTTCTAGACCTATTTTCCTGATGGTCTCTAATAACATTTCTGCATTTCTTGCAACAGTTTACATACTATTATCTAAAAAATATAAATCATCTATTCATCCTAACAGCTTCAATTATAACATTTAATATCAATCCTCCCCTACTCTTTTGCAATAGCCTAGTAGTATACTCTAAGACTATATTAAAAAGTAATGTGGAAAGTGCATCTCCTTTTTTTCAAACCGTGATGTTTTTCGAAATCGTTTGATTGTTGGAATCCTACACTAATCTTAAAAAATGTATATATCAGCTCAAAATATCATTCAAAACTTGATTAGACAATTCCTCACTTCTCTTGGTAGTATTAATTAATTACGATATGTCAATAATTATAGTCAACACTAAATGTGGTTTCTAATATTTTATTTTAAATCAAATGCTACATAATTGCTTGTATGAATGACACATTTGAGTTAAAAAAAATAATATCTTTGAATACAGATTTTCAAAACATATTTGAAACGTAATTACTAAAAATACCATTGGCACTTAACTCTCAAGATTATATCGGTAATTTACAGATTATGCCAGAATATATAGGTATATTTCCAAATTATGCCCTTATATGAATCCAAAGGCATTGTGTTAGTTTTAACCAGAATTTTTAACAGGCCAAATTACATGAGAGTGCGGATAGCACGGAGAGAAATAGTTCCTCTAGGAGTTGTCCAAGTATGGGACACATTCTCCAAAAACTTAGAATGTACTTTGAACTTGAAGGATTTTCCAGATAATAACATCACTCTGTAGCCCAATAGTGGAAAGATTATCCAATACTAATGTACCGTTGTCCAGGGAACCCCCGAATATAATAATCGTAAATCCTTTCCGTGGAATCTCTTTCCATGTCCCGATGAGTTGAGGGGATGATGAGAGTGAATATGAAGGGGTGTATCCAATGAAGATCTTAACCCAACTTAAGCCTGATTAACCAAACTGGGGTGACCATGTAAATTATTCCATTTTCGAGAAAAATCCCCCTGTACAATCCGGGGAATCAAACCCAGAATCTCTAGGTCAGGCGCTCTGACCACTATACTAAGAGGCCGGCTAGTCCCCAGATAGCCCAGTTTGAATACAGCAGCCAACTCAAAGGTCCACACTCAAGTCCTATATTCTTATAGTTTATTATTTTGTTGGTATTTTCATGAGAAGTGTTTCCTCAAGGCAATACACATCTTGTATCTTTCAGTAGCCAGATTTTAAATTAGGATTTAACTCGGGCACCAGCGCGTCTCCCTACAGATATGAAGGGCCTGTGTTTTATTCCCTGCAGGGAAAAATATGTATTAATGTAAGTTACGGTTTGTTTAGTTTCACTTAAGGTCATTCAACCATCAACATTTTATTGCACAATTTTAAAAAGTGTATACTTTTAAGCTATATATCTATATTTATATATACATATATCAATTCAATGATTTCAAATTATTACAGCTCACGAGCTATAACGGATATAGCTTGCCATTTTATTCTTTTCATGTACCATTGTTAAGGTAAAGTAACTAATGCATACTGTTGAAAGTTAGTATAACTAGACATTCAGATGAGGTGTACACATTGAAATATTAATTTTTTTTTTAGCACCGCGTCTTACTACCCGTTCGGGTTATACGCTTAAGTACTAATTACACTAATGGATTTGGAATTGGTAAGGTTGAATTTAGAGGAAGTGAACCCGCATTTGCGTGGAGGGAGAGTGGAAAACCATTTAGGAAAAGTCACCCCCAGTTCACCCGACCGAGATTCGAACCTCGATCTCCCCGTCCTCGGTGGTCTGGCTCAACACGACTGGTGCGTTAGCCAACTACGCCACCGAGGCGGGTTGTTAATATTTAATACACATTCATATTAATAGATTAATATTATAATATTTATACTCTAAATATTCTAATATATTATATAAATGTATTATGATATTAATAACAAAATATTAATATTATAGTATTTATACTATACATATTTTAATATAATATATAAATATATTATAATATTAATAACAATATATTAATATTATAATATTTATACTGTAAATATTTTAACTTAATATTTAAAAATATTATAAATATTTCAATGAAATATTCATACTAGTGGTATTAATATTATTAATATTATACATATTTTACTGTGCACACTTCATATGGATGTCTAGTTATACTAACTTTCAGCCTCTTGCATTAACAATAGTACGGGAAAAGCATAACATAGCAAGTTTGACCCCTTATAGCTTGTGAGATGTAATAGTTTTAAAGCATTGAATTGCTATTTATGGCTTATAATAAATACACTTGTTTAAATTGTGCAATAAAATTTTAATGGTCGAATGACCTTAATTGTAAATTACGTCCTGGGGATGATTGCTGTAATTGTCCTAGAAATAATTTTAATAGCCGCCAAAGCGAACAAATAATCAATTACTTGTATATTTTAAACCTTGGATGAAATATTATATAATAGTGTAATCTTACGAGTGTATACATTGCTTTTATATCGGATACACAAATATTTTTTTCCAATACATCGCTCCAAACATTCAATATTGAAGACCAAATAAAACTTTACTGTGTCCATCAAATATATCCTCAAACATTCTAAACAACTTTTTTCAGTGGGTTTGTTGAAAACAACTTGATGTGTCCGTTATAAAAGCCTGGAGTAGAAAGATTCGTAAACAGAAGCAATAAAAAAAAAAAAGCGAAGGCTCTATCTCTCTCTCCACTCGTACAACTTTGTCCTAAACTTTGAGTAAGGGTCGAATTTAACCAGTCTTTTTTTCACTCGCATCGGTAAGCACGCAGATTAAAGTATTAATATCGTCTAGTCTGATTTTTCTGTGACGGGGGAGTTGGGGTTTGAATCCTGACTGGGCGTACTAAGATTTTTTTTTCCTAAATGGTTTCTAAATCTCTCTCTCTACGCGCAAACGTAGATGTATTTCTTCCAAATTATACCATCATAAGCTGACTGAATATATCAACACATGGCTTACAAAATAATTTAAATCTAGAACAGATAAAACCCACGGTCTTCTGGTGGTTATTCATCACTGTAACAGAAGAAACTCCAATTTCGCAAATAATAATAATAATAATAATAATAAATAATAATATAATAATAATAATAATAATAATTTTTTTCAGACTAGCTGGAATTCAAACCTGGGACTCTGTTAGGTAGGAAGACGTCATATTTCACTTAATCATCTGTTGAAAAATGGAACCTCGTCAAGAGGATCGAACCCAGGCCCAATGTATTGAAACACTTAAACAAAGGTGTCTTGTTCGATTTTCATAACCAGTTACCCTATTTTTTAAATAGTATAATAGAGTTTATTCTGTTAGAAAGATCTCGGAATAGTTTCTTGTAGTTTGCTCAATATATCCTGTTCAATTCAAGTTTCTATGATGTCTGCTCTTCAAATATTTGATAGCCGCAATAGAAGCTATACCAACACACACTTTTCCCGGCTCCTACTACACCTTTATTACACACATTAAAGGTTTTATCGACGAATCGCCTTCGGTACAGAGCTGCGTATATCTCCCCACAGATACCGCTATGAACACTTAAACGTACATATGATACTATTTCTTTCACTGCCATAAAAAAAACACGCCCTAAGATCGCAAACTCACTCAGAAAAATTTGTATTTTTACTTGCATAATATTTATATAGCTTTTAAAATTATTTGCGTTACTTTTTCTTTAATGCTACGTGTCTTACTGCCCGTTTGGTCTATCTAAAAATTCTATGTTAGTACTTAAACGTTAGGGCTATTAACGACTTAGTCTAACGGGCAGAAGTGAGGAAGAAAGTGTAAAGAAACGCGTCACCAATTTCAGGAAGAGAGGATGGTAAATACAATGAATTTGGAAAAATCCCTGGTATACTCAGCCAAGGTTTGAGACCTGACCTCCCCGAATGCATAAACCAAGAAATATATGAGTTGATTATTTGTTCACTTCTACCGGCTACCTGCAACGTATAGTAATTTTAAAAATTACAAAAATAGGAGGATGTATTTTAAGAAAATGTGTCAGGATTAGCTTTATAGAGGGTGTAAAAACACCCTCTTGGAAATCTCAATAGGAATCCCCCTCCTCCCCCACGTACACAAAACCACAATTTAAACTAAATCCCTATTATTTCGGTTCAGTATTGAGCACGCCAGTCAGACACGCTGGCACCGAGTCTGCTCTGCCTGCGAGTTAGTATTAGTGTGTTCACTACACTACTTAAATTATTTAAAGTATAGAGGTATTTCTTACAAAAGTCTCAAAAAGTTAGATAACTGATTAAGAATATAATATTTTTCCTCTAATACACGAGGCCGTTGATCTTTGACGAGATAATATATTGGTTATGACATTTTTACTATAGTACTTCCTGGTGCGTAACGCAAATTAAGATATAAAGCCAGGGTTGCAACGCAGTTAGAAAACAGCGAGAACCGGAAAAACACAAGGAATTTCACAAAAAAAAAACTAATAAAATACAGAAACATTTGCTATTTTTGAACATTAAATAAAATTAATTTTCATATAAGAAAAAGTGAACTGAAGAATTAATCATTCACATTAAATCGCTTATCTTCCACCCTCAACCCGCCTTTTTTTTTCTCTTCTTGAAGCATTGAGTTGCGTGACAAATGCATGTATTTTCCTATCGAGGTCAAACTCTCCTGTACATAACACTAATAACATAACTTCACATTAGTCAATTTTATGAAAAGTGAACTTTCATTACTCTACTCTCTAAATAAAGTGTCTGTAAAAAAGGGAATTCCATCCGGAAAAACCTGGAAAATACAGGGAATTTTGTATTAAGTAAATAGTGGAAACTACGGTCGCGTTAATAGTGAGCTATGAATTAAACGTACCCTACTACTACTACTACTACTACTACTACTACTACTACTACTACTACTACTACTACTACTACTTGGGCACCGCAGGAAAACTAATCTTATGCCAAACCTGGATTTGAACCAGAGTGTCTCAGAAGAGGGTGACCAGCGTCTGACGCCTAGGTATGTGATATCGAAATAAAAGTATCGATATTTAACAGATTACAAATATTGGAAAGAAGGTATTGGTGATGTAAGCAATTAAGTAGTTAATGTTTCTTTCTTTTCATATACTGTGCTTATAATCTGTAGAAGTAACAAAAACAAACTTTTACATTGCAATATAATTTTTATAAGCTGTGTATCAAGACGTATCTTACCGGTTGTTCTCTATGGGTGTGAAACGTGACCTCTTACTCTACATAACGAAATAAACAAATTAGGGTGTTCGTAAAAAGGTGCTTGGGAAGAAATTTGGTCAAAGAAGCGATGAAAATACTCCTTAGTGGACGAGGCTACATAATGATAAGTTACATACCTGTAGGCCTATTCTTCTCAAAATATTGTTAGGATATTCAAGTCTCGTAGATTACGGTGCGCAGGATATGCAGCGTGAATGGGAGAATCTAGAACCTTGTCCAGGGTACTGACTGACTGACCCAATGGGAAGAGACCATTGGGAAGACCTAGACGTAAATGGGAGGATAACATTAGAATGTAGCTGAAAGAGAGAAGGGTGTAATGAGGTGACTGGATAGTACTAGCTCAGGATAGGGACAGGGTTTGATGAGGTGGACTGGATAGAACTAGCTCACGATAGGTATAGGTGGCGTACTTTTGTAAGGGCGGAAATAAACTTTCGAGTTCCTAGTGCCATAGAGAAAGTAAGTAAGTATATAATATTAAGTTACTTAAATTGATAACGATGTAACCACAATTTTGTGATATAGGTCCTATTTATTTGTCTAAATCATTTCCAAAGGGAGTAGCAAGAACTTTTAATCAGGCTGTCAAAGTTTGGGATTAAAATATCACATTAATAAGACATACATTATAACTATATGATTATTACTTTCATCCGATACTGGGGTTTAAGAACTCATGAGTAAAAGTATTGAGTAAAAAAGTATTGGTATCACAATTTTTTTTTTTAATATTAGTAAAGTGTCGATATTTTTCCCACATCCTTACTGAAGCCTGACAACATCCTTGACACATAAAAACTTTATTAAGTCTTGTAATCGTACGCCTGAGAGAATTTTACATGAATTTGGTTGGTATTACCTGTCTCGGTTTGAGCTTTATCTCACATCCTCTCCACGACACTTGTAATGACACGCTTGTCTTCTCTCTCTTTTTTGCAGGTAAGTGCCCCGGCGCTATTCTACCTTGTAATCAGCAACAAGCTAACATTTACTGTTATCTTTGCTCTGCCTTGTTATTCGTCTGTGTGCCCTTCTCCGCGGTTCCGTCGTTTGGGAAGATTGGGTCATGGAAAATAATTCAACCCCACCAAAATTAGTGTGTGACGTAAGTACAGTCTAATTTTCAGAGAAAAGATTTTTTTAGATAAATACAAACTTTTTTAACTGCCAAAATTGATAGCGTTCTATGAGTGTTATTTTATAGAAATCCGTGATATATATATGTATAAAATAGCACCTATAGATAACATGACCTGGCGTGAAAGTGGATCTATTTATTTTTCTAACTGTCAGAAAAGGCGCTTTCAATCAAAATTGAACTGTTATGGAGAGTATCATTGGACGAAGTATATTCCTTATTCTTCTCTAACGTAAAGCCAAGATAGTAGCTCCAATGTTATTTAAATGTGATAGGTATGTATTTGAATTATGAATTTTGGGGTACATACATAGGTATATCTTTATAAATATGTTTGCAAGTGGATAATATATTGGATACGGGCCCCCGGGCACCAAATGGAGTTCGATTCAAGATGATGGTTACTGTATTAATGCAATTAATGTTTCGACTTTTTTTGGTATTTTTTAATACTAATGTTGATTCATTGGTCTATATTTAGTATGCGTAGATTATACTTTTAAGACTTATATTTACAAGAGGAAGCCTACTACAATTTGATTTTGATAGAAATGTAGATTTCTTTAAGGTTATAAGAGTAACTGAAACAATTTTAATACAGACCTATTCATACGTTAAGTCATCTTCAGCTATTACTTTTCATATACGAGTATCTATAATATCAATAATTATGAAATAATATTAGTAATAAAGTAAAATATGAACTGCAAAAAAAGTTTGTATTTTCTAAAAAGTTTTTTCTTACCAAAATCCTACTTTAGTCATATTTTTATATATATCTGTATTTCCCCGAACTGTGTAGAAGTTATGTTAGGTTACCGTCCACGGAGAACTGCGGAATTTGTTGAAGGGGCCCTTCTAAGGCCCAATTCACTGTACTGATAGGGAAAGCGCTGATTAAACCCTAAATTAAAAACACTTGGTTAAATCTAAGGAGTTCGTTGCCGTGGTAATGGTGATTAAGCACCAGTATGGGAGACTCTAGCTCATTTCTGGGATGTGCTGAGGGTGTTTACTATTCATATACTGCACTCATATCCAGTTGGATGATGGATGTGGGGCATTAGGAGTATTGTGCCTCGTAAAGCTAGTTTGTAAGACGTGTATTGTGATTAATAGTGCGTTTATCAAGTGTTAGCTGCCCACATCGGTGGGAACGTGGACTAAGACGTTGAGCTCATCCAGTCTGGTTTGCTGGTGATGTGGAGATCGGAGTTATAATCACCGTTGGATTTACTAAGGGTGGTTTCTTCTAAATAACCTCCCATTAATTTATACCTATACCCAATAGAGGGAGCATTACTTTTAACTTTTACAGTTCTCATCCATGGACGGGTAGTAATACACGTAGTGCATACAAAAAAAAAAGAGTTGGTAAATATATTCAAAATGAATAAATAATAAAAAAGAATGTGCTATCTGTGGTTCCCGAATCTGCATTTTTTTTAACCATATATTTTCCCTTGGTTTGAATAGGCCCCCCTAATTAAATATTAACCTTCTTGCTTCAGTATTTGCTAGCGGCCCGGGAAAGTGAAGGCGCTTAGGGACCCATTTACTTTGCGAGCAAATATCTTAGCTCTACTACTTCGCCGGTATGGTGGAAGTCTGTTACAATTACACACACATAAACAACAATAGCGCTACTATGGGAGAATGGTGGGGGTAGAAACTGGGAACAAATTATGAGCTCCCCTGCGTTTGAAAAAATCTCTTTGACTTGGTATATGGGGCTCTATTTTTAAAATACTTGCCAGTATTTCATCGTTCTATTTGAATCACGTTGTTTTGGAGTTAATCTTGGTTCTACTTATCTAGGGGGAAGGGGGGGAAGGAGACGATGCAAATTGAGCTATTTATGTTTTTATTTAAAATAGTAAATTTAATTCAAGGACGAATGTAAAAATTACTTGTTAAATAATACTTAGCACCGCGTCTTACTACCCATTCGGCTTGTACGCTTACGTACCAATTACGATATTGGGCTAGGAATTGGGAAGGTTGAATATAGAGAAAATGAACCCGAATTTGCGTGGAGGGAGAGTGGAAAACCATTTAAGAAAACCACCCCACTTCACCCGAGCTAGATTCGAACCTTGATCTCCCCGTCTTCAGCAGTCTAGCTCAACACTAAACTAGCGCGTTAGATAATTACGCCACTGAAGTGGGTTACTTTTTTTTAAAATTTTTCCAAACTTTGTTAAAGTATTATTTTTGCGTAACATTACTATAAAGATGTATATAATTTTTCAACTTTAGGATATATTCGCTATTATGAATCTAGTTTTTTTTAGTGATGAAGTTCAAAAGTAAGACAATTTACGGCTTAGTTTAAGGGGTAAGGATGAGTGAGTTTACTTCCGTTATCGTGGAGACTATAACGATGTATAAACCAAAGTGAAAAATCAGATGAGAATAACCTCCTCCAGTGCATTTAGCTGGTATTTTAATCTAAACCTTTTTGTCACTGGCAATCCAAATATAGGACTTAAAATTAGTTATTAATTATCCTTGATGTGGGTTGAAATGTAGTGAAAAATAGGGTCTGTCTCATAGCTTGGAGGAGCTAGCAATATGGTCGCCAATTTTACTTGCGTTAAATTGCATTAAATATATTTTTTAACTGAATGGCTTACAAGCCAAATAATTATGTTTCAAGACCGGCAGAGTTAGCTCAATACCAGTGATATCAACTGATAATAACAGATGTGAACCAAGCGATCGTGATTTGGCTCAATCCATTACTGGATGCATTGGCACTGCATTTCCAGCATTATTTTCATTGTGGGTTTCAAAATTCAAACTCTTTATTGTATGCCCTTAAATTGGAGTAAACTACTCGTGCAGCCCAAACAGGCAGGGAAAATCGTAGTACAGTAATTGTATCTCGAAATATGTTGAGTTCAAATTATTGTTCTGTAAAGGGAAATAGTTTTTTATTTATTTAATTGAGGTATTTAACGTGCAATTTCTTAATCGACTGATCATATCAGCACACGAACATTTCTATGAGAGAGATTGAAAGGGCCTTCCAATTTTTCCGGGAAAGGTATTTTCATATACCTTCCAGGGTTCTTTTACATGTCACAATTGACATGAAACATATGGCTTTACTTCTTCACCGAAGGAAGTCGTGCTACGTATTTTTATAGCTCAAGAAATTTCCATCGACCCCGGCTAGTTTTGAATCCAAGAACATTGAATCCTGATGTGAGAAATTTACCCCAAGATCACAGAGATCGACGGGAAATATTAGATTAGCTTTTATTATCATTTGTTTGTTTGTTTTTTCCACATCCGAATCACCCCCAACACCTGTTCGGGCTATAATAATATACCGTATATCTGTTAGTTACGATTATATATATATATATAAAAAATATATATATATATATATATAAAGCTACGATACTGTGATAGGGATTAGTAAGATATAAATGATAGAAAATGTACCCGCATATCAATGAAAAAAGAGTGAGAGTCCATTTAGGGAAAAAACACCAAAGTAAACCCAGCAGGTATTCTAGCCCCATATTCCCAATTACAGGTAAACTAGATTAAATAATCTTGACATTTAGACCACGTGTCCTCCTTTATTCTTCACAAGGCCCATATTGGTGGGCATGTGAACTAGGGCGAAGTTTTATTTTGTTTAGCTTTCCAAGTTTATAATACAAGACCATGACACAATGATAATTGAAAAGGGTCTTATATAAATGTTCTTCGAACGGCACTGCTCCCACGTTTTGGTAAAGGGATAATCTCTAAAAAAATGACACATAGAAATACGTACCAAAATTAAGTGCTTCTAGGTTACTGGCTTCAGTTTTAAAGTAGTGCTGCTCTTTACTTTATGTACAAGTTAATACTATTGTCATCTTTCAAGCACTACGAAAAGGCTAGTCCACCCTTAACCTAGGCTAGATTAAAGTTTTATCCAAACTTTCCCCAGTCCTTTATTCTTTACGGGGCCATGTCCAGATCATTTTACCCCTTTCAGTTCTTCATTAAAAAGGAGTAAAAACATACCAGCTATTTTGAAAAGTATATGGGTACGGTCTTTACAAATTTTAATAAAGCCTCAGTGGTAGGATTAACGAAGCCATGACAGAGGAAACATAGAGTTATAAAAGTCAGTAACATCAGCTTTAATTTATTTATCAGACTTGATATTATAAAACACTATTTTATGATTAATAAAACTCGGTGGTAAGTTGCTGGAAAACACTGTATTTGAAAGCCAAATGTTTGGCATCCGCACCCCTGGAGCCACGATTTGAATAACTGGTTAACATGATGAGTCCATTAGAAAATATTACATTAATTCACGCACCATTTGGGTTTGAACTAGAGTCCTCTAGACTTGTAGTAGGCCTTTTTATTTCCTTTGTCACAAAGATGCAATTACTTGACGCTAAACTCCTTAATTAATTTCGAAAGTGCTACAAGAAACTTAAATGACGTCCAGCATTGAAGGAGATTGTTTTATCATACTCGCTGGCTCAGTCATTATTTAAACAAGCTACACAAATGAGCAATGTAGCCAAAAACTATATTGCTGACATAATGTCTTGATATAGAACGTCTCAGTAGGCGTTGCTACGTGTCACACATATGTAGTTCAGAATTCTCAACATAATTTGTATCCAATCGCTACTTTATGCTTTCCATTTTGGTATTTAGTAGAGTTCAGACTACCTACATTTCAATTATATAAACTGACCCTTTACTGTTTTTGTGTTTTATATATTATATTTCCTATAATTATTAGCTAATAGCTCTAGTAACGCTGTATACTAACACACTCTAAATATCAAGCTTACTAAGTCTGATTTGCTAGTGATGGGGAGGCTGAGGTTCGAATCCTGGCTGAATGTGCAGAGAATTATTTTTCTCAATTGGTTTCCCACTCTCCCTCCACGTTCATATGGAAAATTTAAGGTGGGATTGTAATGGACGCGAGGAAAAATAAGTGTTTTTGCAGTTTTTAAAGCAATTTTTTTTGCCAAAATAAACCAAATAGTGTACTAGTAGAAACATAGAGTTTAACTTTCTTCACATATCAGCAGTTCTTTAATATTGTCATGAGCTTATTAGCATTTTATGACAACCCTTTTAAATGAAGAGAAAAAGTTCTCATTAAATTCTATAACATACTTGACAGATATTCAAGAACTGTAGTGATCACCATGTGAAGAAAATTAAACTCTATGCTTTTAATGCTGCAATATTAGTTTTATTTTGGGCAAAAATTGTTTGTCTACAAAAACTGCAAAAATATTTACCTCTTATCGCGTTTCTTACATTCACACTGTAATCCAGATACAACACTATTCTGATTAGTTTTCATTATGTTGCGTGATCGAACGTCATACTTATTTTTCGCAAGTTGGCATACTCGTACAGTTAGAGGACTGTTGTCACTAAATCCTCGTGACCTTTACTAACACCGTCGTGGGGGGGATTTGAAAGTGAAGTATGAAGAACTTCAGCTCAGGACATGCGGTATTATTAGGTTGGATAGTTTGAAGCACTCACGGAGTCATTCACTTCTTTTGTCTACGCTCGAGTTGCCGTTTAGTCTCTCCATGTTTCTCTGTTTAGCATGTTCTTCCTAGTTCTCTCTTTCTCATTCACTTTTTCGAGGAATGTCCCCCTACTCTCTCTTCGACACATACATTCCTGTTTATGGATGACTTGACGGACACCTCTAACATACTCGTGCTGTGTCAAGAATACTCAAAGTGGTGGTACTGTGGTCGAAGGTGTTAGACTCTCATTATACTTGGTTGCCGTCGACGGAAAGGTAGGGGTTCGAATTTCAGTCAGATGTTCTATAGGAGTTTTACCAGATGTGATTTCTAATGTGGTTATTCTGTCCTCTTCTCAAGCTGAGGTTGGTGCATTTACTTTAATCCTCCCTCCTCTTGGTCACTACTTATATTAATTTGTTAATAAACCCACTTCGATGACCGAATGGTCTAAGGCGTCACTCTAATGTTAGCCTGACCAGCTAATGACGAGGAGATTGGAGTTCGAATCCTGGTTGGGTCTACTGATAGTTTTTTCCTAACTAGTTTTAAACTCTCCTTCCACGCAAATGAGGGAATATTACCTATAAAATACTTCCTTTCTCATCCCTAACCCCTTAGAGTAATTATAATTTATGTATATAACCTGAACGGGTCATCAGACGTGATGATAAAACAAATCATTAATACGCAAACTAGATGTCAGCCTCATTTCCCATGAATTTCTGGCGCCGAGGAGGCTTAGGTTTAAATCCAGGTCTAGCATACTGAGTTTTTTTTCCCAATTTACTTTTTTAATTTACCTTCACGCAAATTCTAGTACATTTCCTGTAAATTATACTTTTCTTATTTAAACTATATTAGTATAAACTAAATTCGTAAATCCTGGATGGATAGTAATACTCGCGTGGAAAAAATAAGCTTAAAAATAAGATTAAAATATTAGTTAATAAACCAAGAGCAGAGCTTACTGGTATATCTTACATTTAGAATGTACTGATTTTAGTCTAACATGGGCTACTAAGGATTCAACAAACGGGACGTTCTATGAATATTAATTTTATCTAAGTAGTTTCAATCTACTTGACTTCAGTGAGACTTGAATAGCTTCATTAACTCATTCTTCTATTTTACTTCTCCCTACTCTATGTGTAACTATTAATCACCTTTCTAGCTAGACATTCGGGAACGGGTTTAATTTGTCTAGTCGAGTGCTGCTTTAAAAATATTAGTTTACGAACAGGTCAATTGAGCAGTGCTCGGAAAACATGTTTTTACATACCAAGCTTATGACGTCATTTCACAAAACCTCAGGACCTAATTTATAGTCTTAGTCTTGGGAGTCAACCAATCTCCATTCAAATGGGGGATTTACTGACGCCAAAATCTCTACTCTATATACGGCTCTTAATTTTGTCGGGTCAGCGTCTGCCCTCCTTCCACTGATTGCCTCTAGGGGACATGTGGTTGAGCCTTGAAACCATAGTGGGGTAAATACGCGTGGTTTAGTGTCCTATTTAATTAGGAGGATCGAGGTACTGCTAGATTAGATATACATAATTTATTATTTTGTTTTTGGCTATTGTTCTTAAAGTCGTATATATATACTCGCTTTGCTCGTTGGAGGCTCCACCCCCAAGCCCCCAGTGAGTTTTCTTTGCAAGTGGATGTAAACTAATTTAATTCCAGCGTTGTTTTGAAACTAAAAAATGTGTGGAAAATCAAAAAATCTAGTTCTAAGGTATAACTGATGAAGATACGACAAAAAGTAATAGGGCCAAACTTGTGGATCTCGCCAAATCCGTAGCTGCTGGTGCAATCCGTTTTTTGATAGGTCTTATCGTTTAGCCTCAAGAGACCTCCAAAGAAAGGTCCACACCAGCTTTAAAGTTGCTCCGCCATTTTGAGTTTTTTTCAGGGTTTTAAAATTATTTTTTAAAAAACTTTTTGGAACTTTCCCGTCGGTTATAGGCTAGAAGCTATAAGTTTGCCAAACTTCAAGTTTCTAGCTCATCTGGAAGTTGGTAAACATTAATGTGAGTGAGTGAGTCAGCCATGTGGCTTTATAGTAGTATAATAATTACTGTCTGTTCAGCGTGGAATTGTTTTCTGAAAGGCCTTTTTTCCCTACCAGAAAGCTATTATATAGTAGGATATTGGTAGGAAAAAAGACCTTTCAGAGAGTAATTCCTATCGTGAATGGAGTATTTCTATTATCTGCCCAGGGTTTTTTATAAAACTTACCGATAAGGTACAAAGCTAAAGCTTTGCACATATTGATTACTTTAAGTTGGGGATGTAGGGAATGAGAGTAAAGAGCAATGTTTTAGCAGTTTTTATGTCAACAATTTTTTTTAGCCAAAATAAATAAAACATTGCTCCAGTATAAACACTGAGTATAATTCTTCACATGGTGATATCGACAGATTTTTAATTTCTGTCAAAGGTGTCCTAGAATCAAATGACAACTTTTTATCTTCATTTAAAAAGTTTATCATCTAATGCCGTTATGCTAATGACATATATTCAACAACTGTTGATATCACCACGGGAAGAAACATATTAAGCTCTATACCTATACTGGAACAATATTTCATTTCTTTTGGCCACAAAAATGTTTTGATATAAAAACTACAAAAACCCTGCCCTTAACTCGCGTTAACTGCACTCCCACCTTAAGTGTTATGGTTGCCATAAAAAAATATTTAAACTGAATAGTTTCTTTATATCAGGGTGTGGCTTTAGGGTGTATTCAACACACCACAATCACTTAGATAAATATATAGATAACTTATAGTTTTGGCCTATGAAACATGCCATATTTATTAGAAAAATTAGAACCTTTGGAGTAAAATAATTCCCATAACCTGGTATAGCCGTAGACACAACAACAGGGAACATACTTCAAGCAAAATCCGAAATTACGTCCTAGTATAAAAATATTTTGCTATTGCATTGGCAAGAGTTAGACCTTAACACAACATTATTTACATATAAACCAAGTAATAATTTACACATTAAATTTGTTGGGGTTTGAACTCGATAATGTCAAAGTGTAATGATTTTGTCGATCTCAGTGATCTTGGGGAAAAGTTCTCGCCTCAGAACCCGATGTTCATGGGTTAGAAGCCAGCTGGGGTCGACGGATTTTTCTTGTGCGATAAAAATCCGTAGCTCATCTTCCTTCAGAGAGGAAGTAAATCCGTCAGTCTTATGTCGAGTGTCGCATGTCACATGTAAGAGAACCCTGGAAGGTATGCGAAAATAGCTTTTCCGGCAAAATTGGTAGGCCGTTTTAATCTCGCTCATAGAAATGATCTTGTGCCGATATAATCATTCTATTCAGAAAGTGCAAGTTAAATACCTCAAATAAATAGGGAAAAAGTGTAATGTTTCCGACAAAACTTAATAGAATTAGGTTATTTTTTATTAGGGGCATTGAACTTTCACTTTATCAACAAACTGCTACTAACAGATGGCTTACAAACAAGCTTAACTCTTGAACAGACAACAAACAATTCCCCAACCATTAATTAATCACTGTAAAAGGCAAAAATCTCAGTGTCACCATTAATAAATGTTTTGTGTGGTACAGGAATCGAACCAGGATCTCTAAAATAAGTATATAAACGCACTACTGGCTAAGCTAAGGTATCGGACAGGTTTTATTTAAAAAATTTAACCATATAATGTAATGAGTAATTTTAATTATATTTTTGCTTTTATAAGTACGGTTAAGTCCCAGTGTACTGGCTAATAACCTCATTTACTAGCTTAATTGTAGAACGAATAAAAATAATCCAACCCAGTTAATTTCTCACTTAGTGGAAAGTAATCACGCCAATTGGACGTCAAGTGATATATTTCCGTCTCCGATGGGATGTAAACCCAATAACCTTTCCTAAGTGTTCAGATGTATGACAGACTAAACCAAAGTGTCTGACAGGATGTGCTAAAGATACATTCCAAGTACCTACATCTGGCAAGACCACGTTAATATATTTTATAGAATTTAGAGAAAATGTTTGAGCATTTGCGTGTAGAAAGTGCTGGAAAAATTTAGGGAAAAAATACCTTCAGTATACCTAACAAGGATTCGAACCCCCGATCTTACCATCACCGGCAATCTAGTATAGTGATATAGTGTGACGCGTTAGAGTAGGGATGTCAAACTGGGGTCCCAGTCCTTGCTTTTTCGGAGCCCACGGACCTTATTATAGACCCACTCACAATGTGGTCCAATCTCCGCGTAGACGTCTTGGAAATACTCCACGTGCTAATGTAAAGAAACAAACGCTACTCTTTAGTGACGGCGACTAGGAGAGAAAGAAGGTGGTAGAGAGGTGAAGTTAGATAGAGACGGATTATCTGATAAGATAGCCCACCATCTTTCCCTCCGAATAATACCAACATTGAATAAGACGGTTGTGCGTGTTTAGTAATAATAAAAATAAGTAAGAGAGTAGCCCCCTTTTGATATAATTATAGAAAAGGACAGCTTGGGAGCATACAGATGGGCAAGGAAAACATAAACTGACGGAGAGCATTAGAGAGTCAGTGTAGACAAGTTGTATTTTTTAAATGCTATATTGGGTTTTAATAAAATGCTTACAGAAGCCCACTCATAGAAATTAAGTTAAGATCAATAAAACTGGAATTTAAATAGTAAATCAACATTGGTTAGTAATAATAAGTTTAGGAAACTGTTCATCCTGTTTGTGAAATCATTAAACGGGGATATTTTTGGTTTTTTAAGTGATAATTCATTATTTATAAGTAGTTAAGAAATAGTTTTAACAAAATAAACAATTATGTATATTAACAGGAAAATATTTTAAAATAGAGTACAAACTTTAACGGCATTACTAAATGATACCGGGCATTATAAATGAGGTACATAAATAATATACTAACTTCCTCAAATTCAACCTACTTCATCCCTGGCTCACTAGCGTAATTAGTTCACAAGCCAATAACCCAAATGGATAGTAAGAAACGGTACTTAAAAAAACCTGGAATATCTTATCTACCAAATAAACTATCAGCGTTTGCAAAGAGTAAAATATTGATCGTTACAATAATAATACAAAGGCGACGTACGATTTGTTTATAGGAAAAATGAAAGAAAATAAATAATTAAATGAGTTAAAATTAGGTCTTAAGAATCGGCAAAATATTTACTACCCATTCTGTTAGTAAACGAAATGATACAATACAGGGAAAGAAAATTATACCTTGTAACATTTTATTTAATAAAATTACAAACCTATCAAAAAACGGGCAAAAAAAAGTGTGTGAATAAGTATTGTGAGCAATTTTATACCTTATTATCTCACTTCCCCCCTTTTTTATAATTAAGTTATTTTTATTTGAGAAGATGAGAATATTGAAAATGGGAAATAATATTTTCAATCATCAATGTGGACCTTTTGATTGAACAAGTTTGACAATCCTGTGTTAAGTGGCCCATACAAAATCAAACTAAAATGCTCAAAACCTCTGCTGCACAAAATGGGTTTGCAAGTTCATCATTGGGTGACCTGGTGGTCTAGGGGTAAGGTGTCGGACTTCTATGCTGGGGTCCGGGTTTCAATCCTCGGTCCCGGCACAGATTTATCTGATTGCCAAACCTTTCCTTCACCTCTAACAAGACGTTTATTCATCACAACTTGTGAATGTGAGGAATGCCAGGCCTTTACCGTGGTTAGGATTCCACGTTAAACTGTAGGTCCTCCATTTCATCTCACAGCCAACCTACCATTACACATTAGCGTAAGTGCGTATAACCCGAACGGGTAGTAAGACGCAGTGATGATGATAATAATAATAATATTATTATTATTAATAATAATAATATTATTATTATTATTAATAATAATATTATTATTCAGTTCATCATAGACAGCGCTTTTTTTTAGATTTAGCTTCCTGTAAACCTCACTAGTCACTTTTCAAAACTCTAGAAAATCTAGTTATAATATTTCTTCTTTACTTGATGATATTGATGCCATCATGAAACGAATTCTATGAAAGATGAACCTCAAATGACCAGATGTGCAACTGGACTCAAAACAAGCTCACACATGGTGCCGACTGTTGCACAATACTGTATGCCACTCAGCAGAATAAACTTTAAACACGTTGGTTTGTTCAAACTGTTGTGCAACTTTCCAAACCAACCCATATATGGGCAATATGTTTGCTCAGCAGTATATGTAGCGCATATTATCATTGACAGTGTATGAGGGCCTTTAGTCTTTAGACCATGTCAGCACCGATGCGGGTACTACGTTAGTGTATCTAGTGTTTAACCCCCCAACTTGACCAGTCAGAAAGATTCTACTTTTATCTCTGTTAGATAATCAACAGGAAAATTTGATATTAATAAAAATTACTTAATTTCTACCCACCAGGGGTGGTGTAGTCATGGGGAAACAGAGGGCATCGCCCCCTATGGAAATAATTTGACCTTCTCCCGCGTCCTCCAGAGTTAATATGTTGCCTTAGATATATTTAAAAGTCCTCTAACATTATCGAATATGAAGCTGAAAGACGGCCTTAAATCAAACTCCAAATTACTCCTAGTTGCATTCAATTTTCAAAAATTTGCCGGAACACCTCAAATAGCTCTTCTAGGGCCATTCCAATTTCAAAAATGTCTATAGCCTGGACGGGTAGTAAGAGGAGACACATCCATTATATAGTAAAGGGGATGAAAATGTCACATTACTGGGATATTGTTTTGACAGTAACTATTAATAATGGTTTGGTTAATTGTAACGTTCAGGACTTTTTGTTTATAATTTCATTCCGAGCACATACGTTTCCCTGCCCATTTAGTATAGTTAAATTTGGTAAGCCCGGACGGGTAATATGATGCGGTGAGAAAATATACAACTAATATTTAATTATAAATACTAATATTATTCAACGACTTAGTTTTTTTTACATGCATTACTGTTTCCAGCTTTTGGCCTAAGTACTTTTTTTTTAATGCAAGTAACCGTGGTTCGGATTCCACGTTAAACTGTATGTCCTCCTATTTAATCTCACAATCACCCTACCATTTCACATTAGCGTAAGTGCGTATAACCCGAAAGGGTAGTAAGACGCGGTGCTAATAATAATTTATGCAAGCCATTTATTTTCCACTGCCGGCCTTCCGGGCCTGTCGTAGCTTCATATGCCTTATAATCTAACTTAAGTCTAGGACAGGCACAACATCCAGTCTCCGGCCGTTAATGCATCACTGTGAGAGGGTAGACCCATATTTCACCAATCATGCCATGCCGGGAATCGAATCTGAGACCCTTTGCTCAGTGGACAGACACGCTATTGGCTGAGCTAAGGTTCAACACATTTTCAAACAATTTAAATAAGTTGCCTCCACAGATTTTTAAAATATATAAATATGTTTAAATTGCATATTATGAAGCCGAAGAAAAGTAACGATTTAAAAAATTCTATATTAGCTATATTTTCTGAAAATCCCATTTAAAAACTGATTATTACCTACTATTTTACTAGTGAAACTTCAAATAACTTTTTTTGAAGGCTAGTTAGGTTTCCCCTTTCCTATTTTATCATAATTTAGAAATTCGTAAATTTATAAACCTATTGGCCCATGATCCGATAAACCACCAGCAAACCAGACAATACGAGGTTGACGCCTTAGTCCACACACTCCTTGGTTATGTTGACGGGTGATTATTGATAACAGTGCTCTAAGTTAACATGTATAAATAAACATATTATAAATGTATAGTTAATTACAAACTAAAAATCGTTCGATAAACACGTGACACAAACAAAGAATAATAAAACCAGTCGTGTCATTAATCAAAATAGGATTTTATTGAATGCAGAGACTTAAAAGTGAGTGCAGAAAACAAACATTTCTGCTAATTTTTCACTTATTACGATTTACGATGAAAATAAAAAAGTTCCTTATAGTAAGTATACTTTTTTTTACGACACATAATATATTATAGTTTGTCCCGTTTAAACGCTCACAATTATTTTATAGGTTTATTGGTAAAAAGATAAAAAATATTTTACTCTCTCTCGAATGCCGATAGTGATGACGTCACTAGACGTGCTAGGTGGGTCAGCTCTTCTGCCCCTGTACCGCCACGATACGGCCCCTTATCCCGTGGCACAATACGGCGCCGCGCCTCGTTGCACTCGACCTATTACGCCATACCGGCGCTGGTGGCGTCTGGTCTGCGTGTGCCCCTAGCCCTATCAACACACTAGACAGCCTTGCGATTGATATTGGTGCCAGTTTTCGGATTATAACCTCGTGAAGTAGTAGGACGATTTATGTCCCCTGACCCTGATTTATATTCTTTAGGATGTTCTTATTAGTAATGTACCGCCATACTCCTTAGTTCAGCCGGTATTTTGTCTCGTAATTAAGACAAGAGTAACGTGTTCGGTTCCCAACTTGGTCGAAATCAGTCGTCATTAGTAAATTGGAACGTGTGCTTCCACAATACCTTTCTTCACGTATACGCTCACTCAACTCTAATAATAATTTCAACACTTGATCACAAGAAAACTCAACTTTATTCATTACTCTTCGTAATAATTACAATCATTACTCAAATTATTTCACTGTTTCAGCTTCTCGTTCATGGAATAACCTAACCAACGATGTAAAGAAATTAGAATTGAATGGTTTCAAGCGAAAAGTCGCAAATAATCTGCGTGTGGAAGCTCATTATAGAGATTGAGGAGTGTGAGAAGTTATCATACCTTATTTTGTGTGTGTGTGTTTGCGTGAGTTATTTATGTTTGTGTTAAAATTATTTATGGACACCGCGTTTGTGTTAAATTGATCTCTTTTTCTCATAATATATAATCCATGTGTATTTTAGCACTAATTTTTCTATTTTATTATTTGTAACTTTATGTATATCATTCTGTTAGATTTCACTTTAATTGTATTGGTTAAATATAAGAAAAGGCGGTAGCCTTAAAATCGCCATTAAAGTTGATTAATATTTTTACTATTCACATTTATGAGTTAATGGTAGGGGACCTAAGTTTTAATCAATTTTTGGAGTTAATTTAGTTTGGAAGTTGTGTGCTGAGATAGGTTCATAAAATGAACATTAAATATCCCCATTGAAAAGTATTTTACTTAAATGCCCAATAAGCTATAGTGCGGATTCTGGTCGAGCTTAGTGGGTTTTTTGGTGGATTTATATCCTCTCGCTAGCAAAAATGTGATAGGTTGGTTAGACTTCACTCTCTTTGGGCCAGTTTCATAGTCAGATTTAGTACGTCTCAAGTGCGGTGCTATACTAAATACAAGACGTCACCTACCTGAAATTGAATGGAATGGGCCAGTTTCATATGTGAAACTGGCCCATTCCATTTTGGTCTAGGTAGGTGTCGTCCTGTATTTAGTATCGACTCGCACTTTAGGCGTACTAAATCTGACTATGAAACTGGCCCTTTATCCTGATTCTCTACATTAGTTAGATCAAGTCTCTAATATTCATCACAATGTATCTAGGATGTAATAAAATTAATTATATGCTTTATAATATATTACTTATGGTGTTTGACTTGTACTTTCTAAACACAAGGCTATACATACTAGCTTAACCTAAAACAGCCCCCCTACGACTATACGTCCAACAATGTCACCAATATCTTGACCTTAGAACTAGATATGAAAAAAAACGGGCTGATACGCATATGAAAAACCGACGAAACATGAAAAAATCTGTGAAAGTTCGAGTACATTTTTGAAAATCACTTGAACTTCCAGATATTTTTGTGATCATTTTTGAAATACAACAAAAAGTACTAAGCTTAAACGATAAGTTTACCTCCAATTCATGTGATTTTGCGAATAACACCAACACATTTCATTTATTAATCAGTGTATGAAGAATTTAATAGAAAACAGTGAAAATAAGTAGGTTTGTCTTGCATATCGCTACTGGAAAAATGTATTTTTAAAAAATATAAAATCTGGAAGAATAAGGGAAGTTAAAAACTTTAAAAAGGAATCAACATGGAAATATGTAATACTTATAGGTCACTATATTTTTTACATCCATTACCGTTTCTAGCCTGTGGCATGGGCCAGTTTTTTTTATTCAAGTCATTGAAATTTTCCTCTACCGTCTAGCTAGGCCTGTCGTAGCTTCATATTTCTTATAATCTAGCCGAAGACTAGGACAGGCACAACATCCAATCCCAGGTCGCTATTTCATCACTGTACAAGTGTAAGCCCACATTTCACCAGTGATAAATTTTTCGGCCATGTCAGGAATCGAACCCTGGAATTTTGGTTCAGTAGAGAGACACGCTACCGACTGAGCTAAGGCTTTTAGGTCACTTGTGAGCTCATACCAGTGCCCTAAAGACATGCGGTCCATCCGTCTCACCACTTAACCAATGGGGACGAGACTCAAGGCTATTGACGGTTAGCTCTGAAGTGGAAAAGAGGAGGTTATTAAATAAGAGGTAGTATACTGACATTTCCACAAACCACGGGATCAACTCCGTCGGTTCTGCTAGTTGCTCATGAAAGCGAATAAAACAGGTTTGTTTGTAAATACAATTAAACACGCCGCATAATTTTGTTTTCATTTTCATAAAGTAATAAGTAAGCAATAGCATCGTAATTTAAAAAAACTTAAATAATATACATTTTGTAGATCTTTGAAAAAGCTAAGAATCCACAGGTTTTCAATTTACACATTTTATAATAATATTGATAGTTTAATAAATCACATTTTTATGTACCAACTAATTAAATCGTTTGTAAACATCCATTCAAGAAATTTTAATTTAAACATTTATAATATTCCCTATAGTCCATGATCTGGTGCTGCTATAGTACGAATTCAATATTTCAATGGATGAATTGATACTAAGTATAACTACAGCACGTATGTCACTTATATGGGTGGGACAGTCCAGATCCATAGATTTTAGGGAAACCTAACTGAATGAATAGTTGAAGAACCTGGAAGAATCATTGATTCAGTTGTGAAGTAATTCTAACCTAGTACCAGTAGAAAAAGAGACCGTATTTCTCATCTGAATAACTTAGTAGCTAGAGATCTACAGTCCTATTTTGTTAGAAATACACTTTTTTTAACAGCTACAAACGTTAATAAAACAATATCAAGTCATCTGATCTGCAACTTTCACATTTGATTGATCATGTAAAATAATACAAAATAGTTTTAATAATAAACTTATTTCGGTGGCCACATGGTCTAAGACATCACTCTATTGCTATAGATTAGACTTATGATGACAAAGAGATTGGAGTTTAAATACCAGTCGGGTGAACTGAGGGTGATTTTTCCTAATTTGTTTTCCACTCTCCCTCCACGCGAATTCAGGTATACCTCCTCTAAATTCAACCTTACTTATCCCTAACTCACTAGCGTAATGATTACATATGCGTATAGCCTGAACAGGTAGTAAGATGCGGTGCTAATTTTTTTTTTAATAATACAAAAGGGCCCGTAAAAATGTATACATTCTTTATTAGAGTGGCATGTTGAGGTGTGTATATATTTTTGGACCCCTTTGTATAGTAAAATAATATCGGTAAGTTTGTGATTTCTAAAATTTCTTCCTACCAAAATCCTACAGTAGGATTAATGTTGAAAGAAAATGGCGTTCGACCCTCGCTAATACGTGAGGATGATTCGCAATGCATGTAGTGTAGATTTTTTTATCTACTTAGCACCACGTCTTACTACCCGTTCGGGTTATACACTTAAGTACTAATTACGCTAATGGGTTAAGAATTGGGAAGGTTGAATTTAGAGGAAGTGATTCCGCATTTGCGTGGAGGAAATATGGAAAACCATTTAGTACAAACCCTCCCCAGTTCACCCAACCGAGATTCGAAACTCGATCTCCCCGTCCTCAGCAGTCTAGCTCAACACGAAACTAGCGCGTTAGATAACTACGCCACCGGAGCGGGTTGTAGTGTAGAAATCGACCTCAGTGGTCTTGCGGTAAAGTGCTCGCTTTAGGACCCGATGTACGTAGGTTCATATCCAACCGAGGTCGTTGGATTGTACTTGAGCTTTAAAGATCCGAAGCACAACTTTCTTTGAAGGGGAAGTAAAGCCGTTGGTCCCATGTCGAGTGAGGCATGTAAATTAACCATGGAGTATATGTGAAAATACCTTTCCCGGCAAAATTGGGAAGTTCGTTTGCGCTCGCTCATAGAAAGCAGGAAGGCTACGGGGAATAACCACAATTTCTGAACTTCTACCGTATATGGTACTTCTACCAGATGGTGCAGGCAGCACTAACCAGTGAAAGGGCTAAGTGCATGCTGGCCCAGGATGGATAGACATCACATCAAACCAACTTTCGCGTTGTTGACTTAAGGAGAAGAAGTAATGAAGTAATACATTTGTTTATTAACGTTTATAACCGAACGTTTAAGGTGTTGTAACCTAAATTAACGGATAAGCGATATGCTGACACGTTTGTTAAAATATACATACCAAGTTTACAATTACCTTCTAAGGAAACTTAAAAAAGTAAGCTGATTTGTCAAGCTTTATTTGTTTTGTTTTTATTGATGACTATACAAGTATGTTATAGCCTACAAAACATACATTACCGCTCGCTAAATACGAGTATGTTTTTATTTAGAGGTGACATAGTGCTAACCCCAACATAATTGCAATGTATTTATTTATATGTAATGGTGTGTCAGCATAAACAGCGATCGTTGTAGTAGAAAGTTGACTAGACCCGGTTCGATGGTAACATTCCAGCAATAGGCCGGATTGACGAGTATAGGGGGACCGGCGTTTGAATACCGGTCGGGTGCACTGAGGGTGGTTTTACCTAAATGGTTTCCTGCTCTCCCTTCACGCAAATACGGGTATTTTCCCCTCTAAGCTCTACCTTCCTCATGTCTGTGCCATTATCATAATTAATATTATGTTATGTAATAATAGTTTTAAGGCCTGTCTACGATAGGTTGTTTATCAAATTAACCAACTTAACAAAACCTAGCCTTCAATTGATAGGCGCATGGATGGTTGAGCTTTGTTTGTAAAAAAATATATATTTTTTTCTGTCGGCTATTACGTAAGAGTGGATATGGTGAGAATGAACTAAATTAATTATATTTTTATTAAATAAATTTAAAAAAAATCGAAACAGGAGTATAAAGTAAAAAATCCGGTTCCCTTCGGTTCTGTCTCGTGGTCTGTACTAATGTGGAAAGTTTCAGCTTTCAAGTTGATCTAAGGCCTTCTGGAGGGTGTGGAAAGATTAACACAGTAATTAGGAAATTATATTATAAGATACATACATATCCAAACGGGTAGTGAGACGTGGTGGAAAAAGTAATGGAATAGTACTGTTTGTCAGCTGAACACGTCCACCTATGAAAAACAGAGTTTGATATTGATAAGAGGCAGGCGAGTTTACGTGAAGATCGGTGGCACTTATTTCCGTTGCACTCTGTATATTACCCGTCGCAACGAAATGTTTCGGATTAACAGAAGCTTACTTGTATATCGTTATGTATACGGTTACTAGATGTTTATTCGTGGGCCACTACCTTGATTCTATATAGGAGAAGCAAAACAAAAGACTAGCTTCACGGTGTTTATTTAATACAGAATTGCATGGTTTCATTTGAACATACACTATCAATTTAAGAACAGTGTTTAGTGATTTTTATTTTACCCGCACTAAATGTCAGTTCCAAATAGTTTGGTTTGCCGGTGACGTAGAGGTCGGGACGTGGGTCGGTCTCGACCTCCACCGGGTAACTCAGACCCCTCTTGGCTTGGATCTCAGCTGGGCATATTGAGAGTGTTTTTTTCTGAAATGGTTTCCCACTTTTATTCTAATAAAATGTGGGTAATTTCCTTTAAAGTATACACTTATCATATCTAGTCCTCTAGCGTGATTAAAAGCGCATAGCTCAGATGGATGGTAAGACGCGGAGCATAAAAAAAGTGTTATATATTTTGTTCTTTAAAAAAAAAGACACCTGGATATCTCAGTGGGTAGAGCATTGGTGTACTAAACTATAGATCCCGGATTCTTTTCCTGTTTCCAAGTGTCATTTTTTAATTTAAACAGCATGATATCTAAATACGGATATAACTATAATTAACAATTATAACTTTGCTATTTGATCCATCATGTTATATATTTGTTTCTCCTACTGTCAAAATTAGTAGGATCTTTAGCGCTCACTAATAGAAATTCATTATGGAAGGCAACGGGAAACTATCACACTTTCTGAACTTCGCCTAGAACATGGGATTTCTACCAGATGGTGCAAGTATCACTAACCGGCCTAAGGGTTAAGTGCGTGCCCAGCGCCGAATGGATAGAAATCACATCATTTCAACCTTCTGGTTGTTGACTTAAGAAGTAAATATATATATATATATATATATATATATATATATATAGCGTAGCTTAAGTAAAGAATTACGTGTAGGCAATATAAGCAAGTGCATAGAACGGCAAAATTTAGGAAGCAGCAAGTATATGGGCCTTTTGTTCCCAATTATAACATCCAACACTGAGGTTATTAATGGCTCAAACTACAGGTTTGGAGTTGGGAGGATAAATTGAGGGAAACGCACCCACATTAGCGTGTGGAGGAAAGGGGGAAAACCACTGTGCTAAATCATACGAGGAAAATCACATTCAGTGCAGCCAGTCGTGATTTGAACATCAACCTCCCCGCCAGCGGCAAACCAATATATTGAGAGAATCAAGCCTTATACCACGTGATCACAGATGTGCGCAGGAGGAAGCAATGATAAAATATTCTCATTTTCTTGCTCATGTTATTCAAACGAAAGAAAACATGCCCGCTCTACAGTTGTGAAAGAGATCGAGAGACTGACTCACATGTTGAGAAATTGCCTTTCGCAGGTTTGTTTGCACATCTGCAACAAATTGCATTCCACAACTCTTTTTTTCTCTCCCGTGTCTAGGTTGAGTGAAAAACTATCCGAGTTACAAAATAATTGCTAAGTTCTCCTTTACATATACATGTCTTTCAAACCTTTTACGACGCTTAAATAGTAGAGTCTTCGAAAATCTGGCTGGGTTTGTTTAGTTTTGGCTCAAAGAAAAAGAAAAAAAAAAAAACCACGCACACAAAGTAAGACTAATGTTTGGTAAACTAATCGAACCTAACCTTGCCTAACACAATCTTGGGTGAGTAAAAATAGTTAAAATCAAACTCAGCCCAAACTAGCTTAAGCTGGGATCACGATCAACTTAACGTAAAGTAAATAGTGTGTGATTAGGATTCGTAACTTAACATAACAACTCTAGCAAAACACTGAGAATGAATATGGGCTGTTTGAAAACAAATTCTTCATTAAAATGAAACAAAATAATTTAGGGCTGATTAGTTTACATGTACTTGCAATAGAATCTGTACTGGACACACAAAATAAAGTATAACAAGAGACTAGGATGTTTTAAAATTTGCGAAATGCGGAAAATAAAATGTACTGAGGTATTCGTCTGCATAACACAAACAAACAAACAAACAAATGAAATACTGAATAGCCCTGTTAACGTCACGTACAACATGATTTGTCTAGTTAGAACACGTGGTACCTTCACTTAACGTGAAAGTTATTTCTGGACAACTCTTAAGTTAAGTGAACGTTAAGTTAACTCCATCGTGATGGCTTCCATTTAAATATACGAGGAGAACCTTTACGTTACGTTACTTTACGTGAAAGTTAAGAGAACGTTAAGTTTATTGTGATCTTGGTACTAAAGATGTAACGTAGATGAAACTATTTTAGGATTTTGGTAGTAAGGACCTTTTATGAAAAGCTAAACATATTTTTTTTTGTGGCCAACAATGATAACATTTTATTAAACTATTATTATAATTTTATAAGAATTTAAGATATATATTTATTTAAAGTGACAGCTTCTGATAACATAACTTGACGTATGAATACGTGAAAGTAGATATAGTAGTTTTTCTAGCTGTCGAATAAGGTGGGTTCTAGGAAATTGGACTGTAGCTTAACCTTAAAATGAAAATAAAAGCGTGCAAATTTAAACAAACGTAAAAAACCGCTACCCAAGCTAACACTAGTTTGTCACTGCTACTTAAACAATGTTGTAAACGTGAGCTGAAAACTAATGGTGTTGCCTGCTCATTAATACTTCTTTACCCACACGTACAACAAACATAAAATTCCCCCGCAACGGGCGGGTACATGAAATAAACGCCATGCTTGTTTAGTCTGCAGGGGACGGGAAGGTCGGAGTTCGAGTTCCGGCTGGATATATTAAGTGTGGGTTTTACTAAAAGGTTTCCTAATTTACCTAAACGCAAATGTGGGTACATTTTCTAACCATAATTATACCTTTTTTATTTCTAACTTAGTAGAATAATTAAATGCGGATATCCTGTTAAGACGCGGTACAATAATAAATAAAGTATTCGACAGACTAAAATTTACTTAAGTGAATTTGGTTGTATATGTATTCTATTTAAGCCATTCAAAATATCTAAGATGGTATTTTATTTTCAAATTTCTTAACGAAGTGACTATGTTCAACATTTCATTTTTATTATTTTGTACAACCCTGTTTAGGAACAAGCATTCACAAGCCCGGATTTGATTTGAATTGAAAATAAAATCCCCAGAAAAGGATCACAAACCCAACACCACAGATTCATAGCATCTGATTCAAGAAATACTAAACCCAATGTAATGTTGGGACATTTATTTCAATTTTTAAAGGTTGCTGCGCTTCACTTAACAGATTGTAATGGTGTTTTTGTGCATACTCTTTCTAATATCTCATTCAATTTTGATTGTTATGTTTCAATTCCGTATACAACGGTGACATTGTTTCACCTCTAGAAACAAATATCTACCTGGAACAATATATTTTACAAACCTTATACAGGGTGTATCGATTTATGTGGGAAGTAACTAGAATGTGGCTAGTAGACCTCAAAACAACACAAGTCCTTATGAACCAATATCCTATGTTAGATAGTTCCCGAGATAAGTCCATCCAATATTCTGTTAGAATTTTTAATTGGCCTGTTTTATACACCCCTGTTAGTGTAGCTGCAGTCCTGTATGTGTAACAGGAGTGATGCGTCACTTACAAGAGGTGCAACAGGGGTGTACCAAGTAGGCCTATTAAGAATCCCAGCAGAATCTTGGATGAACTTATCTCGGGAATCATCGAACATAATATGTTCATAAAGAGCTTTTTGTATTGTTTTGAAGTCTACTAGCCACTTTAACAATACGTCGCGTTACGCGAGCTACAGAACTCTCTGTTTCTCTCTATCTCTCTTTATATATATATATATCAGGAATTTGGTTAAACAATATATATATATATATATACAGGTTCGGGGAAACTTCTGCTGGGTAGTATGTGGAGGAATGTTTGGCTACACCATAGTTAACATGTACTAACCAAATGAACAACCTTATCTGTGAAAAGAAAGCTGTTCCAGTTCACACACCTATACATACCTCGGCTAGGGCTGAGCGATAGAGCAAGAGAAAAACATACAAAACCCTCCCAAAATTGAACATAACTTTAACTATTATAGAATAAAAAAATTAGGCCTACTTAGAGGGTACTAGTATTGTACAGGCACTTAAAAAAACACACAAGAAACATGAAGATGATTTGTAAATATGTAAATAAATACCAAAAAAATGTGTACTTGAAATAAAAAAGGAAAAATTATTTATTTACTGTGTTTACTTCTCCAGTATTTAAAGCAAAAAAACAAGTTCCCTACCTATGGGGTCGACCAGACTACTTAGAACATTATGTACAGTTACTACTTTCCTTTAAAATACAGTTTGCTAGAAATAGGGTTAATGGATAAATAAAGTGATACAAAGTATTACAAATAAAATAAATAAATAATAATTTGGTACCCACGATGACTCGATTTGCCACGATTACGAGATGAGAGGTATCAGTTTCTGGTACTCCCCATATACTTAAGGGGCCGAAAATAGTTTAGATAGTTTAGATCTTTATATATGGGGTTCTTGAAATCGCCCCATAAAAGAGTAAGAAGTGAAAATTTGGAAACTCACATGTAATTAAAAAAAAAAAAATCTTGCACGCTTCGTTTTCTCCAGAAATGGAACAAGCTCACCATATACCGGAGTCCCGCGTTGCAAAAAAATACAGCCACACAGGAATATGATGGATAGAATTTTACCTCTGGCAAAACTGATGCACACTCATCCGTGTTAGTTTATTTATTTATGTAGATTCACTAGTACTAGAAAGTTCTTCTTTCCATAATCGAAAATTTCCGGGGCTCCACCATGGAGCCTTTACTCACTTCCAACCCTTTCACCCCACTGCCCACTATTTTCCCAGGAATCCTCCCTCCTTGGCCACTTTGCCGCGCATCTTCCGAGAACTACCCCAAAGTTGCCCGAAATTGACAGCAAGATTCCCTAAAAAATATCTTAACTTACAATATTTTATAAACTAATACAAAATTGTGAAAATTCTTAAAACTAACAAAATCAAAATTATGATCCCTAAGACAATTACAAAAAACATTTCTGGCCTTCCTCCTCGTCAAAAACTACCCGCCAGAAAAAAAAAAAGAAAAAAAAAAGATTAATCTTCTTTCTCACTCTACCATCGCGCGGCAGAATGATCTCCTAGCAACACGCTCGTGTGGCGGGTTCATGAACTACTTAACTAATTAAGATGGATCCCATAAAAGAAATTTGAAATAAGTGAAAATAAGCCGAAAAAAAAGGAAACAAGATAGAAAATGACTGCAAAATAAGGTATTTAATAAAATAATGCAAAGATTAATATAATATTAAATTTCAGATATTTTTTGTTTTTCCAAAGATGTAATCTACCAGGGAGCCACCTTAAATAGTTAATATCACCGGGTAACAGCAACTAAAACGAACGTGCTGCCAAGGCGGCCATTACTAACACCCCACAAATATATATATTAAAAAAGAAAAATTCACAAAATCATAACTGATATAATTAAATTACGAGATGGTAAAAATAATAATAAATAAACTAGGGGATTATTGAAAATCCTCACACCACACCCCAGTTACTTCCTAAATAAATCGATGCACCCTTTATGGGTGAGTCTGGGCTTTATATTCATGTGTAAAACATAACAAATAGTGCAGAGCACATAATACACAACGTGAAGCACATTCCTCTCACTGATAAAGTTCACAACCGAAACATTGTGGCAGTGCGCTATTCATAAAGTTGATTTAACTTTTTACACATTATGTATGAACTTGAGATTTATACAACTCTTGGACTTGAGACATATCAGCCAATGAAAATGCGAAGAAAGGCTTGAGCCAATTAAGATTCGGATGGACACCTACTATATAAGAACGATAAAGTTGTGCCCACCATTGCTTAAAAAATATGCATAGTAACAACATGCGGTTTTTTGCATTGCATTAAACTTGTAAATTTAAAATGAACTATATTAATAAAAAAAGTTACAAGTTAATATTTACTTTTTTCAATAAGACGTAATTTCAATTAAATTTAAATGAAATAAAACATGAAATACAAGAATATAGTTTTGAATTTATCATATTATTATAGAGAATAAGATAATGTTCTATCATACACGATAAATATTTATAGTACAATAACGGGTACAAAATTTGTTATTTTCAAATTAAATCATGTCTAAACTGTTGAAAAAGTTCAGTAGATTCTTGATAGATTGCTCTGTCTTCGGAAGCACCTCTCCCTCTCCCCCAAACCCCCTTTTGACATTATCTTTCTTACCATCTTTTTTTCCCCATGTAAACCCCGCTACTCCCCCTTCCATCGAACTATTTATATCCTGTTCAGTCAGGTAAAACCCTTGACTGGACACTAATTATTGTCTGCCACCTACAAACCTGAGCTATTGAGAATGTTCCCTGTGATGTATTTGTATGATCTAGGTTAAAAGTTTTTTATAGAATAAACTTGATTATGTTTACCTTATAAATAATTTTCATAAACAGTGTTTCCTTGATTAGTTAAAACCTATTTGTATAACGTTGGTTTTGTAAGAAGAGAGAGGTGAATAGGATTTCTCTAAATAGTTTTATTCATGTTTTATAGACGAACAAGACCTTTTCCCACTTATATCAGACTTAATTTTGAAGATATTAAGATTCAGTGGCGCATCCAGGAGTTTACATAGGGGAGGGTGGGCATATGTGTCATAGCTATTATTTCTATCCCCTGAAAATATTCATTAAATTATTTTAGTTTAATACATCTTTTATTTTAGAGAAATTACACACGCACACACGTATATACAGGCTGTTAAAAAAAAGGGGGTTCAGAAATTATGGATCTTGTTGTACACATTAACATGTGTGGAATGATTTTAATGATGCTACATGACCTCTAGTTGTGCCAATACATCGGTAAACTCAAATAATAATTATAATACAAATAAAAGTGTCTTGTAAATTATAGGTCCACAAACCTACTCACATAGAAGTAAAAGTAATTTTGTATTTTAGTAATAAAAAATAAATAGTATTGTGCACCACACAGACTTTCTCTTGCTTTTATCTTGAAATATACATTTACTAAAAACTCGTTAGGATTTGTGAAATGAAATAATATACACTGTTACTTACTCTATGTAAGGGTGGCTCAAGGGCCGTGTGAACCGGGCGGCTACCCGGGGCGGCTACTCGGGGCGCCAAACATAGCTAGACATGACCAAACGTAGCCTGGGCGTGATATTAAAATAATCTTCAAACCTAACATAATCTGGGCGTGATATGAAAATAATCCCCAAACCTAACAACTTCGAACCTAACGTAGCCTGAGTGTGATCTGAAAATAGTCCCCAAACCTAACGTAATCTGGGCGTGATATGAAAATAATCCCCAAACATACAACTTCTAACCTAACGTAGCCTGGTTGTGATATGAAAATAGTCCCCAAACCTAACAACTCCAAACATAACGTAGACAGGGGGTGATAGTGGAGTTGCTAAGCTTAACAATCGTTCAATTTTTTATATTAACATGAAATTTTACACATTTTTAAAAATTTGTGGTTAGTAAAATAGAATCTACAGTAGTGCCACTCTTAAAAAGTTATTTTATATTTTTCAGCTTGAAATAATGACGCCATTAATTTTTTTTTTGCAATTATAACATAAACCTTTCATAATGTCAAAGTGTTTGTTAAACTTATAATAAAAAATAGAAGATGACATTGTCTACAAAACAGGTTCTTATAGTTTTATTTGTAATCCTAACAGTTTTTGTACAATCTCGAAGTGAAACGTTTAACGTATGTTTAACATTTGTAGAGTTTCCCCTTCACATTTTTTCCTATCACGCCCAGGCTACGTTAGGTTTGAAGTTGTTAGGTTTGTGGATTATTTTCCTATCACGTCCAGGCTACGTTAGGTTTGGAGTTGTTAGGTTTGTGGATTATTTTCCTATCACACCCAAGCTACGTTAGGTTTGGAGTTGTTAGGTTTGTGGATTATTTTCATATTTTCCGAGAGTACAATCACCATGAGAAATGTAATAGCTGGCAGCTAGCAGAAGATTTAAGAACTGTCAAAATAAAAACCAAATTAAAAATAAAATTGTTTTTGTGAAAGTTTTGACTACCAAAAATGACAATAAATCAACATAGTATTATGGTCATTGCAGATAATATGGTTTGGCAAATTGATACATGAGATTTGATTTGCTAACTTTTGCTAGCTGTTAGTTACATACACTCCTATGGTGAATGGATTATATTATCCACCAGTTACGTAAATAGGTGCCAAAAAAGCAATACCGCCTGGGTGCGAAATTTACCTCAGGCCGCCCCTGACTCTATGGCATTAGGAACAAGGAACACTGTTACAGAAAAAATGAGGAAAAAAGAAACATCTTTGTCAACTAAAGAGCATAAGAATAAAATTTATTTTCAAAAACCTGTATTAAAAACAGTGGTGTAGTCGTAAATTTAGCAGTGCCGAAACGCAAGGTCGTAGCAACCCCAAAGTTGAAGTGGGGTTTTGGGACCCCCAATCGCCGTATGCGAAAGGCTTGCACAAACTTAAATGCCTCTAAAAGCTATTTGGAGCATCTTTTAATGATTACTAAGGCAGAAACTTACTTAACGCACTTCCCCTAAAATTCCTGGAATTTGCATAGAGCACTGTTAATTTCATCAGAATTTATTAATTAATAGTATGAAAAATGTTTTAACATAATATTGATATAAAATCAATTAGTTAACTTGGAATTGCAAAGTATAAAACTTTACTAAACATTTTTTAAAAATATTTTGCCACAAAAAGCAGTGCCCTCGGGGACGGGGGGCCTTATTTAAACCCCAGATACAAAGTTTTAGCCCAAACGGTAAAATGGTTTCTGTTATAGCCCAAACTAAGGTACAAAAACAGTCTGATGGCCTTGCGGAAACAACTTTTTTTGTTTCAGGGGGCTATGAAACGTCAACATTTTTCAAAATCTCTGTTTCGAATTTTTGATGATCACAATATTTTCACTCCAAGGTGTCGAGACAAAGTAAATATTAGTTTACAAAGTTTAGTTACCCACAGCCGTTGCTTGCCGTTGGTTTGATCGCCATTGATGGGGAGGTCAAGGTTCGAATCTCCTCTGCGTGAACTGGAGATGGTTTTTCCGTTAAATGTATATATATACCTTTACCGGTTTTCCACAAGTGATTTATCACTCTGGTTTTCCTAGCTTTATTCCATGCAAATGCGGGTTCACTTCCTCTTAGCTACATTCCTCATCTCTACCCAATCAGATTAAGCCGTTAATAACATGTGTTCTGAACGTAGCAATAAAAAAGAAAAGACTTGGTTTTGGACGGGTTAAAATCATATTATAGTAATAAATTAATAATTTTAAATGGAAACATGGTTTAGCGAGCTTTATTTAATTTTGATTTTTTTTAGATCATAAAATACAATGTTCTTGTTAGTATGGTGTTCGAAAAAATTTAACAGTAGGGCCTATTTGTAAAGTGAAGTAGGCGTACAGTACGTAAATTATATTTAATTGAAATAAAAATTTTAAAAATTACAATTTTTCACCAACCTTAGCCAACTTTTTCTAACTTTTTCTAATATTTTTTTTAAAGATATTTCCAATTTTTTTTATCAGGCAATCACCTAGAACAAAGTGTGGTTTTCACTTTGGTTTTTATATCTTCTGTACAAACAAATTGTGGTGAACTTATTTTAATTCTAACCTCCTTATATCATGTATTTAAATAATTAACGTAAGTAGTGACCGTAAAAACTATGTCACTGAAAAAAACAAAAAGAAATGGCAAATATATTTTTAGTATAGGGAAGAAAATACATATTTATATATTCCTACAGTAATAGATAAACTAAATAAAAATGTCAAAATTTACTGTAGATAATGATTTCCCAAGGTAGCTCAGAAACATTATACTTTGACAGGGGTTCGAGCCCTAGTCCTATGACTTTGGACGTCACTCTACAGACCCCGAGATATCGGCTAAAAACCCGGTATCATGGAGAGAATAACGGGCATAGATTGTCTTTTGTTGAGTAGCAAGTAACAAAGTTGAAAGGATTGGTGGTTGGTTTGGGGGGGTGTCTGTCTGTGGAATGTAAGGACACTCTGAAAAGGGGGTAAAATAGAGGGGGTGAGAGGGGTCGGTGGGGTGACTGCCATAACTACAGCAGCGCACCTCTGGTGAGGTGATAATACATGGAACTACTTGGACGAGAGATTTGCAAAACTTTGAGATGTCCATCCGAATCTTAAATCACAAGTAGACACAGCGGACGTAAAATATCTTCTGTTAACATTTGGTCGTCGTACTTGTTTGTTATTAACACATTTTCTTTGTTTCATTCTCAATGACTACGATTTTAGATATGTTTGAAAATAAACGGAAAATATTACATCTTTAACTTTGTTATTGGAAATAGGTCTAACCTAATAATCATACCGATAGTAAAATTAGAACCCAAGAAAGAATCAAATTTGTTTGAACAGTACAAGCACTAATTATACTAGGTTAATTTTATGTTTTAAAATGTACAATTTAACTATAGTTTTTTTTTAGTAAACCCTTCTCCAATGTTGGAATACAATAAAAATGTACACTATTTAACGAATAATAGCTCATATCGGTTGGCTCACGGGCTAAGTCGTCAAACTCGTCTAGTCTCGTTATGCACGGGGAAGTTGGGTTTCGAATCCTGGTCAGATACACATAGGTCTTTTTTCCTAAAGCGTTTTCCACTCTCCCTACAAGAAAGTTGGGTTACATTTCTTCTAAATTAAAGCCTCTCGTAAACCAATGGTATGGATTTGTGAATATCACGTAAGGGTAGTAAGACGAAGTGCACATCATATATTAAACTACATAATTTCAACGAATAGATATAAATTATTTCTTCTGTAAACGCGCACTTTCTTAACATATTTATTATATTATAACATGATTTATAAACTAACTTCTAAAATAAACACAACATTTAGTCACCCAACCTTTAATTTATCACTATTAAAGGGGAATCCAAACTTTCACCAAGTATATACTTTGCTGGGGATCGTACCCCGACCCTTAACTCACTAGGCAGACACGCTACCGTCCGAGCCAAGGCGTTGAATTCTTTATCTTATAAAAGAAATTTACATGTAATGAGGATAATTACAGCATTAACGCCATCATAAGTGTTTGTATAAAATTATTATTATTATTATTTAGCACCTCGTCTTACTACCCATTCGGGTTATACGCTTGTGTGTATAAAAGATGAAAAGAGTATATTCGCACGATATATAAAATGTTTACAAAATAATGAGCGCGTGGCGTGATGAAGCGTTAATAGATTCTTGTCTGCGCGCGCAGCATGCCCTTGGCGTTGTCTTTCTATCTTGCTTTTCATTACTTCACCTCCTACCCTGGAACGGAGCAATTTGCTTGCTAATAGCTTTACACTGCACGTTTAGGGATATTTGTTGGCTGTTGGTAGCATTTATCAGCAATGCTAGCCGTGCACCTGGCAGGGGTGTGCACAATCAGGTCACAATTAACTTCGCTAATAGAGAGGATAGCTAACCTTGTGGATTTATATTACGTCAACCCACCCCTTCCACCTTCTTCACCCGAAAAATAATTATGATTCAATAATCTATTTGTACAAATTACTTGGAGTTGAGGGGTGGGAGTCAAACTAAAACAAAACAAACTTTTAGGGAATCTGATAGTAACTGCTAGAAGGAATTTATAATATTTTTTAAATGAAAAACCCAATATTTACAATCATATAAAAATGACTAGCAGCTTGACCCGTTCTTCGCACGGGTAAGCCGAGTCAGAAGAGATCAAATTAGGACCTTCAACATCCGGCTGCCATGATTTTGATAGTTCGTCCGTGTACAATCCTGAGATAACTCTGGCATTCACAAACCAAGCTAACTCTGGCATTCACAAATCAATTATTACCATTAATAAATAAAACAAATTTTATAAATACCCTATAAATACAAATCTTATAAATTACCTAGTTCACAAACTGATTGCAAAAAAACGCAATTCATTGACAACGCAATCTTTACTCAAGCATGACCATAATATAAGTTACACGAGGTAATATACATTGTTACATAAATATGTTGGAAAAACGAGCGGCACATTTCTCCAAGGAGCATACATGAAATAATATATTCTTTGATTGCATAAACATGTTAAATATTAGGTATAATAATTTCCCAGAGATAATCTTGGTCCCAAAGCTATGTCTACATAGTGTACTGATTTTATTTGTGACTTCGCTCCTAGATAAAAGCTAATTTATTGCTGGATTTTTATATATGTATCCACGTTAAGATAATCTTTAGTTTGTTTATTCTTAGACATTTCTCGTTTGCCTTTACAAAGATGTAGATTGTTTAATTATTTTGGAAATATCTTAATGTACCATAACCCCTATTATTATTATTATTATTATTATTATTATTATTATTATCATCGTCGTCGTCAGATAAATCTGTGCTGGTTTCAAGAATTGAACCCCGGACCCCCAACACAGAGGTCTGACACCTTACCCTTAGACCACCAGGCCACCCTAACCCCTATGCAATTTCCACATTCCCAATTTGAAATTTCTAATACTTGTCTTATCTGCGTTTTTTTTTACCTGCCTATCAAATTTTAACCTAACTACATCGAAAATAATGTTCTATATTAGTTTTTTTTATAACCGCATACGCATAATTGTATACATTTTAAACACCTCCATTTCCCTGGCTCAGTTTTGTATTTCTATATGGGATGAAATTTGAAAAACCCTTAAAAAATGTATTATCATATTCTAGAACGAAACCTTCATTATAAATTTCAAGGTTCTGGGTCCATTGGTTCAAAAAATACATTAGTGAATCTTTTAAACTTTCAAACCCCAGTTTTCACTCTTTAGAAGTAAAATTTCACAAAACCCCACATTATCTCTTGCCTAAGGTCTAATAGGAACCTTCATGCAAAATCTGGAATAACAAAATAAGATACATTTACTCGAAATAACTTAGAATATTTTGCAGAAAGATATTTACAATTTTAACGATTTTAATTGGCCTATATTGGCCCGACACCTTAGATCAGTCAGCAGCGTGTCTGTCTGCTGAGCTAAGGGTCCTGGGTTCGATTCCCGGCATGACCGAAAATTTATCAATGATAAAAATATGGAGTTACCATTTAACATTGATAAATTAACGACCGAGGATTGGTTGTTTTGCCTTTCCTAGTCATAAGATAGATTATAAGGCATATGAAGCAACGACAGGCCAGCAAGCCGGTAGTGGAATATATAGTCTTGAATAAAAAAACTGACACAGCCCACAAGCTGGCAACAATAATGCAAGTAAATAAAAGTATGACTATATTGATAGTTTCCTATATGATTTGGATTTTATTAATAATATGATTAATCAAATAATCATTGTGTTTCTCACTTAATTGTATTAATTATCCTCAAGTATACCCGCACTAGCGGGCTCACCGTTGTGGGTATTTATACTTTCAGCCAGTTAAAATAACACTCCAGGTTTGTAAGGTGATGTACTAGATTAATCTCATTTATAAATTGTGTTTTAAAATTAACGTAGTTCTCAAATATGTATTATAAATCCTAATCCACTAACTCCTTCTTTAAACATTGTACACCCGAAAATTCTCGACTTTGTATTTAACATTTTTCTCGTATTACTCACTACACAATGTCCAATCAACATCTATACACAAATCGTAATCGTTTAGAATCCAATTATCTTTTTTTTCTTGCGTGGCAAATTAGATCATATCATTGTTATTAATAAAAAAACTCTATTAAAAAAAAAGCAAACTAATATGAAAGCAATCGCAACGATCGATCATTAGAGCTTAGTCGCAACACTAAGGAGCATTCACACAACACCCAAATAAAGAGGCAGTTTGAGAGGAGGGTAGCTAATATGGCTTGGTCGATAAGCATTGGTCAGAGCGAACAGGGATTGTGACAGTTGTACAGAGGTGGGAAAATCGAATTAAAAGTTCATTCCCGCTTCATGTGGAGGGCTTAATAGTTATTTGACATCACGTTAAGCTGTGTGTGAAATGAAAATTAATAACATCTACACATTGCGATTTGTATTCATACCTCATAGAGAATGAATCAATCAATAACAATAAAATTGTATTTTACTATTACTACTTCAACTATTGAATGTCCTGTAGAATTTAGACTGGTTGCTTTTCGATAGTATGAATAAAACATTTTTAGTAACGGAACGTTAGTTTTAAAAACATATTTATTAAACTATTTCCCCGCGTAGATGGTCATGCGGACAAAACGGAAAGGCTCATATAGTTTGGTTTGCTGGTGACGTGGAAATTATGTCTCAAAACCTGACTGAGATACTTAAGGTGCTTTCTCTAAAAAAACCTCTCTATCACTACACAAGTTCAAGTACATTTTATCTAAAGTCTACACTACTCATCCATACCTTATTAGTGTAATAGTGTCGAACGGGTAGTAAGCCAGGGTTGGGAAAGAAAACTAAACCTTATTTATATATATAACGTACACCAAAGTCTTACTACCCATCCGGGCTACTCGTATATATTTACTCCATTATGTTGAATATGAAATAGCCAGAATTAAGCGGAAATATAATTAAATTTTTGTAGGGGGTAAAGTGGAAAACTATTTAAAAATAAATGGCACGGCCCAATCTCAGTAACTGTCTCATATTGTATACTAGCTGAATCCCCGTTCTTCGCACGGGATATTGTGTTGTTACTTATTATTTATTTTTGGATGAAAATGATGCACTTTTGTTTGAAGATTAATGGCATGGTTCTTAGCGCTATCCAAGAAACACCGCGAGGAGGTGACCATGTATCGTTTCTCATGGGTTTTTTTCTCGGCAGGCCCCTTTGACTACCGCCTGGGGCGTTATCAGCTGAGCGCGGCTGGACAGGTCTTCCCCCTCTCACCACTCTCTTCCACCACACACCGCCCCGGGCCGGGCCCTCTCACGCACAGACACTACAAACGCCACAAAATTCAGCAAAATGTAAACTTCAGACTTCTACCGTCTCTTGGAGTTGTATACTAAAACTTAGTTATAGATTTTAATTAGTTGTCTGTATTCATTTTTTTCCACACCTTAGAAGCATCTACGGGATTAAAATAATTGCTATATTTTTTCTAAGGCATTATTAGACTATACTTATCTAAACGCTTAAAAAATGTTTATAGAGCAATATTGTTGATTAAGGTAGCTACCCCGATTTCACTCCCTTAATAACAAAACATCGGAATGAAACATCTTTACTTTTCCTAATTAGCTTATAAGGTACACCTGTGCCAAATTTTAGCCCTCTAGCTTCGTGGGAAGTGTAAGAATTAGTGATGAGTGAGTGAGTGAGTGAGTCAGTCATTCACAGTCGCATCACTCAGTCTCATTCACTCAGTCAGTCATTCACTCAGTCAGTCATTCACTCAGTCAGTCATTCACTCAGTCAGTCATTCACTCAGTCAGTCATTCACTCAGTCAGTCATTCACTCAGTCAGTCATTCACTCAGTCAGTCATTCACTCAGTCAGTCATTCACTCAGTCAGTCATTCACTCAGTCAGTCATTCACTCAGTCAGTCATTCACTCAGTCAGTCATTCACTCAGTCAGTCATTCACTCAGTCAGTCATTCAGTCATCAGTCAGTCAGTCAGTCAGTCAGTCAGTCAGTCAGTCAGTCATCAGTCAGTCAGTCAGTCAGTCAGTCAGTCACGGCTTTCGCTTTTATATATAGAGAGTTTATGTCTTCAAAATAAATTTTGAATAAACTACCCTTAAGTATGTTTTCCTCCCAAAACCAAACAAATCATCTTGTTAATCACAATAATCAATTTTTATTTATAAATTTCAAACTAAATTGGTAAAATATATATTTTTCTTAAATTTACAAAAATAAATTTATTGTAACCTAACCTAAAATTATTTATTTGTAAAAATAAAACCGTATTCTTATTTAAAATGAAAAAATTATTTACAAATTCCCTTTTGGAATTCAACTTTCAAGGTCATTTCCCAAAAAATTCAAATTTTCTGTGTATTTCCTTAAGTAAACTACTCTTAAATTAATTTACTTTAGATAAAGAAAGATAAATTATAATTAATAATGTAAAATATTCTCCCGATACCAATTTTGGACTAAATCACTAAATTTTAAACTATTCAAATTAAATAAAAACAGTCATCAGTAAACTACCCAAAATTGAATTTTCCCTCTAAAATCAATCATACAACTTTATTTGTAATGTTCATGTCAAGCACTACTAATATATATATATAAAGCAAAATCGGTATAGTCATTTTCAAAATAATTTGAATTTTCAAAATTAACTTGTCATAAAACGATCTTTTATCGAATTCCAACCCGAAACCAAGTAAACCGTTTTATTTGTTATACAAAACAATCCCAAGATATCTATTTGTAACCAAATCGCTATGGCCATTTTCAAACATTTTAAGTTTATGGAAAATTAGTCATCAGTTAACTACCCAAAAATTAGTTACCACCCCAAAAACAATTATGTACTATTATTTGTCATGTCAAACACTCCTATGATACCTATATGGAACTAAATCGTTAGAACAATTTGTAAAATATTTAAAGGTTTTGAAAAATCAGTCATCAGTAAACCATAAATAAGAGTTTTTACCCCAAAAACAATTATTATACACTGTTATTTCTCTTACTACATTATTTCCAGGTAAACATTTTAAACAAAGCGTTAGAGCTATTTTCGAAATAGTTGGAATTTTTATAAAATTCCCACTTGTAAACTATCCTTCAATGAATTTTTGCCCAAAAACCAATCATATAATGCTTTTTTTCATGTTAATCAAATCCTAGACTTGTATTTTAAACAAAATCGATAGAGCCATTTTCAAAAAATTTGAAAGTAAAAAAAAAATCACTTATGAGTAAACAAGCCTTAATTGGTGTCGTGTAAAGAAGATCAAAACCCAAATGATTTTGATGTTTTTGTATACATTAATTTACCTTTTTGTATTGGGCTCGGGCTCCTAAAGTATTCTTGTCAAATTGCGAATAACATTGAGATGTCGATCTTAAAATATTAACGTTACAAAACTGAATCTCAAGAGTCCATCTTAATAAATGTATAGCACGTGGATTATACATATATATATATATATATAACATCTTGAATCAATTACCTAATCTTAGTGCAGATTTTATTACCTTCATTAGAAAACAATGGACTCTGAGACTAGTGAGATTATTTACTATATCTAAAAAATACAACATTTAAACAATAATAATTTTATAAAAAAGAAAATATTTTACTGGTCCCCAACTTGTTGTTTTAGAGTGAATAATGGAGGATATGCCAGATAATACACAGTGGAATTTTAAATGAACCAAACATTGTAGTTGTACTATAATCATGAATCTTTCGTTAGCGTAACACTTTTCTTAGCAAGTATACTATGATTTTTCTAAGAAACAATTGGTTGTCATGTTTCTCAAAAGCAATACATTCTAAGCAAACAGAATTTGTAATCTAAAGCTTACATTCTTAAAACCCGCTCTCAAGGAAAAAAAAAGTGTTCCAAAGAGAAAGTAATGTGTTTAACCTTTCCCACGAGGAATAATGCACTGTAAAATGTAAGTCAAAGATGTAAGGGAAACTTTTACATTATAATAATTTATTACAATATAAAATAACAATGTGTGATATTAACATGTACTCTGTAAATAAACAATATATCTAGCCCATGAACTCTAAAAACTAATAATACAAATGTTGATATACTGAACATTTTTTAAAGGTGCCTGATCAAGGATTTTTTATTGTTACAAAAGTTACCAAAACAATAATCACATATTCATACATCCACTTATGAAATATGCAGCTGTCACTTTTGATGTATAATATAAATGCATATAAAATCATTTTAAAAATATAGTAAAATGTTATCAAATTTGACCGCAAAAAAAAAAGTTCACATGTTCTAAATGTTACTTCCTACCCCAGATTCGTAATATACAGGTCTGGTGTTTGGCTCACTGCCCGAGAACGAACACTTTTAAAACTATCTGTCAGCTTATCAGAATATCTCTTGCTATATTATTTATTGATGAAGTAGAAAATAATGGTATTGACCGGCAAATCCAATGGGGAGATACCATTGGGAAGACCTAGACGCAGATGGGAGGATAACATTAGAATGAACCTGAAAGAGATAGGGTGTAATGGGGTGTACTGGATAGAACTAGCTCAAGATAGGGATAGGATGTAATGAGGTGGACTGTACAGGGGCGGATCCAGATCATTTTCATAGGGGGGTCATAATTATAAATAACATAGTTTTTTAGAATGTTAGATTTCTGTTTAAAGCCATTTAATAGTTTCTTATCCATATTTGATCTTATGTATGTTTTAAACCGTGGTCATTCTCTTCATTTTAATATCAGGTAGTTTTTATAAATTATTTGGAGTGTCCCTCCTTCAACAATTTTTTGAAAAATGGTTCACCCTAGAAGCTACGAGTAGTCTTCGCCTTGATATTAAAAACAAAACTAGATACTTTTACAAGCCATTTAAAGTGTTCCTCACCTATAAATATTTGAAATTTGGATGCCCCTTTAAGCTATTTAGAGTTATCTACACCTTAATGCTTTACAATAATTAGATACCTCTAGATGATAATCTTTGAAGTGGTCTTCCACCGACGAAATTTTGAAAATTGAATTATTTCAGAAACTATGCTATTTGGGGTGGTCCTCGCCTGAAATTTCTTCAAAATGACATGCAACTAGAAGCTATTTGGAATTGTCCTTCCCTAGATAGTTTTGAAATTGGGATGACCTTGGAAGCTATTTAGAACTTTCCTCCCTTGACTTTTGTGCCAGTTAGATGCCTTTAGTCTAGTAGTTATTTGAAGTGGTCTTCTCCGGCAAATTTTTGACAGTAGAATAAATCTAGAAGTCATTTGGAGTTTGATTAAGGCCATCTTTCAGCTTCATAATCGATGATATCAGAGGATTTGAAATATATCTAGGGGAGGAATTTATTCCAGAGATATGCAAATAATTCCCAGGGGAGGCAGAGTCCCCCACAATTCCTCCGCTCCCGCTGTCCTAACATACTCTATATTCTGTGTTCGTGGATGAACTGCTCTCAGGCGATTATTAGTCGTCTTTGATGTGTGGTAATCTAACGTCTCTATGCGGAACAATGTTCGTTACTCGCTATGCACGACAGATATTCATACACGAAAACGAATATTTTTTCCTCACCTGCGTGAGTCATCTCGAACATTGATTAAACGTGGACGAATAACACACTTGTGGACCCAGCTTAAGATGTGTCTGCGCGTAAAAAGATAAAATAAATTGAATAATTTATCTGTAGTGTATTTTATTTCTAAAATTTCATTTGTTTTTTTATTAATTTTCTAGATTTCACAGGGGGGTCAACTGACCCCCCCCCCACCCCGAATCCGTGCCTGGGACTGAATAGAGTTGGCTCAAGATAGGGATAGGTGGCGTACTTTTATAATTGCGGCAATGAACTTTCGAGTTTTTAAGAAGTAAGAAAGTTATATTAAAAAAATTTCCATCTCAGATCATTTAAAACAAAAGGCGTGACATATATATGGTGAGTAGTAATTTGTGGATACGAACAGTATCACTTGATTAGGTGGTTAAGTAAAAGTAAAAAATACTCTCTACAAAAAATCCGTTCTTCCCATACCTTTTGAGAAAAACGACAAAGTTAGAGAGGGGTTGTATGGCAACACTGTGCCTGAGATTACATAGACGTAGAGTGAGATGTGATGTGAGTATTGTGTAAGTAGCAATGAACTACACACATGTAGACTACTAGGATATGTCAATGGCCATAGGAGCATCTGACAGCCGAGCTGGACCTGTACGCTGATCGCTTCCCCGGAAGTCATTATCCGAGCGTAAATGTGTTTCGCCGTTTGGAACAACGTTGTTGGGAGACAGGTCAAATGGTACCAGCCCCACGAGTGGATGCAGGACGGCCACGCAACGTACAAACAGCAGGCGTTGGAGATGCTTTAATAACTGCCTTCCAACAGAAGACAGCCTGCAGCTTCTGAGACGTAGCACAAGCTATGCTTATGTCACAGAGCTCAATTATGCAGGTGTTGCGTGATGAGGGCTATCAACCATATCACTATGGAACAACGCAGCATCTGATCCCAGCTAATCTGCCTCACCTGGTACAGTTTTGCCAGTGGCTCCAGCAACAGCATTCTGCGGATCCGGACTTCATTGAGCACATTCTGTGCACTGATGAAGCCTGTTTCATCCTAGAGGGAATGAATAACACCCATAACAATCCCCTATGGGCAAGTGCTAACCTACACACCACTCGAGTTTGTGCGTATCAGCATCGATCTAGCGTTTATATATTGGTCGCCATTGTTGGGGATGCGATTGTGGGCCCCTGTATGCTACCAGATCGTTTAGATTCCCACAAATAACGTCTGTTCCTTGACACGACTGCTTGTGTGACAGAGGATGTGGTATCAGTGTCACGGCGCCCCCGCACCCTATGGGGCACCAATGCGGCAAATACTTAATGAATTCTAACCTAGCCAGTGTAACCAGTAACTCACCGAGGAACCAGTGGAATGGCCACTAAGTCACCAGAACTTACACCACTCGATTTTATTTTGTAGACTCACCTCAAAGAATCGGTGTACACAACTGACGACCCTACGCAGTCGCCCGAGGACATTGTGGCACGAAATCACGCCTCTGTTACGACAGTTGACGTCGAGATGCTTCAGCGCACACATACGCCGTTTGGAGCAATGCATAACCATGCGTGGAACACCTATTGTGAAGATACATATGCGTTTGATGTACGTTTCAGGCAAAGCGTTACCACATTAGCCCTCTCTAAATTAAAGGTCTATTTTATCAAAAGATGTAGGATGGACGAATTTTTTGCAAAGATTGTTTTCAACTTACATTTACCCGCATAATCATGTGGTACTGTTCTTATCCGCGAATTACTACTCATCCTGTATATAAAAGATCAACACGTAACGACTTTAGCCCGAAAAAGCAACAAGTATTCGGTTGAATTAATTAATGGGAAGTTTTAGCTGTTAAGTACTTTACTTGTATGAATTATTTAGGGTTGACTCTCATCTCTTCCTTTGCTATCACTTTACCCCTAGCTGTGGAACTAATTGAACACGGTGACTGGATGAATTAGGCTCCATCTGAACTGCCATGCGGCGAGATAAAAGAAGCGCCAGGCCTGTTCCCCGGGTATGTGCCGAGGCTGGATTTATTTATACGCTCACTTTTGGCTACCAGTTAAAACAGACAACAAGCAGTCGCCGAGCCGGACTTCCAAAATAACGTGGCCACGTGGCCTGGGGTTCGATCTACAACGGTTGTCACCGTCCGAGACTTTGGTTCAGTCAGTGCATTCACACGCAAAATAATCTTTCGGCTTTGTTTGAGGAAAAAAGTCACTACCTAATTGAATTAAATATTCAATCATGTGGGCTTATTAATTTAATAATTTATTATTATTATTATTATCATCATTATTATTATTATTATTATTAGCACCACGTCTTACTAAGTACTTTGGAGCTTACTGGCAACAATCAAACATATAAGCAATTGAAGGCACAGACAAATTTAGAATTAAACTATATGTATAGCTGCTATTATATAAATGGTTTCAAATCATTGCTATTCATGAGATTATATGAGAGGATTCAAATAATGGTGCTTCGTTAGCTTAAATGAAAGGTTAAAACCATGTTTATTTGTGAAATTATATGAGCAGATTCTAACAATGGTGCTTTGTGTGCTCATGTGAGTGGTTTATAATCAATAATATTCACGGATCTTCTTTAAATTATCTGGCTTGGTTCAATTACTAATTACGTGACTTAATACTTAGTCAATTTGCTTTAAAATTAAATTTTATACATACATATATATAGTAGCCACTACTTTCTAACTACAACATTCTTTGTGTTTTTTCAGAAATAGTTCTCAATCTTATATATATATATATATATATATTTAAACCGATGTAGTTCGTAGGATTGAGAATTACTTCTGGAAAACACAAATAATTTCGTAGTTAGAAAATAGTGGCTACTTTCGTAAAACATTAACCACAGAAAATATCCGTTCCTCTAGCCCCTTTACCTAATGGCGAGAGGAAATGGTTGTGTTCTTCTTTGTCTCAATCAAGGCTGGCTCCCGATCTTTCAACATTTTGCCACACACTCCCCCTCGACTAAGACCCATCAAGCGGTGAGTGGTTTGGCTGGCCTCGACTAAAGGGCAACTAGGCCTATATTGTCTCTAACAAGCTGAAAGTGCCGGATGTATTCGATTGGGGTTGACAATACGTGACAAGGAGGATACTGCTGTTGCTACTGTTTGAACCAGACCAAAGATTCAAAGGAAAGAACATCTTGTTGGATTGGTGGTGTAATTACAGTAGCAGTGCGTGGATTGACGTAAATCTTTACAGTCCAAACTTCAAATGAAGAACCTTATATGACAGCTAGAAAAGTTAGACCTAATTTCACGTCAAATCATGTTATCTGTAGCTATCAGCTGTGATAAATAATATAAAATGCACCGAACAAACTTTCTACAGCTTTTTTCTTAAAATAGACATTTACTAAAATATACTTAAGTTTTTAAAGTGTGTAAAAGATCAAATATGTTCCGGTATCTAACTAACCACTCTTCATAAGACTGTATAACTATAGTTTATAGGTTGAAAATAAATACAATATTCATATAATGGGACATTATGACTGTATAAACTCAAAAACTTACATAAACAAGGAATATCATAAGATTTGTTAAATTAAATAATGGGTCTATACACTGTTATAGAAACATTACAGCAAATATCACAAATGAAATAATATACACTGTTACTTACTTGCTCTATGGCATTAGGAACTAGGAACACTGTTACAGAAAAAAAATATAATAAATTGAGTAAAGAGAAACATCTTTGTCTACCAAAGAGCATAAGAATCAAATTGATTTTCAAAGACCTAAATTAAAAAGTATATATACTTGCTTATAGCTAAGAAATTGTTGGTTTTATAAAAATATATTTCAAATAAAATATTAGTATCTTTGATAGTACTACAACTTTACAATGATAAGTTATTTCGTATCTCAAATAGTTGCGGAGAAATTATGAAAATTGGACAAATTATCCTTTGTAAAGTATCCTCAAATTCGTTTTCATGAGAAATTGAGAACTGCCATCTTGTTTATAATGATAAAAAGTTTCTATAATATACCAAATTTAATTAAAATCTTTAGAGTGAATTTCGAGAAAATCGATTTTTTCCTTTTTTGCCCTTAAGTAAAACCTTAAATTTAGGGTGGGACATCTAATTACAAAAACCCCTCGGTGGGAACATGTGCGCGATAAATTAATATCACGCGCTATCAGCTAACACAGCCACCTTCGACTCGGCCAGATTTTATACTACCATTAGTACAATGACATCTGTACGAATGCGCATATAATGATGGAATTCATAGGAAAACTATTATATAAGTAGTTAGAGCATTGGAGTACCAAACCAAAGGTCCTGAGTTAGATTCCCATGTGCATGTGTCATTTTTCAATTCAAAGAAAAGGATATTTAGATGCGGCTATAACCGTAAACAACAATTATAATAGCTTGGTTATTTATTCCAACATTAAATATAATGTAAATCAATATTTTATTTATATTAGTTAAACAAGTACTTTGTTACAAAAACTGTAAAATTACATATTTAACCAGCGTTTACTTCCATCCCACATTAAGGCTGCACAACAAATTCATTCAAAACCAGTGAACACACACGGATAATAATCTATAGCTTGGTTCGTATTTTTTGATCAAAGAGAAAATATTCGGAAATCTGTAAACGTGCAATATTTTAACTCCTGTCAAGTGCTGTGCATTCATACGAAATGAAAGAAATTGTAAGGGGAGGAGGGCAGTTTTATTTGAATTGATGAGTGAGTGGTAGCGTGCGGTCGGTCAGTTGGACATACCATCAGGTCGGCAGCTTCGTCTCGACATTGATGTACGTCCCTGTGACGTAATCCCTCTCAGGAATACAGATCTGGATCGTCTGCTGCAAAGGATTGCGGTTGGAGAAAGATTTATTGGATGGATAGAAGTGTTATGCCGCGTGGGCCGACATGAGTGGCTTTATTAGAACTTTACTCCTCGCTAGGTTGGTACTTTTGTCTCTTGATGATAATGGCATTGGCCTCGTTCAGTTTTACGTTCTGACCACCGGCTTATTCAACGTTTTATATATATGTGTGATCGGTCACTTGGTCTAGTGGTCAACGCCCCTGGCTACTGATAGAGAGGTCCCGGGTTCGGTAGGTATTTTTCCCAAAAGGGGAACTGATAATATGGTCACGATGGTCTGGTTAATCAGCCTTATGTTAGGTTTAAGGTTTCCAATGGCCCCACACCTTCATACTCACTATCATGACGTCATCTTATTGTTGGTATGACGTATAGACAACCCCCTATGGTGTATCCTGGGAAACGTTCTGTTCCCACAGGATGGCTAAAGGTCTACATACACGGCGACCGAACTAGATACTGCATCTCTTACGGTCAAATTGATCATACGCTAAAAAAATAAAAGTAAAAAATATCTAAACGTAATCACTATGTATTTTGACTCATACCTGCACCGGTGGGCACGTGCTCTAAATGTCAAGATTATTAAATCTAGTTTTTATAAATTGTTTCCCACTCTCCCTCCACGCAAATTTGGGAACATTTCCTTTAAATTCTACTTTTCTCATTGTACCTTCACTAACGTAATTAATACTTCTGCGTCTTACTAAACTTTCGGGTTGTAGTCTTAAGTAATAATTAGACTAATGGGTTAGGAATTGTGAATGTTGAATAGAGAGGAAGTGAACCCGCATTTGCGTGAAGGGAGAGTGGAAAACCATTTAGAAAAAACCATTCACCCAAGTGAGATTTAAACCTCAATCTACCCGTCCTCGGCAGTCTAGCTCAACATTAAATTAGCGCGTTAGCTAACTACGCCACCGAGGCGGTCTCTAGCGTAATTAATATATTTGCATACAGCCTAAACTGGTAGTGAGACGTGTTAAAAAATATTGATTTGCATCTGTGGGCACATGGCCTAAATGTCAATTTCATCTAGAATTGTTCGACGGCTACGGAGAGGTTTGGGTTTGAATCCCAGCTGAGTGTTTAACGAGGTTTTATCTAAATGTTTTCTCACTTTCTTTCCCTCTATCACACCACAATAGAGTTTCAATTAAGTTAAATAAATATTTAGCACACTCATGATGATAAAATAAACTGTTTTAAAGCATGTAATATGATATCAGCCTTGTTTGTGGTTTTACTACGTTTGTATTGTTGAGGAAATTAATTTTAATTTTTTTTTAAATCTATAATTATCTTCAAGTATATATGTTTACGTCTGTGAATGCTAAATAGCGTCCTAAGTTTATAATAGTATAAAAGGCCTAATGGATATTACGTCTCGGTTGTATTGTTGAAAGTTTGGTGGATCTCATAACATGTTGGTCCTGTTTGCTGTAAAGTTAATGACTGGTCAAGAAATCTATTGCTATACCACGCTGCTTAAAGCACGTTTACCAATCCACGTTGCAAAATAGCGCTAAAAGTAAACCTGATTTTAAACGCACTTTCAAAACCAGGATAACTCGTGGAATTTATTGGTTAGAAAAAAACAGCGAATATCAGGAAAAAAAATAGTAATAAAAATACTGGAATATTTGTGAATTTGAGATACTTAAGTTCAGACTTTAAATATAAGTTCTTTGTATGGATACACCAGGTGAAATAAGAACTTTGATTCAAACAAACCCGCCTCTGTGACGTAGTTGGTTAACGCGCAAGTTTCGTGTTGAGCTAGACTGCCGAGGACGGGGAGATCGAAGTTCAAATCTCGCTCGGTTAAAATTGGGGTGGTTTTCCTAAGTGATTTTCACTCTCCCTCCACGGAAATGCGGGCTCACTTCCTCTATATTCAACCTTCCCAATTCCTAACCCATTAGAGTAATTAGTACTTAAGCGTATAACCCCAATGGGTAGTAAGACGCGTTGCAATATATATGAAAGATTCGAACAAATTTCTCCTCCATCCCACACACACACCCGATCCTTTAGTAAGAAAATAGTGGAATGTATCAAGTTCAATTCACAATTTATATTAATAGTTTCTTTAATAACTCCAGGGCCAGCACAAGGGTCCTAGGCGTGACCTAAAATCTGTGCCCCAGTTGTATTCTGTGCGATATAAATAAACACACTACCTGCGTGACACATAATAATAATAATATTAATAATAATAATAATAATAATAATAATAATAATAATAATAATGATAATATTATGTGCCAAAATAGTGGAGGAAAAATGAAAAATAATAAATAAATCAACAAATAATCTTACTTAATCATATTGTAGAAAAATATTATCCCTTCTTCTTTCCCTTTTCCTGAATAGTTTAGGAAACTTTTAGTTAAATATCAAAGTGATTCTCCGAGAAGCGACATAATCTGTCATAAAAAAATAATGTTTGTGACATGTTATAAATTCATAAAAATAATTATTTTGTAAATCCATCTTTTTTTCTAAAATACATTCTTAGTATAAGATAGTAAAATAATTAAATGTTATTTCTTCATTAAGAAATAATTATTAGCTCATTTATTTAAAAAATATTTTTAAACACTAAAAAAATACAGCATTTTGAAAACGTCCTAAGAACCTTTACGCCCTAGGCGATTACTTAGATTCGTCTAACTAACTAACACATACATTATTGCGTATAATTCAAAAGGGTAGCTATATACAAGTTTATATTTGTTGGGTAACAAGACTGGGTGGGATTATCTTTAGAACTAGTCTGGTATTTTCCAAAGTGCGTTACGTATCTCCAGCAGTCTACCTTAAAGCGTGGGCCACGTAATGTCTCCGGAAGTATGCGTTCTAACCGGAGAATATAGTCCCAAAATATACCAGTAACGATGTTCACTTTATGTAATTTGCATGAAACTGGTGTAACGCTGTCGAGTCAGCACCATATAGAAGATTTCTCTTGCTCTTCAAGCACTGTTGCTGTTTGGTCACGGTTGTAGATTCCCTAATAACATAAACAAATCAGTGGATTGTAATAATTATTTCAATACGAAGAATCAAGAATATCGGTGGAACATTCATTTAAAACGTAGCTTATTTTTATATTCGTAATTAAATTATTATGATAATAGTCTAACCAAAATAAAACCATTTATTATTGTTCCGCTAGTATGTTTGAGTCGGGTCAAGAAATAGTTCAAGTGAAACATAAAATTACCCAACACAATAACATTTAAAATTGATCTTCCAGCTTATAATATATATGATAAACTCCATGTGGAGTTTGTTTGTCTGTCCAAAGTTTTTTTTTCAAACTTATCGATAAGATACAAAGCTCAAACTTCCCCAAATTTATTAAGTAAGTGTTGTAGTTACACAAAAACTTTTGAAAACTTTTTTTTTGCGTGTGGTGGCTCCAGCGTGTATTCAGCACACCCCAATCACGTGGCTATAGCTATAGTTTTTGGTCTAGGGTGTATGCCATTTTTATGAAAAAATTTCCGAAACAAGAAAACCTGACAGATCCAGGGACACAAATCACTTTACCTCCTGTTTTGAAAAATCTAAAAATATGTCAAAACTAAGAAGAACAGTTGCGTTTGAACCTGAACAGGTAGTTTGACGCGACGCAAACAAAAAAAAAAAATTCTATAGATAAAAGTCTTGGCGCATGAAATCTGAAATTTCTACTGTTGGGGACAGGCCTAATCCCTAGTGATTTATAAAGTACTATCTGACAAATCAGCTAATATATATCAAAAACTATATGTTTCACTCTTGGTTCTTTACTGTATCATTTTTCTTATGAAATTTTCCAAGCTGTCACTTTCTCAACAGACTAGAGTGCCGATGACGGGGAGATCGGGGCTCGAATCCCGATCGCGTGTACCGAGGGTGGTTTTCCTAAATGCTCTCCTACTCTCTTTTCTGATATTGTTCTTAAACTACTCAACACTAGTTATCTTTCACTAATCAAGACCTGTAGAAGCTGTAATCAAGACCTATACAAATATCTACTTTTAATATACTGAATCGATGACCATATTTATCTAATTTGATCCACATCCATTTTATAAATATTCTTCCTTGCTAGAGGGAGCAAAATTTTCCTAAAAGGAGACGTTCCTCCTCTTTCCTCCTCCATAGCTACGTCCAGCTTTTATTCGCGGCAGTACTTTGTTAATTTCTCCCACAATACTCTTTCATATTGAATATAATTTAATTATTTATATCAATTTACTATCATGTATCATTTATAGTATTTATAACATTTGGTATAAACGAACGGGTAGTAAGACGGGTGCTAATAATATAATAATAATATAATAATAATATAATAATAATAATAATAATAATAATAATAATAATAATAATAATAATAATAATAATAATAATATCTCATTTCTACTCCAATGAGAACATTACATTATTTGAAACATTTGACCCCAAAAATGACCTGATCAATTTGTTCAAAAACACATAATTACAAGTAACTTTAATCAAAATTATTTAATGATTTCATTAACCCCCACCATAATTCAACAATTTCGAACAGTATATAGATCCATTCTTGATCAAAGTAGTAACCCGATATTACAAGGCCTACTTCTTTCATCGAATATCTGCATGGGCTCTTTTAAACTTATAGAAGCGCTGCACCGTATATTTATTTTCTTTCTGAAACGCTCCTCCACAATAGTTAAAGTGACAGATTGTACTAGTTTCCGAATTGGAAATGAGAATTTGAAGCCAGCTAGCAGATGGCAAGCTTCATGCATAATGCAGACCTATCAATCCACATGATGTCAAGTTATTGGATTCCCCCCACACCCTTCCTTTCTCCCTTCTTCACGGATCCCAACGATAACCTTGTTTAACATTCGCCCGACCGATTATCGGTTGAGGAGAAGAGGGGGGGGGGGTGGTAGACTTGGTTTGCTAATTGATTGGATTCACATTAAAATAGGACGGAGAGGGTATCAATGTGATTAGTAAATGTGTGTTTCGCTAGATATACTTTGATATTGATGGGTTAGAGACGTATATATGACTCTTTATGAATATCGAGATGGACTTGAATTGTATAGTTATAATTTTAACTCTGTATTTGTCTGAGATTGTAATATGTCACACTAGATACAGCCACTTAAGAAATTGTTTGGTCTCATAGATATCACGGGTCTTTAAATTTTCAAGTTATTTTTTATATTTATACATATTTTTATAAGCTCTACATTATTGAACAGATATTTTTTTTTGAGTAGGTAAATACTATTATTTGCTTAAATTACTTTTAACAGAAAAACATTTTGAATCAATCGTAGCATCATTTGTTGACTTTGGTGGTCTTGGGGTAAAGTGCTACCTAAGGACCCGGTGTGCGTGAGTTTAAAACCAACTGAGGTCAACTGATTTTTCTTGAGCGATAAAAATCTGTAGGACAACTTCTTTCGGTGGGAAATAAAGCCGTTATCCCTTGTTGATTGTAAAATAACCCTTGAGGATATAGGAAAATTACTTTGCGGCAAATTTGGTAGCTCTTTAGCGCTCGCTCATAGAAATTCAGCGTGGAAGGCAACCACAGTTTCTGAACTCAAATGGTACATGTGATTTCTACCAGATGATGTAGGCAGCACTACCAGCTGAAGGAATGAGTGCACCCCAGATCTGGTTGATGGACATCACATTAGAACCAACCTTTGGGCTGTTGGCTTAAGAAGTATCATAGTATAAAAGTTTACCAAACAATGATAATAGCCACATAAAATTGAGTAGCTAAAATAATTTCCAAAACTGTTGAATGAATGTATTTACCATTCCTTTTAAATGTTTATAGCCACCTTTCCTGAACCTTCTTCCAAATATAATAATTGATATGTAAGTAAATAAGCATCTGACATGCCTATTAGCCTATTCCTACCATAAACGACCAAGATATAGTTTGATGTAGTTGGAAAAATTATGAGATCAGGTCAAAGTATCATCTCTTTCTAGCAAACATCTTGTCCTTCACAATTACCTAACAACATTGATAGCCATATACTAACTTTCAAAAGATACGTCACTTTACTTCTACTTTTGGCACTGCTTTCACGATATATTTACAGCCATTCTGTTAGTGATATTTTGTTTTTACTCTATAATGTATAATTGATTGGAACACAAACAACCACCTGGAGCTCATCAACAAAGTTGGACCGTCACAAACGGTCTAAGGCAGTGGTTCTAAAACTCATATTAGTCTAAGGGCCAAATTCACAAACTCTGGGCCTATTGCGGGCCACAGTCTAAAGAAAAATTTTGTTAAACATATTCTATACTTTTTTTTTGCAGCGCGTTTTACTACCCATTCGGCCTATACACATTTTAATCACTTTAATGAGTTAGGGATCAAGAATATATAATTAGGAGGAAACATAACCGCATTAGAGTGAAAGGAACTTGGAAAAAATCTAGAAAAAACACGCTTTATTTATCCGGCTAAAATTCTATCCCTGTCCTATACACCAGCAAACTAGACCACAAGAGCCTGTTGTTTAGTCCACGTTTCCACCGATGTAGTTATCATATACTGACTATTTGAGTCTATGTATTTAAAACTATTCATTTAGATTTATAATATTTAAAAACTTATATTTTTCCTGATAATTATGTGGGCTAGCGGAATACTCAAAGCAGTATTTACTAAATTATGTAAATACAAATTTCCACTATCAGTAAATATTTAAAGTAGTAAAAAAATACAGCAAAGATTGAAATATTCAAAGTTTTTTTTTATAATTCAAAATTAGGTACACACTTAAGTTAAACTATTATTTTTTGTGTATGTACATGAATGCAGGCGTGATAGTTATATAAAAATATTATAGACAAGCGGGCAATTCAAATATATCTTGCGGGCCGAATGTGGCCCGTGGGTTTGTGAGTTTGTCAACCCTGGTCTAAGGCGTCACTCTCACAATACACTAAACTTGCAATGATGGGTAAATTAGTGTTCGAATCCTTGTCGGGTGTACCGAGGTTGGTGTTTCCTAAATGTTTTTCCAAACTCCCTCTATGAAAATGCAGGTTCACTTATTCTAAATTCAACTTTCCTATTCCATAAATCATTAGCGTAGCTAGTAAATACACGTATAATCAGTACGGGTAATACTGGAGCTAAAAATAATGTTAAGCATGAGCTACATGAACAACTTATGAGCATGCATTGGCTACGCCTTGTTACGACAGTGAGTCTGTAACATATCTTACAGAACTCACAAGCTTACCGACTTGAAATTCATCTTCAAGGTTTTGTACGACTATTGATTACTTCTACTCCAAAAACTTCCTCTCTCAGTAAACTCAACGCAACTTTACGGATGTGAAGTCGAAGCTCACTCAAGCAGAGTATCCATTTCACCTCAAGTCACAATTGTCAACCTTCAACAACTATTCTAGCGGTGTTCTACCTGTTAAGTCAACTTAAAGAATCTTTTATTCCTTGCACAAGGTATACAACCATTCTACACTATTCCTGTTAAGGTTAAAGTTAAGGTTAGAATTCTTGCCGAGTGGACTGAAGTTGTATTTTCTTAAGAGTATCCCCCTCTCCCTCCACGAAAACCAGGGTACATTTCCTCTATATTGTATCTTATTCACCCCTACACTACTAATTAAATGCGTCTAGCCCGGCCATGTAGTGAAACGTGACGAAGAAAAAAATATCGATGGGCCTTCAAATCTAAAATGCTTTTGAGAGTATTTTATTCCTTATAAGACTAGCATTTACCCTAATAATTTATATTAAAAATAACTTTCATGGGCTGATGCACCCTCCAGATTTTAGGAAAGGTAGTAGGACTCCACTATGGTCTTATCTTAAAAGCTGCACCATAGTGGAACCGATAAAGGTGAGTTTGCTGCCTAACCAGGAAAAATGGGGGCTACAAGTTAGACTATAGAAGAAGGAACGTTTTAATTATAACGAAAATAAAACTTCTGATTGAGGAAGAAGGTTTTTTTAATCACTTAGTTTATAATGTATGAAATAAAGCTCTACTATTAAAATTAATTTATTTACCAGCCACGCGTGCTATCATAAGTTTATTTAATAAACTATATATTAATTAATTCCCATAGTTGATTTAACCTATCAATGGGAATACATCTTTCAAAAAATGTTATCATTATTGAATTTTAGATTTTTTAAATGACTCAGATCATTCTATTAACAATGTAATAATAGCAGAATTAAAATTAAAGGTAGACTCCTACTTTTGTTATTTATGTCAAAATTATGTTTACAATATAAAAATAGGCTTACAACTATGTTGTTAACTTATTGTGTGCTTCATACTACTAAACAATACTCTTAAGAATACTAACTTTAAAAAAATTATGCAGCAACAAACAATAAATTGGTAGTTGTTTCGCATTCCACACGATCGTCATGCCAAGTCTCAAAAACCAAATATTTTATAATCTTGTCTTTTTTTTTCTCTTGTTTTACTATCCGTCCCAACTACCCGCATATTTACACTAACGGAGTAAATATAATAAAGTAGAATTTGAAGTAAATGTAACCGAATTTGCGTGGAGGGAGTGTGGAAAATAATAAATAAAATAAAATCACCCTCTATACAATCGCGCGTGAATCGAACACTGATCTTAACATACAATTTGACCAGACGAGGTTAACGCCTTAACCTCGGCATACCATTGCGGGTATCGTAACTCTTAAAGTGGTTGTTTAAGTCCATACACGAATCCTCGGCATTAAAATGTTTATTTTAATCCATACACTTGAAAACGTAAAACGAAAACCAGGAAGTACATTTGTGCACATCCTTGCAAACATGATATCTATGAGATAGCTCATTTCAGATAGAGGAGAAAGCAGGGGCGGGTAGTCTATATCTGGGGGGAAACGTACACATTCAACGAGTTGCTCTTGCGTCAAAGCATCTCCTTCACGACACCGCTTGATTAAAACTCCGGAGGAAGAGAAAATCAAAACTGTGGCTTACACCTCACTTCATTCATCCTGAGAACTTGCAGTAATTGTAAGATTCCTTGCACGCTTCACCTGGTTTAATCTAGGTCCCCCTTGTGTATGTGTGTGTGTGTGTGTGTAATGGCATGCACGGGGAAGGTGTTTTTTTTTTCTGTATTCTAGAAACTTTTTGGTTAACATCAGGCAATGTGTGATTCTATTTTAGACCTAGTTGAAGGTCACATTCGGATTTTTTTTGTGGTTTAGTTGATTTTTTATACTGTTAAAAAAGGTGTTATTTTTTGTTAGTTAAAACGAATCACACATTAACTTAATTTAAATTTATATTTTTTATAAATATTATTATTTTATATATTATTTTATTTTTATTATTTTATTTATTAGAACTTAATACTAAGTCTATTTGTAGATATAATGATTACTATATTAATAAAAGCCTGTTTTTATTAAGATAATACAATTTCAAAAACACAATACAAGCGCCATAGATCCAAAACTTTGCCGATATATGTTTCATCACACTATTGTTCATGATGAATGTTGATTGTTGATGATCCAATTTTCCTTCAAAGTTTGAAAACTAGGCTAGTGATACAGATATATTTATTTGTTGATTTATTTATTGATACCCTAAAGATTTCAGCTCATGGCCAGTCTTACAATTTGAGAGTTAACTTATGTTATGCTATTTTAGATATTATAAATATATTATAAAATAATAAATATATTATAATATAGTAAAAAATTTGAGACCTCATTTTAAAACTTATTTCTAAGAGCCTCCATCATTATTGTTATAGTGATTGAATATATTTTATATTATAATTTAACGGGTTGTTTTCTACGGGTGTGAAAATGGTGTCTCATCTTACATCTCGAAAACAAATTTTGGGTTTTCTAAAACAAGTGCTTAGCAAGATATTTGGTTCAAAAAGGGATGAGGCTACTAGGGAGTGAGGAGGTTACATAATGATGAGTTAAATACCCTGTACTCATCACAAGACGTTGTTATGATAATCAAGTCTCGTATATTACGGTGGGCAAGACATGCATCGCGAATGGAATAATTTAGAACCTTGTTCAGGGTACCTACTCGCAAACCCAATGGGAAGAGACCATTGGGAAGACCTAGACGCAGATGGGAGGATAAATTAGAATTGACCTGAATTAGATAGTGTAATGAGGTGGACTGGATATAAACTAGTTCAAGTTAGGGATAGGACATAATGAGGTGAACTAGATAGAACTAAGCTCAAGATAGGATAGATGCAACTTTTGTAAGTGTGGCAATAAACTTTCGAGTTCCTATTGCCATATAATAAGTAAGTTTTGTATATATGTATATTATTATATATATAAAATTTTAAAATTGACACCCTATGTATATATATATATATAGGGTGGTCAATTCTAAAATTTTTGCTTGCCCAGCAAATTGCTCTCCCAGCTCTTTTTGACAATATTCATCGATTTTAAAGCTTAAATTCTGATTGTATTCCAACCCCTAGCCGTGGTACCTTTTGATTATATTCGTGAGCTAAAACTCAAAAGATGTCGGTTTTTCATATTGATCCAAGTTTCTTAGGTAGTTGCTAATGTGAGCATATGTTTTTAGGTTATAAAAAAATCTTAAACAGGAGTTTTAAAGTTTTTAAAAAAAATTCTATTTTAAGCTTATACTCATGCCAAGAGGTAGCTCTGAGGAGTAATCAAGGTACCAACCGGACCAATTTTATTAACATAATATGGTTGATTTTACGTCATTTGGTAGAATGTGTTTGAATGTGTACCCAAGAACACGTTTTTTAGGATGGTATCTGACGATTACAAAAGTTACTAGATTTAATAAATTCCCACTCAAGAATCATGCGATATGTAGCTTTCACTTTTTATAGATAGTAACCATACCTCTAAAATAATTGTTGACAGACGGGTAGTAAGACACGGTGCTATATAAAAAAATCACGAAAATGAAAACTAACTTTGTTCATGAATACAGCCGCCATATAATACATCTTTCAGTTAAATTTGTTTGAAAATATTTAACTTCATGTATAATAAATTAGTATAGAGAGATATTAAGTAGCCCACAATTAATTCTTGTACAAACAACGCATAATTGCCGACCTCAAGTCTCCAGTGGTTCAATTAATTTATAGCTCTATGAGCTAATGCATTGACACGTACACATCACAGAAAATACCTTAAGCTATGGGTGAATAATGACCTTGAGCACGGAACAATTCCTGGATAGCAGTGGTAGGGTATTGCGTGCTAAGCCAAAGGTCCCGAGCTTGGATCAGTGTCCTGGTGTAAATGTTCAACTATATTTAATTTAATTGAAAAATAAAATATGTTTTAGTTAATATATTAATTTTTGATTTTATTGGAGGTATTTAACGTACACTTTCTGACCCAACTGATTAAATCAGCACACGACTTATAAACTAACTTAAATTTAGAATATACACAAAATTCAGCCCCCGGCATAATTCATCACTGTGAAAAGGGATATTCTCATTTCAACAATAATAAATTTTTAGTCCATGCAAGAAATAGAACCCAGCACCCTTAGCTTTGTAGACTGACACGTCACCGACTAAGTTAAGGTGTCGAACTCTTAGTTTATAAAAAGTCGTTCAAACCGTATCAAAAAAACCTTTTTATAGCACCGTGGTCTTATTACCTGTCCAAGTTATACGCACGTGCTAATTACGCTCGAGCTAGGGATGAGGAAAGTTGGATTTAGAGGTAGTGTACCTGCATTTGCATGGAGAAGAGTAGAAAAGCATTATGAAACAACACCCTCAGTTCACCCGACCGAGATTCGAACCCTGATCTCTCTGTCATCAGCAGTCTGGTCTATTGCAGAGAGAACGCCTTAAACCCACGACTATGAAAACGGGTGTTAATACTGTAGAACAACTTTATTATATTTTAATGATTGGTTGGACAGCCTGTTGAGCACAAGACAAATTATAAATTATTCAACACCCTGTACCACCCCGCCCGATACTTCCAACGTTCAATATGTGCCGGATCCTGTTATTTCCTGGACACAGATTCCTAGAATGTAACTTGATTGATTTTTCACGTCATTTCCGGGAGTTAACGGCGCCTCTTGGTTATAAACGGGGAGAGGATGAAGGAAGGGGATGTTTGCCACAGACAGGAGGGCAGTGGTAGCAAACATCCCTTATTGCTCTCACGTAGGTCGCCTTGCAGCACTTTAGATTTTAGCGCTGGTTCAAGCTGCTGAGTAGGATGAGAACAGATCCAGACGGACTCTTCAACTAGAATCAGCCCTTCATCTAGGGGCCATTGTAAAGTAGAAATCTTATCGATTGGATCTAAACTACAAAGCAGAGCATTGTTTCTTTGGTTTCTATAGAGTTTTAAAAGAATTTTCAGCGATTTGTTCACAAAAGATATCTGACTGCTGTGCCAACAAATTAACCTTTGCGAGTGAAAAATCCTTACTTTTTTTTTTGGCAAAATACACCTCTGGTTTGAAATAATCTGTTATCGAATTAAGTTTATAAGGCTTTAGCACCATTAATTTATTCATTCACATCCCGGGGGGAGAACATAATTTTCCCCACTATACTTTGGTCTCAGAAAAATTGCCCCTATTCACGTTATTAATTTTCCCACTTTCATTCTACATGAAACTGGTGCATCACTAGTGATGGTACAGCGAGGTCACCAACTAGCTTGTGTCTTAGAGTAAGCTCTTATAGTTTTCAAAGAGTAAATCTTTTAATATAACCCAGTGTAAAAAATGATTTAGCAATTTAGCAATTTAGAAAATATTTTAGTAGTTGAGTAAGGAGAGATTAAACCTGAAATCTTGATTTGATAATTTATATACTTTTATTTGACTGGTTTTCTGAATCTTATACCAATTATTTTTAATAATTTTGTTATTAAATAAATAATACTTCCTTTTTTATTTAAGCACAAAATTTAAAAGATTGAATGTTTGTTCTTAGATGACAATAGAATCTTAATCGATTTAATAAATGGTACGGTACATCGCATATACTTTCTGACTACTTTACCCAAAAATAAATATATTTACTTAAAATTCGTAAAATATATTAAACGTAATAATATACATTATTGTATAAAAATAATGAGAAAAAAGCATCACATTACATTAAAGATTACAATGGAATAATGCACACTGTTACAGAAACAAATTGAGAAAAAAGAAACATCTTGGTCCAACCAAAGAACCCTAACGATCAACTTCCCATTTCCCAGACCTCCATTTATAAAACATATTTGCTTATTGCTCGGAAAACTATTGAATTTATAAAAATATATTTTAAATAAATGTTTTTGTTTTAATTGTTCCACAAATTTGCAATTATATGTTATTTATTAATGCAAAATTAGGTGAAAATATCAAAATTGGAGATATCTTCTTATATAAGGTACCTTATGTCATTTTCTGGGAGAAATGAGATGCAACATTAAAAAAACTAAGTACCACGTCTCACTACCCGTTCGGGCACCAACCCTATGTATTAATTACACTAATGTTTTAGGTATTAGAAAGGTTTAATTTGAAGGAAGTGCACTCGCATTAGCGTGGAGGGAGAGTGGAAAACCATTTAGGAAAGAAAAAACCTCAGTGCACCCGACTGGGATCAAAACCCGATCTCCCCGTTTTTGGTAGTCTAGTCTAGCATGGTAGTGGTGTGTTAAACCATGTGGCCACTGAAGCAGGTTTTTTATTGTTTAATAGTGCCTAGATACGAATTTTAATCTAAATATTTGGAACCTATTTTGAGAAAATCTGTTTTTTTCTCTTTTCCTCCTCAAGTAAATTGCCCCTAATATTAGAGTTTGATTGATAATTCCAAAAACGTTAGATATCAAAGGTTACCCCGATCAGTAAAATAATGTCAGCTCTAGCTCAAGATACAGACACACGGACAGACGGCAAAGCGAAAACAACTTTTTTCAGGTTCAATGGGTCATGAAACGTCGACATATATCAAAATATCAATTTCGTTTACGATCACAATACTTTCTCTCTGTGAGGGGCTGCCATAAAGTAAAAATAAGCTGTTAGTTGAATATTATTATATTTTAATTAAGAATGTAGACTGGAAAAGAAACCAAGTTCGGATCTCCTAATTGCTATAGAGAAGGTCGTGTCTTATACGACCTCATTCGCCGAACAGTTCCGAGCAACTTGTACTTTCATCGCCGCCATTAAGTGTGTTGCGTCACCGCGCTACCGCCCAAAACCTGATGTTGCCCGCAATAATAAGACATAACATCTGTTGGAGGTGAAAACTTCGCCAAGATGTAACATTGAACTTTGTGGTGCCATTGTAATGACCGATTAGAAAGTTCTTGATACACCCAGTTATGATTATTATTGTCTTCTGCTGTGTCGGGGATCGAATAGTCGTGATTGGTATGTGGTAACAACTTGAAATAGAACGTGTAAACTTGTACAGTGACACACTTTGTCACTGGTTTATTGATGTGGGTATGCAATAGGGTATTTTAATTTAGTATTTTCTTCATGGTTTTGTTCTAGGTAATGGATAGTCATAGATGTTTAAGTTATACCAAATTTATAAATAAATCTTTTTTTTACATGTATATTATGTTTATATTAAATTTATTAACCTTGAAAATTATTTTGTTTACATCCCTCCAAACACAAATACTTTTAGTATAAACTTATATATATAATATATTTGTATCTATATAAGTTTAGCCTCTAAATTATAACTTCTTCATTCCTACAACCCTAGTGGTATATATATATATATATATATAATATATAATATAATATATATATATATATATATATATCGGTGTAAATATATAGGCCTGTGTATTTACACCGCTAGTGGTGTATATATATAAATATATACACCGCTAGTGGTGTATATATATAAATATATATCGCTAGCACTGTAGGAATGAAGAAGATATAATTTAAAGGAAATGTACATAGAAATTTACAAGGAAATTTACATAGAAAGAACATATAAAACCATTTACGAAAAAAACCCTGCACTTACCAAGATTCGGACACTAAATTCCCTGTGCCGGCAAACCAGACTAGACAAGCTTGACATTTATATCTAGTGAACAAAAGCGTGGGTAATTAGACCTAAACTCACTTTGGTGACCGAATGTTCTGAGGCGTAACTTTTGCGATAGACTGGACTTCCGATGACGGGGAAATAGAGGCTCGAATTCCGGCCGGGTGTACTAAGGGTGGTTTTCCCAAATGGCTTTACAATCTTGCTTCACGAAAATACGGGTGCATGTCCTCTAAATTCAACCTTCCTCATACCTAACACAATCGCGTTATTTTAGGTCTATTCCAGTAAATTATTAAAATAAATATATAACACCATGTTTAGTTTAATCGTGTTTACATATCCTCCTATAAGAGCCAACAGGATTAGCGCAGCGCAATCATCTTCGACTGGCGTGCTTAGCTCTTTACCTAGAGGTCAAGACCATGGATGTGCTATCGAAAGAAAAGAATCGATACTATACTCATTAAAAGTATCGAAAGAAAGGAATCGATACTATCCTCAATAAAATTATCGAAAGAAAAGAATTGATCGATATTATACTCATAAAAAAATTAATACTATAATCATTAAAATTATCGAAAGAAAGGAATCGATACAATAATCATTAAAAGCATAGAAAAAAATAATTTATATAAGGTAGACCTACTCATTTAAAGTATCGAAAGAAAGTATAAATACCGTAGTCATTAAAAGAATCGGAAGAAAAAAATCGATACCATACTAGTATCGAAAAAGATGTATCGATAGCAGTAGGTATTGATATCAAAATTTTATTTAGTGAAACATGTTTTTTAACAAGTACTAAATAATCCAAATTTTGCATTATAATAGTATTTTCACATTTATCAAAGCACTGATATTTATAATAGCTTAACCCTTTTATAGTATATTTTATTGGAAAGTATGACAATATTGTAGGAAACCAATAACACTAAAATTCCTTAAGAAATAAAATTAAATATATTTAAAATGTCGCGTAGCTCCCAATCCTCTTCAGTGCAGTAATTGAAAAATATATGTATTAATATTATTATTATTATTTATATGTCTTACGATAAGTCCATTCCTTTTGTCAGTAAACTTAGACCGCCAATGCTCCCTGTCCCCTGCCCCCTGCTTCCTCCTTGAGATCCCAGAATTTTATTCTTTACTTCAAGTCATCCAATATTTGAATACCTCCTTCTTCCTAATCTCCTCTTTCTCTCAACCTTACCTTCTATGACATCATACAAGAAGACTGTTCCTCCATTCTTACCCTCAAAAGATTGTACCTTGTTTTAGTTAAAGTTGCTCCTGCTTTAGAGAATAGATGCTCAGAAACCAGAGGTTTTTTCTTTGGATACGGTTCTGATACCAGTGTGTAATTAGGATCAATAAAAGTATCGAGTAATAAAGTACTAATACCGAAAGGAAAATATAGATATTAGTAGAATCTCAAGACTTTTCTGCATCCCTAATCACGACTCCTTTTTGAATCCCTCCTATGGTTTTATATTCCCTTTCTAGAGAGATGCTGATTCGTTTCCCCTTAGTTAATCATATTATCCCAAAATATAGCATAGTTATTGCATTGATTGTATTGAGATTTTAAATAAATAAACACATATCTACAATCTTCCGAGGACTTACAACAGCTCCTCATCCCACTAGCACAGCTCAGATGATTTACTACTGTTCATTAGACTGACATTGAAGGATCTTTGTAGAGGTACACCTTATTGTCAGTATTACTTGTGGCTTTTTCTCATATTCAGGGGCTGGGAAAACTCTAGCTCATAGTCATCTATGGCCCCAGAGAAGGTTTGTAGAGGTGCGCTTGATTGTCAGTACTACTAATTACCTACTTCATTATCCGGCTCATGTACAGTACATTTATGGCCATGGAGAAGGTTTGGAGTGATGCACTTTGTTGTCAGTACTTCTTGTGACTTAATCTCTTTGCCAAGGATGGAAAAACACTAGTATGAGGCAAATCACAGCTCTGGAGAATGTTTGAAAGTGACTCTCGTTATTTATAACCAACTTCTGTTTCACAGCTTCAACGGTCACACTGTTTAGGGTGTCATGATCTAAATATCTTGAATTCACGTTGACATTGATCTTTGGAGTGGTTTTCCACATGTTAATAAAATTACTCGAATTTAATTTGTGTTCCTTTCCCCCAATATATCGGCTTATAATACTTTTCTTTGAGTGTATAAATTTATTGCTGTGACTTTATCTTCCACTACCACATTAGAAACATCCTGCCTGGAGATATGCTACATTCATATATAAAATAAACTACATTAAAACCAAAATAAAAATGCATTTTATTAAAATAAAAAATGAACCATACAAAATTACAAATAAGCAACATTAAAATAAAAAATAAGTTCCATTAAAATAAAATGAAATATGTATTACATTAAAATAAAAAAATACTTTACATTAAAATTTAAAAAATTAATCAAAATTAAAAAATTACTACATTGATATAAAAAATATGCCATATTACTTTAAAATAAATAATTTTCTTAAGGGAGAATACAACCAAAGCTATAGGGCCTACTTGTTGTGTTAACGTCTTGATGCTCATGATCTTGTCTGAGGCCTAACGCAATTTTTATAAAGTAATATAAAAGAGGAAATATAGTTGTGAATTTAAATATTACAAACAAATCAGTTCATTGTGACATCAGTGCACGTGTAAAAACTTAAGAGGCACTACACGCATTTCTAGTTTAATTTAAGCATGTAATTTATTATTTCTAGCAACGGCAGTAAATATTATTTAACTTTTGAAATAATCTAAAAATATGCTAGACAACTTTATAGCAGATTATTTATGCCGCAGTAGATCCAGTTATTCTATTCAGAAGAAATGATACGCGTGTTATAGTTTGTGTAAAATATTATTTATTAGATTCATATTTCACTCCCGCATGCGATCATGTAGTTAAAATTTGATTGAGTCTATTAATCCTATTATGTAGCTAAGTTTTATTATATTATTGATTTGGTTACTTTGGGAGCTTTCCTTTGCATAGCAAAAACATTTTGATAAACAATGACTTTAAATAGTCTCGTATCTACAACAGAAAATTTAATCTGTAAATTCCTGCCCAAATAAAAGTTATTTAATAGTATTTTTTTTAATTTCCTTAATTATTTTTATACATACATTTATCATTGAAGTATTTCAATAAAATATATTTGTTTACTTTGTATCAAACATTATTTGATTAGTAATTTGTGTATGATAGGTTTATAATATGATAAAATTAAACGAACAAAATAAATCAAAATTTTGTTGTAGATACATTTTTCATCAGTTATAAAACAATAACTGTTTCGAGATAATATTTGATTGATTTTTATTATTTAACGATCTTCTTGATTTGGCGGTTAACGAATGTGATTGATGATTCCATGTAGATCTCAAATTATTTACTACTAAGCTTGTGCTTTTACACTAATATTTTCCCCAAAATTAACCTCTAGCACCAGGATCGAATGTTTAGGCTATTTTCTAAGATTTATCTTAAATATATTATTTCAAACGAAGATAATATTTTAGTCCGTGGTAAGCTAGTAATGTTTTATTTTGCTTTTGGTTCTTATTGTCCAAATTTTAAGTTGCATATAAAGAGGGGACTAATTATTTTGAAGCTAGTTTTGAAGTAGTATGCATTTCCTAAGGGATAGGTAAGGTTTTAATAGGTATTTTAAAGTCGGCTTATTTGATCTCAATTTTACAATCTATCTATCCAAAGGTCAAGTCAGGTAAATCTTGACTGATTAGGATTGTTTAAAATATATTTCAAAGTCTTTATAACACGATGCAAATAGTTAATTTTTGTCTAGAGAAAATAAACGTAACCTTGTCCAAATACACTATTTACTTGGGCCAACATGCTTGTATTTTTTTCAACGTGAAAAATTAAAAAAATATAGAAATAAAACTCGCATTTTGTATGCAGTATGACAATGCCGAGTTTTCTGCGTGTAGCCTTTACCATTTGAAATGAAAAGCCACCCGCCTCATTTCACCCTTGAACTTCACCCCTCGACTAATGTATTCGCCCGCCCAGTGCTCATGAATAATCGACCAACCAGATTAGACCTGCCAAGCTGAGTGGTCTTATCAACCTTGTGTAAAAACTGTTAATCACATTAAAGATACTCACTTTTATAATGTCAAGCCTTTTCAAGCGTATTTTAGCTCGTAAACCTATGTGAGCTAGCACTTAAAAATAAAAGTCAGCAATTTAATCATTGGTGGCTGCATGGTCTAGGGCATTTCTCTCGCAGTAGACTAAACTGCCGATGACAGGGAAATTGAGGTTTAAGTCTCGGTTGGGTGTACTGAGGGTGGTTATTTACACTCTCCCTCCACGCAAATGCGGATACACTTCAGTTAAATATAAGCTTCCTCATCCTAAAACCAGTAACGTAATTAGTACATAGACGTTTAACCTGAACACGCAGTAAAAATAATATTGTCCTATATTAGAGCGCAGTCGGTAGCATACCTATCTACTGAGCTGAGAGTCCCGGGTTCGATTCATGGCATGGCTGAAAATGTATCATTAGTGAAATGGGGTTTTCCCCTTTCACAGTGATGAATTAATGGATGTTCTGTATGTTATAGCTTCAAGTTTATTAGTCGTGTGTTGATATAATCAGTCGGTTCAGAAAGTGCACGTTAAATACCTCAAATAAATGAAAATGAAAAATCAACACTAACGTCTAGTATTATAAAAAATATATAAACTACCCTGATGATATAATTTATTGATCTAAGAATGGAATTTAAAGAATCATTGAATAATGGCCGCTAGATTCTTCGAATTGGAATACAGGGTCTAGTAAAGTTTATAAATCAATAGCTCACCACTGATCCTACCCAAATGTAGACTCAAGAATTATGGCGTTGATCTTGTTTGGTTTGGTTTGCTGGTTATAGGAAGGTCCATGGTTCTAATCCCTGTTTGTTGTAGCTATATATTTTTAAAATATTCTTTAAATTGAAAAATTACACCTGAACACGGGAATCGAACCCGGGTGTCCAGGTGCTATTTTTCAATTTAAAAAATATGATTTTAATGCGACTATAACCATAATAAACAAATATGATAGCTTAGCTATTTAATCCATCATATATTTTTTTTTACTAAATGGTTTCCCACCCCTTCACGTAAATATGAAGTACATTTCCTCTAAATACTAGCTTACTCATCCAAACCTCATCATTGTAAATATTCAAATATAACATTTGGGTAGCAGGACGTGGCACACGTATAAAAACTACAACAATTATTTTATAAATTAATTCAATCAGTTTTCATAAAATTAATAACATTCAAGTTTCATCTTCTACACAACATGTGAAATGTACCCGCTTCGGTGGCCACATGGTCTAAGGCGTTACTCTCACAATAAACTAGACTGCCAATGGTGAGGATATCATGGTTTGATCCCGGTCGGGTGTACTTAGGGTAGTTTTCCCTAAATGGTTTCTTACTTTACTTCCAAGCAAATGCGCTAAATTTCCACCTTCCTAATCCTTACCCCATTAGCGTAAATAGTTTTTATTATAGCACCGCGTTTTACTAGCCAGTTAGGGTATACGTTAAGTACTAATTACGCTAATGGGTTAGGAATGGGGAAGGTTGAATTTATAGGAAGTGAATTCGCATTTGACCTGGAGGCGAGTGGAAAACCATTTAGGGGGAAAAAACCATTCACCCGACCGAGATTCGAACCTTTATCTCCGCGTCCTTAGCAGTCTAGCTCAACATGAAGCTAGTGTTCTAGCTAACTGTGGCTTTAATTGGTACATAGGCGTATAACCTGGACGGGTAGTAACACGTGGTGCTAAAAAAAATGTGAAAATCTCTTACATGTTTTCAGGATTCACCACAATTTATTCTTAGCTTTTCCAATTTACTAAATGTATATTCTCCCGTAGAGCTACCGAATATTCTATTGACTAATTTCTCATGCGCGCCCAATCTCTCTCCCCCTTCTCTCACATCCTCCCATTACGTCATCACTCCCCTTCCTTCTAGCAGGTAATGCAGTCTCTTTGTTGAGTCCTCGAGGTCAGTAATTGTTCCCCGGGTGGTACTCGATTAATACCAACTCTCAACCCAACTGTAGGCAACAAAGAATGAATCATCTCACTCTTTCACGGTGCCGCATTTTTATTTTTGTCACAGCGTCTCACTAACCCGTCCGGGTTCAGGTATGTACTAATTATGCTAATGTTTTAGTGATGAGATAGGTTGAATTTATATGAAGCGTATCAGCATTTGTATGGAGGGAGAGTGGAAAGAAATCGCGTTAAAAAAAACACCAGTCCAGCCTACTGGAATTCAAAACCTAGATCTCCCCGTCATCGGTAGTCCAGTATATTCGGCCAGACTGACAAGCGTGCGAGCGTGCGAGCGAGCGAGCGCGTAATCAACAGATAGCTCTTTATAGTTGTTGACGAGGAGGCTACGAATCTTGACTCAGTGAAATGAGGGTGGTTTTTGACAAGTGATTTATTGTTGTGGTTTTCTCCTTCTCTCTCCACTCTAATGGTGTTTTATTTGTAAAGACCTACTATAGTAAATTAGGACATTATAGAATGTTACCAACACCTATCACACACCACACACACACACACACACACACACACACACACACACACACACACACACACACATACACACACATATATATATATATATAGGTATGGTTTATGATCTTACCAATTAAATTAGGTCGTATGTAGCAAGTGTGCCAAACTTATCGATATTAATAAAAATGTCAAAATGAGAAGTTTTCCTAGCACTCAATGAACCAACATACAATAATATTGCCTAGCGCCTGTAAACTAGACTGTAACGGGTCGAGCGCGCGCGCTTGAAAAATAGAACCAGTTCTATCTTTCAAGCTTGTGCGCTCAGTCGCTCGCGCGCTCCAGTCTGGCCACCTCTCATTACAACCAATGTGCTCTATATATTTAAGTCAGCCTCGCTCGCCCATCTTGCCACGCCTCCTAACTCAAGCGCGCGCGCGCTCAGCTTGCGCTCCAATCTGGCCACCTCTCATTACAACCAATGTGCTCTATTTTATATTTTAGTCGCTCGCTCGCCCAGTCTGGCCGCCCCCTTAGACCAGTGTTTCTCAAACTTTAGTACCATGTAGTGGACCACTTGACAATCATTCGATGCACACGTGGACCAACACCGTAATACACCGCCTACCTGTCACTTGTCAAAGCAGGAATTTTTTGAATGAAAGTGTTTACTTAGCAGTAAAGGCAGCATATTTATATAACTTTGTTTTATATACCCATTTTACAATCCAATTTTCATACGAAGAACCTTATATCAGCTAGAAACGATACTAAATCTAATGTCAAGTCTTAATGATCTGTCACTTTTAAAAAATATATATAATTAATAAAATAACACTAATAGTGTAGTAAATTTTTTATGAATGTTACCTTATTCTATGAAAATTGGATTATACCTGTGGAACAATTTATTAGTAGCACTGCGTCTTACTACCAGTTCAGGTTATACGCACTTACGCTAATGTGTAAAGGTAGGGTGATTGTGACATGAAATGGAGGACCCACAGTTTAACGTGGAATCCGAACCACGGTTGAGGCCTGTCATTCCTCACATTCACAAGTTGTGATAAATACACGTCTTGTCAGAGGTGAAGGAAGGGTTTGGCAAGCAGATAAATCATTGCCGGGACCGAGGATTGAACCCCGGACCCCCAGCGTAGAAGCCCGACACCTTAACCCTAGACCACCATGTCACCTTGTAGGACAAGCATAGTTGACTTAGCGGAGCTAGTTTGTCAATATTGTACGCTTTTGATTCATTTAACTTTTTACTTTCTTGAAAGAGAAAAAATATTGTAACTGTGAAAAATCTCGATCTAGGGATTATTATGAATCTTTACGTTTCATGTGCCCATTAGCCCAAAAACAATTCTGTCCGTCCTTGGGGTGTTGTTTTGATTTTAATTGAAGCCCTCGAATAAAGAATAGTTTTATGTTCAGTAATTTCGAAATTCACAAACAAAATTTTTTTTAATCACCGCGTCTTACTACCTGTTCGGATTAAATGCATATATAATTACTCTAATTAGTTAGGTATGAGGAAGGGAACATTTTATAGGTAATCTATTGACATATGCTTGGAAGAAGAGTGGGAAAACATTTAGGAAATATGACCCTCAGTAGAAACAACTGGGATTTAAACTCCGATCTACCTGTTATTAAAGATGTTGAGATTAGATTATTGGTCACTTATTTTTAAAAACTTAGTTTAAAACTATAAATAAACTATTGAGAGAGCAAATACGAGTGGGTTATACCATTTATTTTCCTGTGGTCCCATTTTTGGACAACCTAGCACACCACCGTGGACAACCAGGGTTCCGCGGACCACAGCTGCAGAACCTCTGCCTTCAACCATTCGACCACCGAAGTGGGTCTTGCTGCATTTAGCGATTATCCAACCCTCTGGACAATGATTAGTTTTCTCAAGCATTTTTTAACTAATGTTATTTGGTAGGAATGAGTACGTTTGTATTTATAGAACTGTACCCGAATTTGCGGTGTGTGTGAGAGAGGGAGAGTGTGTGTGAAAATATTTAGGAAATAAATGCCCTCTTTACAATAGGATTTTATTCAAACTCTGATCTCTCTCTCACAGGTTAAGCCTCCCTAGACAAGCTTGGCGTTTAATCCGCACGTCCACCGATGCGAGTCAAAACATAAGTTGTGTTTTAAAATATGTCCATGAACTAAAACAAAGATAATAAACTTGAACAATGTATAGAATAAAGGCTTATTTTTAAATTCAAATGCTAAATTAAACTATCTGTTTAGTGATAGCCCTTACAATTATTCAAAATTCAAAATCAAAATCCTAAATCCGAAAACTAAAAAAAACTGGAAGGAAAATAACTATTGATAACTTTTGAAGGTAACGTAAAATTTCACTTTTGCCCCATTTATGATGGTGGTGTTCCCAAATAACTTTCTGCTGTTCAATATCCATAAACACTTCTTTAAGAATTAATTTATAAAATTATTATGTCGCAAATTTGTCTATAAAACAATTAAAATTGACACCACGTTAACACATAATTATGTACATGAAGGTACATGTATACATTTTAAAATACAGAAGTTTGGTATTTTATTTAGATTTTGAATTAACAATGAACTTAGAAATACTTTGGCCATATTTAAAATCAATGCTTAAATTTTCTGAATTCCTATTTAATCAGATCCATTTAGTCCAACACCTTAGCTCAGTTAGTTGTGTATCTGGCTATTGAGCTAAGAGTCCCAGTTTTGATTCCCGCCACAGCCAACATTTTTATAATAAGTGGTTGGTTTCCATTTTACCAGTGATGAATTAACGTCTGGAGGCTTGTGTTTTGTCTATTCTAGATTTAATTTAGTTTATAAGTCAAGTGCTGATATAAGTCGCTTAAGAAAGTTTACGTTAAATACACACACACACACACACACACACACATATAAATATATATATATATATATATATATATCCATCTCCAATACGTAAATTTTACAAAAATTGAAACTGGGAGCGATAACCCTTATTTGGAAATGTGCGCTTTTTGCCCGATCGGTCCAACTTTTTAACTTCCTCCTAGCGTGATGTCGGCGTCCAAATTAGTTGTAAAGTAGACGCGCTCCCACAAACACAAACACTGCACGAGTTGTCTTGGTTTTGTTGCTCAACTTGCTATTCTCATCTCGAAATGAACTTCCTAACATCATCTTTCGGTTTGTTTTTCTTGCGAAAAATCTCTTTTCTGTTCCTTCTCTTGAAGCGTCATTTTTCTTTTCTTTTGTCCCTTCCGCCATTTTGTGTTTGTCAATGATAGCTAAAGTTGTAAATATGTTTTACCCGGTGTAATTTGATGCGATGGCTGTTTTTACCCCGCATAATTTTACACTTGTAAATATTTTTAGATATATGTCCTTGTGAATATAAATATAGATGCAAATTTCATAAAAACTTAAAAAAGGGTGCAACTTATTCTTGTTTTATACCAATATTTATCGAACTTAAGATCCCGCCCCAACCCAAGTAACTGAGATAATATAGCTTGAACCAAACATCGTATTATAGTGCAGTTTTTCAGTAGACCTATTTTAATTTAGAAAACAGTAGACTTTAGATCAATGAAACTCTTTTACCATATTCTAAAAATATACAACAAAATTGAAAAACAATCATTAAAAAAAGTTTAAACTGGTCCTAATATAATTGTTGTCAAATGATGAACGCATAAAGCCCTGCTTCAAAACGCTTCCTGGTAGGTCTGGAAGGTAATTTTACTAGTGATTTTACCCGCCTCAGTGGCGTAGCTAGCTAACGCGCTAGTTTCATGTTGAGCTAGACTGCTGAGGATGGGGAGATCGAATTTCGAATCTTGCTCGGGTGAACTGGGGTGATTTTCTCTAAATGGTTTTACCCTCTTCCTCAACGCAAATGCACGTTCACTTCCTATAAATTAAACCTTCCTAATTCATAGCCCATTAGCATATTTGGTAATTAAGCGTATAACCCGAACGGGTAGTAAGACACAGTGCTAAGTATTATTACTTGTGATTTAGTAAGGTTTAAAATATTTATCTGCTCAATCATTTTTATAGTAAAGATGAATCAAGTATCTTGGTAAATTTAAATTTATTATTTAATTTTTGTATTGAATTGTATTTAAGAATTAATCATTAGTAAAACTTCAAAATAGATTTAATTTATAATACAAAAAATTATCAACTTTTCATAATATAGAATTAGTCATCTACTGCTCGACTAATTTTTTTTTTTGTAACGGACTAATTAGATCATAGAGAATGGTGAATTCGTTTTGAAGGAATTGACAAATTCAAATGCTTTGGAACTGTGCTGAAAGATATGAATTAAATTCAAGATAAGGTGAAAAACAGAATTCATTCAGACAATGCTTGCTATTATTCAGTTTGTAAGCTGTTGTCATCTCGTCTTCTGTCTCGAAAACACAATCCTTCCAGATATTTTTTACGGATGTAAAGCGTGATATCTTACTTTGTACCAAGATAATAAATTGAGAGTTTTTGTGAACAAATGGTTGATTAATATATTTGGGGCTAAGAAGGATGAACAAAGAGGAAAATGAAGAAAGTCACACAATGAAGGTCTTCATGACTTGTACATACCCTCAAACATATTAAGGGTGATAATAAAGGCGCATGTGCTGAGGTTGAGTGGTAATGTGGGTTGTAAGAGTGATGACAGGCGTGTACACAACATTATAGTTGGGAAACCTGAAGATACAATACTCCTTGATAGGCCAACATGTCGACGAGAGGATATATTTAAAATTGTTTTGAAATAGATGGGGTGTCGGTAAGGGGATGCTTCAGGATTGGGTTGAATTGCAAGCTTACGTTCGACTGGCCATGAACTATCGAGTTCCTTAAGCCCAGAAAGTTAGTTAGCTAACTCTAACTAAAACAAACTGTAATCCCCTACGTTATGAGTGTGCACCACAAATTACCACCCGGCTATCAAGAATTTACATTAGTGGGCTAGGGACTAGGAAAGGAAAGCTTAGATAAAATGCACCCGCTTTTACATGGAGAGAGAGTGGGAAACATTTGAATAAAAAATATCCTATATACACCTGGATAGCATTCAAACTCCGACCTCTTAGTCACTGGATAATCAGTCTATGGAAAGAGTTACAACCTAGACCGCACGCCCAACTATGCGGGAAATCCACTACTCAAGCATGGTTTCCACGCACCTGGAAAACTCACAGAGAAATTTTGTGTCTGAATAAAACCAGAAAAAGTATGGAGTTTTGCAAGCTCTAGCAAAATACTGGAATATTTGTTAACTTGTGACATGTTTTAACTGAAATCCTAAAATGGAAGGTCTTTGGATGGGAAAAAATGTTAACTGGAGACTAATCACGCTGGTTCAAACATGTCTCTCTACCTTATTAGGTTGGGCGCACATCACAAAATCACAGCAAAAGAAAGCAAATTTTTTTTATTTATTATGCCTCAAAACCATTACGGTAGTTCAATGTATTCAAATGGGACTGTCGCACACCGGTTAGTCAAAATCAAAAGTGATTTAAAGAAAATGGTTTTAGCATCATTCAAAAAGCAAATCCCCAAAAAGCATATTAAAGCGCAAGTAGTCATGTAAGAAACCTAAATACAGGGTGGGCTATGGTACGGGGGAAAAAAATTCTGTCTGCGCATGCGCAAACCATCCCAACAATCTCGGTCACAGTGCGTGCACGCCCAGTATTACAATAGATTATCATGGAGCTATACGCTGATAAGCTGATCGTGTTAGTGCAAGATAGTCCCCCTTTGTGTGATCAAACAGCGAAAGAGCATCATAACAGAGGTGTATTGGACATACTTTGGCAGGGAATATCAATTTAAATGGGTGCACCCGATAAATTCTCTCAGGATGTTGTTCAGAGTCCAAAAACCACTGTCACATAACAAGGAAAGAACGTCCTCGTAAGACATTGTACCGATAATGGAACACTGCATTCTCCAATCCCTCCAATACTTGCTCTTTCATTTGGTCTGCAGCAAAAGCTTTTTTGATAAACATGTTTTGACCCAATACAAAGACAGCTTAAAGCAAAAGTTTTGCTTTAAGGAAAAATGTTTTTGTTTTGTTTTGCTGTGCTTTTTTGGTATGCACCCAGCACTACACTTAAAACAAGGGCTCTGAAGTGACAGAATGTCTTTCCTCATTCATTTTAAGCCATCCTGTTTTAAACATAAGCTACATGAATTTACACATGTCAGTTTGACGAAAAATGAAATTTTACTACTCTTTTCTTCAATCTAAGCTGCCTGAGAAAATGGAAATTTCTTCTGGAAGACCTGGAAAACACAGGGAACTTGGTAGTATGAAAATAGTGGCAACCATGTCAAGTTTCTGAATATTTCAGTTAGTTTCATTTTATTTTGATTTACTGTATACGAACCATTCATTTTAGTTAAGAGTCAAATATGCAGTATTTCCTAAAGCGGTTGATACCCAATCATTTATTGTGCATAGTCAACAGGAAGCAGTGGATAACATGAGGATCAGACTCTGCACCAAGGAGTAATACAGTTATACATACAGTGTTGTAGGCAAGAGAGTAATGAGACATAAGCCTTAACACACTTAGGTCCAGTTTCACAGTCAAACTAAGAACGCCTCAAGTACGGCGTTTTATTAAATATAAGACGACTTCTACCTAGATGAGAATGGAATGGGCCGGTTTCGCATGTGGAACTAGACCATTCCATTCTGATTTATGATCTAGGTAGGTGTCATCCTATATTTAGTAAAGCGCCGCTCTTGAAGCATTCCAACTTTGGCTATGAAACTAGCCCTAATGCACTCCAGGCCATTGTACCAAATAGTGTACTCGTACAGATCGTTTTGTACTAAATCATCTTACATTAAATAAAGTGAATGGTATAGTCAAATTTTGGTTTAGTAATTAATAATAATTATTATTATTATTATTATTATTATTATTAGCACCGCGTCTTACTACCCGTTCGGGTTATACGCACTTTACGCTAATGCGCAATGGTAGGGTGATTGTGAGATGAAATGGAGGACCTACAGTTTAACGTGGAATCCGAACCACGGTGGAGGCCTGGCATTCCTCACATTCACAAGTTGTGATTAATACACGTCTTGTCAGAGGTGAAGGAAGGGTTTGGCAATCAGATAAATCTGTGCCGGGACCGAGGATTGAATCCTGGACCCTCAGCACAGAAGTCTGGCACCTTACCCCTAGACCACCAGGTCACCCAATAATATTTATTGGTATTGTTTGTGTTGCTCAAGAAATACCGACTGACTTGTAAAGAAATGTATTAAAGTAATAGTTTTTGTATTTATCTATGTAAATACTTCATATAATTTTACCATAGAAAAAGGATTCTTCGCCTATGATTCTACTCAACGTCCAAATGGGACAATATGTCATAAAAACACAAATAACTAATAAGCTCTACATTCTTAAATTTCTTTAAACAATCAAAAGGAGGTAATAATTCTTGCCAAGTTTGTTATTTTTAACATGTTATTCATCATGTATTTATATCCAAGCTACTGTTTAAGTGGAAATAATTTTTAGAAAACTATAAAACAATTTTAATTCTTTTCTTCGAACTTGATTTCAATTTACACATAATTTGGCCCTCGGGAAATCCAATAATAGGCGTAAAACTAGGAAATTATTTTTTTCTGAAAAAATTATTAGAACCGTAAAATATTTGAGAAAAACACTAACTTACTTATTATAACTTTTAGTTAGTTTACGAACTATTGTCATTCTTAACTATGTAAGTTAATTTTATTTTTGAGTGTCTGGGCTACATCACTCTTTTCCCAGTTTGCGAGAAGATCAGCTGGTACTAGTGTACCGTTACTCAGGGGACATCTGAATGCACTAATCGTACATCCTTTCCATGTCCCGATGAGATGAGGTGACGGGATATTGAGTATGAGGGTATGAAACCAGTAGAAAATATAAACCTAAATTAAGCCTACCTAGCCAGAACCTGGCAACATTTGGGATAGTTACCCATGCGGAAAAATACCCACGGTACTAGCCGGTAACTGTACCTGGGACCTCTAGGCTGGTAGCCAGGAGCGATGACTAATATACCTTGGGTCCCAGTTATATAAGCTAATAACCTCATTAACATCAATCATAACAACTGAAGAGTTTTTGTGATACTATTTTTAACTTAACGTATGTTTTTATTTGGGATTTTTTTCTTCATATTTTACCATCTGTGAAAAATGTAAAATTAATATTTTCCCTCTTATCAACATTATAAACTACAGTTCAATTTTAAAGGAAGCGCTTTATCTGACAACTAGAAAAGTTACAAGATACTTTCACGTATCCATACGTCAAGTCATGTTATCTGAATTGGTCACATTTGATATAATCTATAAAAATAACATTACATATACACACACAAATATACATTTATACACACCTATCACACCTCTCCCTGGCGGTGTAGGCAAGAAATTGTGCATATAGCTAAAAAAAAAAAACGACCACGCACTTAATCTATAAGAATATGTTATTAACGTTCACCGTAAAAAGATATGTTTGTATTTTTTTAAAGGTCTTTTCTATGATAAACTTAGCTATGTATCTTAGCATCGCTTGGCTTTTACCTCATTTATCGTGTGCTCTTTGGTAAATATTAGCATGCGAGTTATCTACCTCTACAAATTTACACAGTGCTATTTGTGCAGGGAGCTTGGTCAAATAATACTGACTTGTATAATTAATTTAGTCCTTTTGTTTTGTATAAATTATGTAGATATAATTATATATTTGGATACAGTTTGCTAATATAAAATTAATATGTTTATAATAATGAATACTTCATTGTCAATTATTGATTATTAACGAGATTTTTTTCTTCTTTATTATTTAGAAGGCATATTTGTCTTACTCGTTTCCATTCAATGATATTAATTTATCAAAACTTAACTTCAAATACAGCTACATACATATCTTTTAGTGTAGACAACCTTGGTCTCGTTGGATGAGATTCTTTTTAAATGATCGAATTCCATTAGAGGTAATATTTTAAAACTATTATTGTGTCCGCTAACATCTCAGATTGTAGAGAAGTGTCTGCCTATGGACATAAGGCTCCTTTCACACTTGAATAAAAGTGTCAAGACACTGTGTGTAGTTCCGCCGATTATCAGCAAGAACTCGGTTGTTAATTCAAAGTATAGTACACTGCTTTTTCTGTTTCCAATTTTGATAGAAAGGGCCTTTTAGAAAATGCAGACTAATTTTTGTGTGGCCAAAATTGATAGTATTTTAATATATTATTATTGTTATTTTAAAGGTAATGATAATGTATATCAAAAGTGACAGCTGAAGATCACATTACTTGACGAATGAATACTTGAAACTAAATGAAGCAGCTTTTATAGATGTTATATATGGAAATATGAATCTTATGAAAATTGGACCACGTGTGACTCTCTTGGAAGTTACATCCTCACCAGATGATGGAAATACAAATTGGATCCTGTTGCGTCACCTGGATCTCCGCTGTCGACGGAGTAGTAGATTCCCTGCGGACTGCGGTCGGTTTATAGCACCTCGCAAATATAGTGGGGCATCATTTAAAGGGCCGGGACGACATTGTTGTCTTCTTTTATTACCGCCGTAAATTGCCTGGTCCGCTACTGCCGTGTGCAGTTTGAAGAATGTGCGTGACGTCACAAGGTAGTTGCGACAGGGACAGACATTCTTCACCTTGACTGGCTGGCTTTAGGGGTTGTCGTTGGAGCCATTTATTTACTGCTCCGCTCTTATACGTGGGGCGCAAGCTATGTCTCGTGGTAGCACGACAGAGGAAATGCAACAATTTCTTGTTCACAAGATACCTGTCGTGCGCCGTGAATTAATAAATATTGAAACACAACTGACGGATCTATTTTTACCATTTTTAAGAAGCATCTATATTCTAGTTTGTTTTTTTTCCATTGCGTTTTACTTCTGTCCTGGCTATCCACAATACATTACTTTAATGACTTAAAGAGAAGGAAGGTAAAATTCAGAGGAAATTTCCCCACATTCGCGTGGAGGAAGAGTGAGAAACCATTTAGGAAAAAAAAACACTGATAGTAAATCCATCCGGAATTATAGTCCTGGTCTTTCAATTATTAGCAATTAAGACTCGAAGAGCTTGACGTTTAGTCCGCGTGCCCATCGATGTAGGTACCATCATTTTAAAAGTTTTTTTCTCTTTCTTAACATTTTAAACTTTCCAGTGAAATAAATCGAACTTTCTAGTATTCATTTTAACGAGTGCATTTGAAACAAATTGTAATATCTTTTAACCCTTTGAGTGCCAAGAGAAATGACAAAAAAACGTGCTAAAAGTGCCAAGCTATTTTCCTGAAAAATGCAGGAGTTTGTTTAAATTTTAATAACTCATTAGTCTATGAACTTCTTGCACTCAAATTTTTACATAAACTAGCTAACATGCTTGCCAATCCGATGATATAATTATACATATACTTTTTTAATTTTTAAATATAATAAAAAAATCACTAGCCAAGATATTTTTAAAAAAATTTTTTACTGTTTTATTTAACATTAATTTTTAAGCATTGAAAATTTAAATAGCTTGAAATAGAATAAATCACTGAAAAGAACATAAAAAACCGAGTAAATAGCAAAGTTTACAAAAAAAAAAAACTTTAGATTTTACGCTAAAATTGGGTTATGCATAGCAGCTGTTTCAGTGACCATCAACTTTAGCAGGGTTATAGTAAAACAAAGTCTAGAATAAATATTTGGGTTGGAATCAGAAGGGAACGGTGAGAGGACTTCAAACTTGGTACTTTCGCATAAATATGAAGAGGTTGGGGTGGATTATCCTGATCTTCAAAATTTATTTTCATCCCTTTAGGAATAACTAGTATTCACACTCTTGTCATCAATGTCATCTGCCACTCCTACTTGATCCGATCTTTCAATTTCACTAAAATAAAATTCCTGTTCAGTTTCATTATTTACAAATTCAGAATCAGTGCTTTCAGAATGACAAACAAATTGATCACTCTGGGTTGAGCTGTCAATAAATATTGCAAGTATTTCTGTGTCTTGAATCACAGCTTTCCTCTTAGTAGCCATGTTTACAAACAAGGCCAAAGATAAAACTCATAAAGTAAAAATTTATAAAATAATTTTCAGGTTCGATATATCGCAAAGACAAATAAAAGTAGTTTGAACATACGAGAATGCAATGGAAATAAAATCTACTCTATCTGTTGACTTAATACTGAACTAAGAGCTCAAAAACGAGGGATCGCTGTGAGCGACGCTGGCAAGTTTAGCAGATATTTCGTGCATCGCTCTGAGCGACGTTGGCACTCAAAGGGTTAATACACCATACATAAAATACACCATATAAAATATATCAGTCCTATACAGTGCGAATTACGCCGTGAGAAACAAAAGCGCGAGCAATATAATCCATTTAAATTAACATAGGTGTAGCGAATGTAATTAAATCAAAAATTCCCTGTGGTAAATTAAAGTGTATAAACTCACTTCCATACATATTATTAATACTTTATTACGAAATCTATTATTAAAACAATTAAAGAAACAATTTTAAAAAACCATGACTAGTTAGAACAAGCTTATTAATTTTAATTAATTTTAAGTTTACAAGTTTGTTTCTGCTAAACATTTGATATCCTTTTAATTTGTTGTTACTTTCAACTTAATAATAATGACATAATACTGTCTAGGTTTGGGCAAACATTAGCCTCGATGACGTCAAAACCGGTCACACAAATTTTACCCGATGTGTTTACCTAATTTGTGTTCATGTAATCGTTAAAGAAACCCTTCCCTAACCGAAATCAATCTAACACTACTCTTCCATCGGTGAAGATCGGATACCTCCTTGAAGTAAAAATATATATAAAGGGGATTAATATATCGTCAAATGATAGAAAAAGATGAATCTTAATACTGTTTTTCAAAAAATGTACTCATATAAATTTGAAATTTAAACCTACTTGAATTAAAGTTAATTATTTTGAATTTTATAATTTTTTAAATTATTTCCTAGAATAAATCACACAAAAAAAATCACTTGCATTAACTTCTACAATAACAAAACTCCAATTGTCCCATAACCCACCTCGATGGCCGCATGGTCTAAGTCGTTATTATCGCTTTAGATTAGACTGCCGATTACGGGGAGATCGTGGCTTGATTCTGGTCGGATGTACTGAGTTTTTCTAAATGGTTTCCCAATCTTTCTCCACGCAAATGGAGATATACTTCTTCTAAAAAATTCAACCTTCATCATCCCTAACCCATTAGTGTAATTTAGTACATAGGCGTATAACCTAAACGGGTAGTAAGCCATGGTGCTAAAAAAAAGTCACATAAGTTTAAGATAAACTGTGTTAAGTATTATTTCTGCTTTAATTTAAATAAGTGATTTAACTCATTTACATGTTTATAAATCAATTGTATAATCTAGACTCTAAGCTATTGTAAAGTGTATTTTGGTTTATTCTGTACAATAATGATTCGCGTAATCTGGTTCTTTTCCTTTTCCTCGTTCTTTTTGGTTATTATAGTTACAACTTTGTGTGAGTTCCGACTCATTTACATAACCAGTTCGATACAAGTTTATTAGGTATCTGTGTTTGTAAGGCTATCATGCCAAGACTGTTGGCAGAACTTATGTAACCATTTCAACCTGACACCATATGTGTGGGGAAGTAGAGAGAGTGTGCCAACATGTGATTTTTAATTGGTAACGAGACGTAAACAGGAAAAATATCGCCCAAATCAAACTTTCCTCCTTGTCACAGGGTTTGTTGCAAGTGTAAGTTTAGACGTTTTGTGATTTTTGTGTAAATCTACGGCTCAATAACCCATTTTTTTAAAGACCTTAACCACTATTTTACGACCTCGGGAACTCGTTTTAAATAAAGTCTATACATTCGCCGACTAACGTAAGTTATATATAGATTGCGTCTTCGTTATTGAAAATGTGTAAACTTTGATATGGTAATTCTTGAAGTAATAAATAATTTTATTTAAAAAAAAAATTATTTGATAGGATTACAAAAATAGCTGTCAAATATAATTGTATTTTTCTTAACTTGAGGCATTCCCTTTTAATTTTTTTTGAAATTTTAAAGATTTTGGGCACACCCTCAATGCCGGCTATGTTGAACTCTTAAGAATATTTGTTTAAAGTCATGGTTGAATTTTTTTGGCCCTGCAAAAGATTTAGCAAACAAATAGTGGTGTAAATAAAAATAGACTAATAACTAATTAATATATGAAAAATATAAATTATAAATTTTTTGCTGGATATTTTTTCTAAATCAGCCTACCAAATATATATTTTTGACTCATATTATAGCCCGCGATATCAAAAAGGTTTCCGACCTCAGGTCTAAAAGATTTGTTCACTTTTTAAATATATATACCTATATTTTACTTCAATTTTAAATCTGTTGAGAAAATATTTGCGTATAGCCTGAACAATTAAGACGTGGTGGATAAATAAATATATATATATTTTCTGTAGGGATGAAAAATAAACGAATATTTTAATCCATCTTGCTGAGTGCCAAATGAAATTGCCTGAATAGTTGGCCGAAAAAATGTTGCATTTCCAGGAATTTGGTTTTCATGGTAGCTAATATTATTACTGTCCCTTACCAGTAGGGTTTATCTAGCACCAGCATGATAGGGAAGCCCAAAATATAGTTTTTACAGCGGTGTTTTTACATTTACATTCTTAGGTGGGAATGTAGGGAACACGTGAAAGGGCACTGTTTCTGAAGTTTTTATATAAAATCTTTTTTGGCCAAAATAAATAATTTATTGCTTCATTAGAAACAGAAGAGTTTAATTTTATTCACATGATGTCAACAGTTCCTGAATATCTATCATGAGCATAGTGGCATTTGATGATAAACTTTTTAAATGAAGAGTAAAAGTTGTCATTAAATTCTAAGGCACCCTTGATTTAGATTCAAGAGCTGTCGTGTCCACCATATAAAAGAAATTAAACTCTGTTTTTAATGGAGAATTATTTGATTTAATTTGACCAAAAAAAGGTTTTGATTCAAAAATTGCAAAAACACTGCCTTAACTCACGTTCCATACACTCCCACCTTAATTTGTGTAGATTGCACAGATAGTCCGAACAGAAAGTTGGAATTAAAAAAAAACTTGTTTTTGCCAATGGCAGCCAGTTCCGTCATTAGAGAGCGTCACTACAGGTGATTGCCAACGGTTATTAGAGCTACTTTCAAATAACTCTCATTTGTGGGCACGCATAATAAACGTCAATCTCGTATTGTCTTGCTTGCCTCTGGTTTGGAAGTCAAGGTTATAATCCCAGTTGGGTGCAATTACGATGGTTTTTACTAAATTGTTTCCTACTCCACCGCTACCTAATTATGCACAGTTCCTTTAAAAATTTTCCTTCCTCATCTCTATATCCCAGTTAATAATCATATAGCCGAGATGGTAAATAAAACGTGATTGTGGAAAATACTATCAAATATTCATACAAAAAATTATGTTTTGCAACTATCACTTTCGACAGGTAGTATTATCCCTGTGTATATATGAATTACTTTTATATACTATATTTTTACCCCTATAATCGCTATACGCAACTGTTAATATTAGTTACGTTTTAACAATGTTGAGACCCCACTACTACAATTTTTATGTTCCGAACCTACCATTGTACCACGATTACTCAATAGGTTTACATGGGCTAGTTAACAATAACCACAGCTTAATGGCCGAACGGTCTAAGGAATCACTTTCTTGTTTGTCCGGCCTGTTGATGACAGGGAGATTGGAGCTCGAATCCCAGTCGGGTCTATTGAGGGCTATTTTCCTATATAGTTTCCCACTCTCCTTCCAAGCGATTGCGGTTAGATTACCTATAAAAAAGCTCTCTTCCTCATCCCTACCCCATTAGAGTAATTATAATATATGCGCATAACCTGAACAGGTAGTAGAACGCCGGATTTAAAATAAAATAAGTTTACAAAAACGTGCATGTTATTTCTGTCATTGGTGTTTATCATTGTTTAGAACACCTTCCTGTCTTACCAAAAATTTTCTGAAAAATATATTTGACATGGATTTATAATTAATTATAATACAGAAATATATACTGAGCCAGATTTTACTCATAGAAACGTTATAAAATAATTTCAGATATTATCATTTTCTAGATGCTTACACTACAAATATTTATATATTACAAAATTGTGACATTTCTAGTTTTCGCTTATTTTTATATTAATTATATTTGTGAAAGTATTAATAGACATACACCCCAAACTCTAAAGATATATGCTCTAATTCATTGTGAATGTAAATGAATAATTAATAGGCTAGTTTTTAATTAAATCGTTATCTATCTATTTTAATTTTTATTTGCGCCAGTTAAAAACTAAAAACTATTAGAATATTATTGATATAGCATTTTTTTTATGAATTGATTTACTAATTAATTTTATTTTGATTATTTTTGATGAAAATTAAAATGGATAATTTTATAAGAGACTAAACATTCTGAAAAATATGATTAAATTGTTGTTTAATCATTTATTATAAACTTTTATTAGTATGAATTTGTTTATTTTATAAAACTGTATAACTACCATTATTTTGTATGTTTATAATCATATTTGTCTAGTAACTCAACAATTTTTCTTTATCATTCAATTAATGTAAAGGTATAAGTTCTCTGGCAAAAGGAATGAACTTGTCTTAAGACAGAACAAATAATAATAATAATGTAGAGGTATTACCAAGATACGCAGTAGATAGTGTTGATTGTGAACCCGCAATGGTAGTAACCTGGTATAACGCATTAGGCTTCCAATAGACTGGATTGTCGATGACAGGATGGTGGGAGGTTCGAATATTATCTAGGCACACTTTGGGTGGTTTTCCAAATGTTATATATTGCTGAGGCCTTCCTATCTTCTCCTAACGCAAATGTGGGTGCACTTACTCTAAAATAACTTTCCTTATGTGTGTCTCATAAATTAAGCAATTAATAACCCTGGTTTTTAGGTAATATATAAAAATCTATCATTTAATTAAAAATGTCTGACATTTATTAAAAAAACTAGCTTTAAGTATCAGCGTTTTCCGGGTATAAAACGAATCCCCAATTTATTCTACAACACAAACTGGTAGTGAGCAAATTGGAAAAATTTTTAACATCACAAATCAGTAATCCTTTGATTTACGTCTTTAGGTTCGTAATATATGTAAAAGTTAAAAGAAAAAAAATCTCTACACCCTCGCATTTCCCTTAGTACGTATGAAAAGTAGCATATTTCTAAATGTATTTGAATTGAAGCTACCATCATTGGTAGCCACGCATTCAAAGGCGTCCGGCTCACGTTACATTATGAAATTAAAAATAAACTCTAACGTAAACTTTTGCCAGTATTTCTAAATAATTATAAATACCAAAATACTGACAGTTTGTTACTTGGTTTTGGAGCTATCCACACCGGTGATCACGTGGTTTTAAACGTCAAGATCGCGGTGTGTCCAAAAACTCCAAGGCTACCTAAGTACGTAATACCATAACAAGTTTCCGTTTTATGTATTTTTTGTTTTGTAAGGTTAAAGATTTTTTCTTGGTTTATTGGTATCAAAGGCACCCTCACAAGTTGCCAATAGTCTAAAGACATAAAAATACACTCGAAATGCACTGACTGAGGTTACTCTAAATACGTAGGCCTAAGCTAAGTTCAATCTCAATATGTTTATTATTTTGGAGTTTTAAAAATATTCGGCTATGCTGTCTAAAACATCAAGCTCGAAAGGGATCTAAAAGTAAAAATAAATATTAAGTTGTTTATTTAAAATAAATAGACCCAAAGTACGGTTCCTACATCACATGTTATGCAAAGTTTCAACTTGATATGTTACTTAGCTTAGGAGTTACCCGAAACTGTCGTCAAGTGGTCTAAGACACCAGGGCTACAAACGTAATAAAAAAAAATCAAGAACTACACCCTTAGATTTTCTAAAATAAGTATGCAAAGTTTCATCATTCTAGCTTTATTGATTTTGGGGGTTATAGCGTCTACACACAAATACACATTCTATATTATTTATATGATTATAAGAATCTAATATTTAAACATGTTAATTATTTTTTAATATTTTGATATTTTATGATGTTTGCTAAATATGTTTAAAATATACTATTTAACTAAGTTGTTAAGGTAATTTTTTTAAAAGTTGTCTTAACTTGTTTAGGCGATATTTATCCTATTTACCACTTCCCCAAAACAAAGATCGGTATCAAGTGTAGAAGCAACCCGTATAATTATAATCAATGTTTCTACAGCAATTCCACACGTTAAAATTATCTCTCTAGTAGGCCGCGATCACTTTACTATCACACAAAACTATCCTCTTAATACTAATACATTATAACACAAAACTATCCTCTTAATACTAGTACATTATAACACAACTTTAAAGAAAGTATTTATAATTCGTAGTATATAGAGTCCTGTAAACATATAATGATTTATTGCTCTCTCGAGCATGGCTATTTATAAACAGCTTGAGAACGGTTCGTTCGTTATAATTCTATTTACAGCATTTTTACTAGGGAAGCTTTATTTTAACAAGGAGTAGCGGTTATTCCCATAACTATGTCTTCCTTTCATGACCAGATATTTTAGTCCAATCCCAGTATAATATAGCTCAATTATTTCTCACATAATACCAAAATGTTGAAACTTTCGGTACATAGCGAGACATTTCACAGGGGAAGGGCAACTTTTCTCAACTGTTATATATTTTATAAGGTTCTTCATATTTATTTGAGTGTAAATAGGTGAATTATTACACTTTCTTAATTTTGGCTTCGGCTGGACAAAGTTTTTGATTCAAAATATTTCATTTTTAGCTTATCGTGCGTGGGGATACTTGGTGACGATTCAGATCTCAGCGATTATAGCCGAGAGAGGGAAGATCTTTCACTTTCCTCTCTAACAGCCGCATTTCTCTCGGAGGTTGTCTCCAAGAGAGAGTGTGTCAGAGAGAGAGAGAGAGCGAGAGAGGAGGGGGGAGATAATCATATATTGATACTTGTTGTCCCAGTTCTAGTCCCCTACCTCTCATCATTTTAATTTAGGGCACATTCTTAAATTTCGAAATGCTTTTTTTCACGATTTTCGAACTTTCCTTCCCACCACATAAGGGATCGTAAGCTTTTCAATCCCTTCTCTTTGTCTGACTTATTTTTTTTAAATTTGGTAAATTGGATTATTTTAAACGCGTGGCTATTTTTAGACATAAGGATTGGTAACAAAGTGAGTGATGTGAATTTTTAAAATACTTAATGATTATTAAAACGAAAAGTCAGTTGTTATCTGTATTGTAATTAACTTTCTCTGTGTAAAATATGAAGTCCTAAATATTTCTAATTTTTTTCTATGAGACAGTGAGAATTATTGATTAATGTAGTGTTGGTCAATGAATGAAAATGAAACATCTTAGAATTATCTTCACGAAGCCAGGCGTCTGACGTCATCACATAAACGTCGCGGTGGTACTAAGTCTAAGCGCGCATGCAGTCGACCTTTTATCATCAAACACCTTTCTACTTTAAACTTTAGTTTGACTCTAGCCCGCATGGGTAGCATGGTGGCTTAATTCTACAGAATATTTTGGCATTGATTACGTTTAACGAGGTGGCCAAGGTTTGAGTCCCGTTTGGGACATTAAAGCGTGTTTTCCACATTTGAGTTTTAGAGTAACCCTACTCTTCCTGCGTCACTACGGATGCGTTTCCCTATAAGTTTACCTCATCCTTATCCCTTGGATTAAATTCTTAATAAACCTTATCCACATCTTTTTATAATATGGTGCCGTTTATGAGCTAAGTGCTCGATTCCCGGCACGACCTAAAAGTAGTAATTATTTAAAAAGAGGTTCACCTTTTCACAGTGGTAAATTAACGGCCATGAAACTGGTTGTTGAGTCTGCTCTAGGATTTAGTTTTTGGTGATACGTTAACATTTTGTCTCATTTAGTAAAACTTTTAAATATAATGATAATTAGTAATGCCACATACATTTTGTCGGAAAATTGTTTCTATAGCTGACATATTTAGGAATAATTCTAATTCATATTTTAAAATGGGTAGTTAAATATAAATATCTTGTAATTTTCGAACATATCAAGTTTATTTATAATTTAATTGTGTCTTTAAAGGGAAATCTTTCTCTCTTAAACTGCTATACCGTAAAGAAAGTATTGCAATCGTGGAAATATTTGGCCCAGAGACTAGGCTGGATATTGACATTTAATGTGTTCCTAAACTCAAAATTATATTATACTAATTATGTGTGTTTGTAGGCCTAGCTGGAGCTACAGCCAAAAGAGTTTGATGGATTTAGTTCAAACTTGATACTGTATGTATGTGTGTGTGTAATGTATGTATGTATATTTATGTATATATGTATATTTATATATATATGTATGTATGTATATTATGTATATGTATGTATTATATGATCATACAACGAATAAAAATGGTAGTTTTATATAAGGAGCGTTTTTTCATGATAAATAACATTGTATTCTTATTTTTTGGATAAAAACTCATTTTATGGAAGTTTACTAGTAATTGATTTTTGAAAATTAATGACTAAAAAAAACTTTAACAATATTTTTCAAAATTTATAAGTAGCAAGTATTTCAACAACAAATTAAAATATTGATTTTTCTAACTTATTTAATGTTATTTTATTGATAAGAAATTATTCCATATAGTTTGTTTCAAACCAAAATAAGCAAGAGTAGAAAGTATGTTCGAGTGTCTCGTAGGGCTACAATTTACTTTTTACATCCCTCTACGTTCGCCGGCTTTAGCTAAACAAAAGATTTAACTTCTACTTTGTAAAGTTACGTAGTTACTGAAAGGTTTGATTTAATTTAATACCATTCAAGTAAAGAGTATTAGAATAGCCTTCCCCTCCTAAAATTGAAATTTTGTTTCAAAATCCACCAATTATTTAAAATATACAATAAATATAAATGGAAATGTTAATTTTATATTTTCTGTCACACTGTGATATTTATTATTATTGTTATTATTTATTCTTCAGTAAAATGTATAACCGGCCCCACGATGTAATGGTCAGTGCACCTGTCTACAAGCCTAGAGGTCCCAGGTTTGATTCCCGGCTGGTACCTTGGGTATTTTTCTCTTAAAGGAAATGATCTCATCGGTCACCGGTGTTTGATTAATTAGGCTTGCGTTAGGTTAAAACTAACACCGGCTCCACAACTTCACAACTATGATGTAACCTGGGCAACGTTCTGTGCGGCTAAAAGTCTATACATAAGGCGATTAAACCTGAATCTCATGTTTTCCCCGGTCAAATATGCCATACGATTAAAATAAAAAGTAAGATATATTATTGATTTCTTTCAGTCACTAGTATGTGTTGCTTGTTGGTTTTGATTAAAATGGATAATTGCTAATTGGTTCGGGAAACTCGACACACTTGATATTATCATGCCCTAGCCATTTTGCGACGCGTATGTAAATCACACGGGCAACTTTTACTGAGTCAGCGAACGCTCCTAAATGGTGACTATGCTCATTTATCATTCTTTTAAATGCGTAATCAGGACTTTTACACGACTTCTTACTACTGAAATAAACGTTGAAAAATAAACTAAATTGATGTGAATGTTTTAAAAGACCTTGTAAGAAACAAAAGTTTTAAACGATGAATTAAATCTCTTATTTTAAATTCCGCTCTTTAGTGCCCGTTCCGTTAGAGATCCAGTATTTCACTGACTCGTAATTATTCTATCTTTACGATCTGTTTTGCGTCTTATTATGTCTTTTTTTTATAATGCCTAAGTAGATCAGTTGTTTTTAAAGAAAATACTGTAATAAAGCTACATTGTAGTAATAAAACTAATCCAGCTTTTGTTTTTTTACTACCATATAATTAAAATAGTTAAATTTAGTTGAATGTAGCTAAATATTAACATTTACAGACGTTCCAGAACAAAGGGAGTAAAAGCGGCTCAAATACCTCAGGCGATCACACGGGAAAAGGTGTTTCTTTTAGGGTTTAAATAAATGGGAAACCTTTAATAAATAATTCAATAAATTTATAAATTAAAGGCCAATTCAGTAAACGTATTTACTCTCCTAGAAACGAAGTGATCTATTTTAATCTGGCCTATTTCTTTGAAAATATATCCTAGCTGTTGAGATGGAAGGGATGTAGTTTAGAAAATTACATCTATTTGTTCACCGACTATACTACCTTTCAGAAAGAAAATGAACTATGACTGGAAGATAGATGAGAATGAAGGCTGGGGGAGGGGAGAGACTTGCGTCATTGTTGAGGATTTGTCATTTTATTTAGGTTGTCTGTACTAGAGCGGCCAAGGGTATTTCCTCCCTTCCCCTATTCACAAATTTATGTTTTCTCTGCATTTTGAAATATAAAACATTACAACTAGATTTAAAATAAATACTTAACATCCTTTTCATAATGTTCTAACACAATGTTTTGGCAAATTAGGAAACTTAAAATATAGTAGAACTTTTTAACTTCAAAGTCCAAGGGATATACTTTTTTTTTCGAAATATCCAAAATTCGAATTAACCATTTTCATGAGTATCTATGCATCTGGTGCACAATAAACCAATAACTTCAAAATATTTTACATATAATCACATACATTTTATATATACTATATAAAACACACATACGCAATAAATACATACACAAAAAACAATCTTATTTGACATTCACGGCATAAGGAGTGGTTTAGTAAAGATCGTTAAGCTAGGTTTGATATGAGTACTAACTCTAAAAAATCAACAATTTGTAGGCTTCAAATTATCCAAATGTTCCTCCTAAAATTTAAATTAAATTTTATTTCTTACCATTGATTTAAATATAAGTTTTATGGGAAATCATGGTGGATTCGAACTGTGAATGTCGAATTAGCCAAATCCTACTGTATTGATAACTGTTTTGACCAAAAAAAAATCTCTTCACAATAGTTCCATCTATTTTGACCCAAAAAAATCCCTTCACAATAGTTCCATCTGTTTTATAAGCTATCATGAAATCTATATATCAAGTGTTATTTATTCCCCTTGCTAGAACATACTTGCGGCGTGCCACTATTGAAACGCTCACATAGCGATTATATAAATGAATGGAAATTATGAGAACTAACCAAATATTTTTACGGTTGGTATTAATTGGAAAAAATAATCATGCACCAACTCATTAAATCATTGTTCAAATAGTGTTTAACACATATTGATTTTGTAAAGTCCCCTGCTCTGCAATTGTTTATAAATCTAGGTGTAGATTACAGGCGTAACATGTGTGTATGTTGTTTAGCTAAGATAATGGTAAAAAAATGTTAACTCTTAGATTCAGGCATTTATTTTATGTATAGCCAACCTTTGATTTTGTATAGCACTTAGCCAGGACGATTAAGAATTTTTGGAGCTAAGGTTGGAGTGTCAGGGGCTAGCAGTATTGACCTTGTGTCCAACTTCCGGCCTATGTGAGATTTAATGTAATAACTTCTATTTTGGGTTAAAGTTGGGAAACCTATGTCTTTTTATATATACTTTTACTTATTATTATGAAACTCGTCAAATCTTGATTACTTAAATCAAGATGCAATTAAAATAACTTTATATAAAACGGCTCTATTATTTTGATTAAAAATACAACACATTACCAAACATCACACTTTATAGTAAGGCAAAATAAATAACTAATAAGTATACAATTTAAACTAAAACAAACATCATTATTAATTCTTATTACCTACTATAAGACATACTAATATATTCATTTTTTATCATGTTTATTTTATATTTTTATGATGAGTCATTTATATTTTCTTAAATACACACCTTTTTAATGTTTATAGAACATATCACCGAGTGTTTTGGTTTATTTTCACGACATTTCACTCATGATAAATCAGAGTCCATGTCAATCTAATCTGTTTGACAGATACGCGTGGATTGAAACAAGTAGATGCACTTTCCCCGTTACTTTTTAATCTAGCCTTTTAGAATATGATATTAAGGTAATACAAAAGAATAGGCAAAGGGTTGACATTAAACGGTACATTGCAGCTTTTAGTATAATCAGATAATTTATCTTTGTTAAGTAGGCCTAATAGTAAGGCAACTGTTACAAGAAATGCATTCATTTTATTAGAAGCTAGATAGGAAATAAGTTGTGTTGCGAACGCTAAAAAGACTGATCAAACAAAGAACACAGGTTGAGGAATATACTTTAGAGATTACTTCTAGAAAATATTATTTAGTTGACATTGTAAATGAGTTTAAATATTCAGAAACAACGATTTTAACTAGCAATAACGATATTAAAGTTGAAATTAGGAAAATAATACAGTCGTGTAATGCAAACTATTACTAGGTCAGTAATTGTTAACCTCTGGCCTGCTGTCAAGGAACGTAAAAACTAATAAATATATAAAACAATAGTTTTACCGGCTGTGGTTGTAAAACATGGTCTCTATACTATACATGACGAAAACAAATTCAGGCTGTTTGAAAACATGGTGCTTAGGAAGATACTTTATCCAAATAGGGATGAAGATACTATGGAATGGTGTAAATTAAATAATGATGAGATACATACCCTGTAATTACTACAGGACATGGATAGGATAATAAAATATCGTAGATAACAGTAAACAAGACATGCAACGTAAATGATAGAATATAGAGCCGTGTTCAGGGTATTTACTACTTAACCCAATGTGGAAAGACCGTTGGGAAGACCTAGACACAGATGGGAGGATAATATTTGAATTGACCTGTAAGAGATAGGGTGTAATGAGGTGGACTGGATAGAACTAGCTAAAGATAGGGATAGATGGTGTGCTTTTGTGAGACAGTTAACTTTTGAGTTCCTAGGGACATAGAGTAAGTAAGTAAGTAAGTAATATTTGGTACTCTACTTCGTCAGACAATTTAGAGAGTAGGATTACATTAAATGATGATTGCAAAATAATAGTCATGGTGAGTATCAGAAAGTCTAGATCTCAAGTTTGATTTTATAATGTTCATGGTTGAAAAAAACGCGCATGCAATAACAACATATTACTCTCACACTCATCAATAAAACGAAGCTGACGATGAACATGTTAATTGGTCAGTCGCGGGTGTATTTTTCGTCGCACACCTCTTTTATTTTAATTAAGGGCATAACACTTTAATTTAATACATTTTGGTCCTAAAATAAACAAGACTATTTCGTTCACTAGTAGACTCGTGCACAAAACAAGCTGATTAATGTTTAAAAAATAAATGCACATTATCTGAAACACGATAAGCAACAAAACAACTATGCAATCTAATTCTACTGGATATTGAACTTGGCTAACACTTGATTACGGTCGGTGTATCCATTCAGTGGTGGACATACCCTGGCTATATGGGCATTATATAGCCTTTTTACTATAGTTTTGTCCCCTAGTTTCTCCAAGACTTCATCTCACTTACGTTGTGGTACTTTTAAAAAGTTCACTATTACATTCTTTTACACCATTAACATTTCGTTTAGTTGAGTTAACAATCTGATACTACCAATGATATAACGGGTGGAATTCTAAACTTTCTTTAGCATTCCCAAAGGACTGTTAGGGACTTTTACCAGAACTAATTGTCCAGGTTCGTAGACAGTTGGTATGGGCTTTTTTCTCCATTATCTTTTTTTTTCTTCTCATTTTTGTACTGAAACGGAGGTGTTAAACTAGTCAAGTTGGAATTTCATTACTTCTGTTGGTTCTTGCCGAGGTGGGTATAGGGACAGCCTCTATTCGACTGTCCTCTTTGCTCGGCTCACACAATAGTAACCTGTGGAGAAATGTACTACAGTGTCGATACGCATTTCTACTGGTATGGACTTATTTGACTGACGGCGTGTATCTATCGGGACAAAATGTTAATAGCACACTCTTTGGACACTATCAAATTAAACTCGAGTGGTATACTGGCGTATGCCAAGATTTCAAGCACTGTCCTGCTCTTAAAGGAATCTTGATGATGCTTATAAATAATGACCCAATGTCATACACAATCATCATGGGTATTCTTACATTTCAAACTTTCCTGACACCGGGCATTTTTATCAATCTCGTTCATATCCATTAGATCAAATTAATGCATATCGGGTACCTGTGAATGGTCTCGGCTACAAGTCTACGAAAACCTTTCAAAATTTGACTATCATAAGTATTGTGTTGTGTATTGTACCATGATATTGAAAAATCACACGTTTGCCAAATTTCCCATCATTACATCAAATTTCTAAAGGTTTTACTTGTGTACCGAAAAGTACATGATATATTTTAGTATTCTATAAATATTTTTTGGACCAAAATTTAATTACTCGTCATGGAAGTGATCTACACCTCTATTGCCTATTATATGTGTCGTATTTATTAAATAGCTTAATTACAGTAATTAGGGAAAATCCACGTCATATCATTCTTTAGAGTTAATTTATGTTAGATATATTAATTTTGATGTAACAGATATTACTTTAATAGTACCAACGGAATCATTCGTTGTGCTATATTTATTTGTGAACTAGTAACCTAATACAAATATCCAGAATGGTTATGTCCTAATACATTTGAATCGTGTATTTATTGTTGGATACACGTATTTTAGTGCTATATTTATTTAGTGCTATATTTGTGCTATATTTATTGAAATGGTATGTCCTAATACATTTGAATCGGGTATTTATTGTGTTGGGTTACACGATATTTAGTGCTAAATTTATTTATGCTTATTTATTTAGTGCTAATTTAGTGCTATTTATTTGTGAACTAGTAACCTAATACAATATCCAGAATGGTTATGTCCCAATACATTGAAACGGGTATTATTGTGTTGGATTAACGGTATTAAGTCCTGATATGTTTATAAAAGGAAAATTTAGGCACCATAGTGCCAGTTTAAATATTTAGTGAAGTAATTCGTTACCTAGAATAAAACAAAGAAAATTTACTTCTCAGAGTTAATCATAAATGTTAATTTAGAAAACAATACAGATAGGTAATATATCTTGTTATTTTATTAACAAATATACATCATATGCCAAAATTTGCCCTTAAGGGTGTACAAGTGAGCTGCGAATCTTTTTTAACATTTTGTTTGGTTGTGGTTGTTGTTGTTGTTGTTGTTGTTGTGAAGCAATTTGCACTCTTGTTAAACAAACATTAAATCTAAAATAAACATGGTTCTGGACATACTCTGATAATTTCAACAGTATATTAAGAATAATATAATATTTATTGAGGTTTTAATGATTTAATATTAAACCCTAAATAAACATTAGTATTTTTTTATTACAATAAAACGCAAGATAAGGTCCCACCAATGTTTGTTTTAGAACAAAGGTGTATTAATCAAGAGAGAACAATTGGTTTACATACAAATAATAAAACCTGCTTCAATGACCGAATGGTCTAAGGCATCACTCTTGTGTTAGATTGCCTGCTGAAGACGAGGAGAGTAGGGGCTATAATCTGGGTCGGGCCTACTCAGGGTGGTTTTCCCTGAATAATTTCCTACCCCTCCTTCCTTGAGATTTGTATAGATCACCTCAAAAATGCTTACTTCCTCAACTCTGCCCCATTAAAGTAATTAATTATAATATATGCGTACAACCTGAATCCATATTAAGACTGGTGATAGTAAATAGATAAATAAATAATAAAACGTTAAAATCAAACCAAAACTCGTTTGAACACCCTTAAACCCTGACTGTCGTTCCTGTGAGTACTGATGCGAGTACCTACAGTAGTAACTATCCCTTGATGTTTGTTTGTATTGATTTGTTTGGTGTGGTGGAACAGTGGTTGTCGTGTCTGAGAGCCATCAGTCTGTTCCCTGGAAACAGGACACAGACCCGCACGACTCTTAATGTGAAATATCTTCCCCTTCCTCTTGTAGGGGTTTGAGCGTCATACACCACCAGACTTGTCGATATTCCACTACTGCATGCACCATGACAGCTTACTGCTTACCTGACGTCTCACTCCACCTACAAAGTACACTATTATATTTAGAACGAAATACAAAATTGTTTAATGTGTGTGTCACATTTCCATTTTGAACAACTTACATTCCGTGGAAAGAAGAGCTTAAAAGAAAGTAATCCTATCATTTGAAAATAAGGAGGCGATTAAATTTATGACGTCCCGAGATAAATACAAATATCCAATTTAATTTAATATTTAGGAAGCGTTTATTATAGCTATGCCAATCTAATCGAATATAATTCTTTTAGACGAAGAACATATTCCTCTTTCTCTTTCACTCACAATTTACTATCATAATTTTGTGTTTATAAAGCAAATAAGGTAAAGAAAAATCTAAATAACTTCGAAGCAAATTTTCTTTATAAAATTAGTTTTTGCATATTTGAAAGATCAAATCCAGTTTTATTTTGTTTTGTAATCCCGGTATTTTATATTGACATTGTTGTTCATATGCAAATACTTGTTATTGGTTCACATTCTTTATCCACAGCAATAGTCTATGGTATCCGCCCCAAGGGATGGATGCCGAGCTCATCTAGTCTCGTTTGCCAGTGACGGGGAGGTAGAGGATTTAATCCCAAACTGGTGTTCTGAGGGTGGTTTTTTAATAAATGGTTTCTTATGCTTTCTACAAGCAAATGTGGATACGCTTCCTCTAAATTTAACCTTCCCCGTCCCTAACTCTTTAGCGTAATTAGTACATAAGCGTGTAACCCGAATGGGTAGTAAGGCATGGTGCTAAAGATAAGAAATTATAGCCAGGTGGGAGCAAGATCTCTACTTATAGTATAGTTTACCTTTACAATATATTTATTGGTACTTTATAAGTATAGGATGACCTGGTGGTCTAGGGGTAAGGTGTCAGACTTCTGTGCTGGGGGTCCGGGGTTCAATCCCCGGTCCCGGCACAGATTTATCTGAATTCCAAACCCTTCCTTCACCTCTGACAAGACGTGTATTAATCACAACTTGTGAATGTGAGGAATGCCAGGCCTCCACCGTGGTTCGGATTCCACGTTAAACTGTAGGTCCTCCATTTCATCTCACAATCACCCTACCATTGCACATTAGCGTAAGTGCGTATAACCCGAACGGGTAGTAAGACGCGGTGCTAATAATATAATAATAATAATTTATAAGTATAAATGATATTAATTAAAAGTGAAAGCTTCAGATCACGATTTGGTGTATGAATAAGTTAAAGTAGATCTGTAGTTTTAGATTCCACGTATGTCCAATCGTTAGAATATTGAAGTGCAGGCCTACTTTCTCTTTGAAAGGCTTCAGGCAGGGCTTTACTAAGAAGAGGCCGGAGGCTCAACTCGCATCCCTCGCCATCCTGACAGTATTATTATTATTAATTATGTTTGTATTCCTCCTAGGTGCCTAGGCTCTTCCAGGTACTATAAAATTAACAACACCTACACCATCAATAAAAGTTGTAAGACACTTTAAGATCATTCGACAATACAAACTTTATTGAACAATTTTAACAAGTGTATAGGTATAAGTTATAAATAGTTATTCATTGATTTCAAATCAACACAGTTTACGAGATTTAACGGGTCAAACTTACTAATTTATGCTTTTTGATAGCCATTGTTAAGGTAGAGTAATTAATGTTTGGGATTGGAATTTAGTATGACTAGACATTCATGGACTTAAATGTGTACAGTACATTTATATGAATGTCTAGTCATACCAAATTCCAGCTCCATACATTAGCTACTTTACCTTAACAATATTAAAATAAGGGTAGTTTACTGAATACTATGTTTTATTTTTACTGCGTCGTACTATCTGTGCAGGTTGTACGCATATATTTTAACTTTAACAACATTTGTGAGTTTTAGTGAAGGACGTGCTGAAGCGTCGTTTGGTCACATTTATAAAATAGGGTAAAATACATTTTTATTTTTAAGTAATTACCATCCTTAAAAAACTACCAGTAAATAATAACAATACAAATTGAAAAAAAGATCTCCTCGAACCACGCTGCAATTTTTTTAGTTACATTGAAAGCGACCTTGGCCGATTTTTTCTAAGAAGGGAAATTGTCCAAGGGGACGCGGTGAGGGTTGCAAGGAACCCTCACGAAAGCCCTTGGAAAAACACTCGCGATCACACCCTCATACAGATCGGACGTGTCTTACACACTCCGATCACACCCTCATACAGATCGGACGTGTCTTACACACTCGCGATCACACCCTCATACAGATCGGACGTGTCTTACACACTCGCGATCACACCCTCATACAGATCGGACGTGTCTTACACGCTCGCGATCACACCCTCATACAGATCGGACGTGTCTTACACACTCGCGATCACACCCTCATACAGATCGGACGTGTCTTACACACTCGCGATTACACCCTCATACAGATGGACGTGTCTTACACACTCGCGATTACACCCTCATACAGATCGGACGTGTCTTACACACTCGCGATTACCTTCATACAGATCGGACGTGTCTTACACACTCGCGATCACACCCTCATACAGATCGGACGTGTCTTACACACTCGCGATTACACCCTCATACAGATCGGACGTGTCTTACACACTCGCGATTACCTTCATACAGATCGGACGTGTCTTACACACTCGCGATCACACCCTCATACAGATCGGACGTGTCTTACACACTCGCGATTACACCCTCATACAGATCGGACGTGTCTTACACATTCGCGATCACCTTCATACAGATCGGACGTGTCTTACACACTCGCGATCACCTTCATACAGATCGGACGTGTCTTACACACTCGCGATTACACCCTCATACAGATCGGACGTGTCTTACACATTCGCGATCACCTTCATACAGATCGGACGTGTCTTACACACTCGCGATTACACCCTCATACAGATCGGACGTGTCTTACACATTCGCGATCACCTTCATACAGATCGACGTGTCTTACACACTCGCGATCACCTTCATACAGATCGGACGTGTCTTACACACTCGCGCAGTCACCCCAACTCCCACATGCATTTGATAATCGATTCTTTTATAACCAGAAACAATGTATGGAATAAATTAATCCAAAGTATTAATTTGGTGAATTTTAATTTAGGTTATCTTTCATTGGAATCTAACCCAGTCTAATCGTTTGTAGAAAAATTGAAACTATCTGAGGCCCAAACACAATATATCTAAATATTTAGATCAAGCGTTGAGATATAAACTGACGCACGTGAATCTAGGATGATCAGGCCGTATAATAACCCTGTCAATATCCGAACCAAGGATGCCGGGATGGATACAGCCAACGACCAATTTAGAAAAGAAATGTTTCTAATAAATATAGACAAATGATAGAGTCTGAACGATTGTGTCGTACCATATTCTAGATAATCTCTAATTGGCTTGAATCCAAGGTATAGTTCGACACCCATTTACACCCGCGAGGTATAGCCGATTAATGCTGCAAATACCCAAGTTTTTGGAGGACGATGTTATAAAGAGGGCTCTCCTGATTATTGAGAATCAATAACTTAAATTCTGTTATCGGTTTACATTCCATCGAAGTGTACACTATCGTTCCTTTGATATGTCATTATTACGAATGTGGAAGTTCTTGTGTCGCGTAGTGAAATGCTATGGCCATCCCTCCTGTGATTATTGGCAATCCATGGCCCTTTATCGATCCCGGAGTGCTGAGCCGCGGAATGAGGAAGGTCGCGATCATCACCAGCCACTGCTCGAGGATAACCTCACACCTTCCTCCACCCTTAATTTAAGTGACCTTCATCGCTGGGCGTGTGGAATAAATGTCCGGTCATCTAGTCTGATTTGTCGGTGATGGGGAGGTTGGGGTTCGAATACCCTATGAGTGTACTAGGGGTGATTGTTCCTAAATTGTTTCCTACTTTTCCTCCGCCTTATGAGCCTAGTCAAATGCGAATATCGCCAGGAAAAGCAAAAAGATTTGATGTAAATGAGATAATAATAGTGAAGATAGAAATAATTTAAGTAAAAACAAACTCCATAGCGTCAGCCCACAAGCGCAATATACCGACATAGCGGCCGTCGTATGTTGGTGAAGATAGTAGCAGCCTGGATAGAGAGTGTCATGTAGTAATCACAACGAACCCTCAGGCCGTTAACCTCAGTTTTCTAGACTGAAGCAATTAACTTCTTCATTCATGTAGCTCCTCATTTACCCTCACGAAGCTGAGTTGACACCGTTTCAGACCCACAGCTTCACAGAAAAATCTGGAAGCGCTGAAGATCGAACTCAAGACGTCTGGATTTGTAGCCAAGAACTCTGACCACTAGACCACAGAGGCGGTAAATAATGTAAGTAATGGATTTCAATCTGAACTAGGTTTGTGCAGCAACTTAAATAATTGGAAGAGAATATTTGTCTAGAGCTCATTGTTCACCTCATCTACTATAGATGATCGTACCAAAGGAAATAGAGTCAAGTTGCAACCCTACAGTCTATAGCATATTTTCTTACCCCAGAGTGATCAGTGTAATGATTTTTTTCCCGGACACCAGCTACTCTGATCTTGGATTAAATAAAAACCCTTCTCCATTCCGAGAGTAGTTATTTAATAGCCGTGGAATAAGTTGTAGTTGTCTTTTTATTTACTTGTCTTAGTGTTTATCTTTATTTTAATAGTAATGTCGCAATAATACAACCATCATCTACTTTATATTCAAACATTGTATTATGCAACATAGTCTTAGGCCAAAGGAGTTGATACTAAAATATAATTTTAAGCTTTGACTGATGAAGAAGGGGCAACTGGTTTTATGGCGACATAAACTTGGATCATAAAATTGATTGAGTTTTATTATAACGGTATTATAGTGGATATTAAATCAGTCGGTGATTTTTATATTTTTTAACAACATCTACTACAGAGAAAGAAACATTTCAATGAGAATATCGGATGAAGGTTTCCATCATCTTGACGAATCATAACCCGCATCGGTGAATATACAAACTAAACGTCAAGAATCATAACCCGCATCGGTGAATATACAAACTAAACGTCAAGATCAAGTCTGGTTTGCTGGTGGCGGGGAAGTTGGTTGGGTACTAATTTCAGACAGTGTATAGAAGTTTATTTTATTTAGTGGTTTTCCGAACTCTCTTCTCGTAGATATGGATACATTTACTCTGAACAGTTGCATAAATATGTGGATAGCCAGGTATGGTACACAAACTGTACAAAGTGAATACCAAAGCATCTTCAAGGTTCTCCAGTTTTTACTGCAGCTACTGTACTAACGCATTAGCAACGATACTCATAACTACTTTGAAATGGATGTACTGTACGGTACAATTTTCATAGAGAGGCTCTTTTAGAAAAATAAGTTTTTTTGGTGGACAAAATTCCTAAATTGGTAACATTTTACAATTTTATTTGTTATTGTATAGGTATGGATAATTCATCAAAATTTACAACTGCATTATAACATGACCTTAAATATAAATACGTGAAAGTAGATCTAGTAGCTTTTTTAATTGTCAGGAAAATCTTTTCTATAAAATTTGGACTGTAGCCGTTGTGTTTTAATACTACATAAAGGGTTCAATTATATTAAAATTGATTTTATACATATTATATGCTACATTAAAAAACTAATCCATCATACAGGCATAATTTTTATCAAAATAAAATGTCCACCGCTACTGTATAAGGAAAGCCAAAACGATTATGGGCTGGCCTAAATTTGCTGTTTTAACGAGAGAAAAAAACCGCACGTCTGAATATAAAGAAACGAACTGAAGGTATAATTAATCACAATGTCTTGAATAGAAAGACCTCCCCCGACATGACAACTGTTGTGGCGTTTATCCCATGATTTATTAGTTTCTTCCTTTCCATATCGGTCATGCTAAGGGTCACACACGCCTTGCTCGAAATATTTTGTCACGGGGTCGTGGGACCACGCCCCAATATACATTTTTAGCACTCCTCGTGGCATTTTATTTCTCTAAGTCGAGCATCATGATCAAGTGCTGAACAGAATTTATATTATTATTATTAGCACCGCGTCTTACTACCCGTTCGGGTTATACGCACTTACGCTAATGTGCAATGGTAGGGTGATTGTGAGATGAAATGGAGGACCTACAGTTTAACGTGGAATCCGAACCACGGTGGAGGCCTGGCATTCCTCACATTCACAAGTTGTGATTAATACACATCTTGTCAGAGGTGAAGGAAGGTTTTGGTATTCAGATAAATCTGTGCCGGGACCGAGGATTGAACCCCGGACCCTCAGCACAGAAGTCTGACACCTTACCCCTAGACCACCAGGTCACCTAACAGAATTTATACATGATTTTATTGTGTTAGGTACCATTCACATCCAAAGGAAAAATTTAGATACGTTAGTGCCCATTTACTTTAAGGGTACAGAGAAAAAGAGGAGAGAGTTCGATTTTATCTCAAATCGAGTTAGTACTGCCACCTGTTAGACAATAATGAGACTTTTTTTAAGGCACTTCAGATTATGGGTAAAAGAGGTCTCTTTCATATATAAGTTAATTGAAAAATAATATTCGCAAGGCTGCTTATGGGGTTTGAGATAAAAAAAAGGTTATTGTCATGGAAGATGTGTGTAATGTAACTTTACCCATTTCTCCCCCTCTTCCCTTCACTTTTAATACTAAGGGGCAGAGAGCTAATACTTTCAAAAATCCTGCGTTATTTAAGACGTGTTTTATTAATTAAAAATATGGCTCACTCCAACATGGAGGTGACAGGTACTAGCATGTATGTCTCTACGGGATTAAAAACCTTACATTTTAAGTTTTATGACTCAACAAAAATTTATGAAAATATTAAATTTGCTCATTTTCAACGAAATTTCACGTGAAAAGCCGCCGCTCTAAAAAAAAAAAGTAGTCCTGGAAAAATACACCTTCACTAGCAGGAGGGAATAGAAAAAAAAACACATTTGAAAAAGTTCACTTTACACATCCAACGAAGATTTGAATCTTAACCCCGGCAATCTATTCCATTATGAGTCAGACATCTTAGATTGCGCTACCACCAATGGGGGTAACATTGTGTGTGGATAGCCTATTGGATTTGGTGAGAAATAGTTTAAGCTGGTAAGGTTATATTAATGCCAAAAAATAATTATATTCGTAATCACTCAGTGAATGCTCATCATTTCAATTATGTTTTCAAATTTTGATTTTTATAATACAATAATTCAGTCGTTGACTTCAAATTGGCATATTAATTAAGTACAAGTATCTAGCTTAAAAAAATATCAAAACAATATTTTACAACAATCCTCTCGGAGAAAAATATAAAGTTTCACTTTTGATAGCACACATTTTTTATTTAATGAGTACTAGCTACTTTGTGACTTTATATATATTTTTTGGTTCCTCAATGCAGTGGTGCACCCAAAGGGGGGCAAGCGGGTCATTTTCCCCTACTAATACAGCAAATAATATCAATAAGATTCTACATTATATGAAGAAGCAATGAAGATGTGTTGAATAGGCTACAGTTTAATACCACTTAATATTAAACAAAAAATACGCCACTAAACGTATTAATTTAAAGTGCCTTCGAAATCCCCAATTGTAAAAATTAAATAAATATTATATTTGAAACATTGTAAGTGAGATCATTTAAATTAATAAAATCACTGCCCTACGTTACCTTAAGAATATTTAGCACCGCGTCTTACTACCCGTTCGGGTTATACGCTTAAGTACTAATTACTTTAATGGATTAGGAATTGGGAGGGTTGAATTTAGAGGAAGTGAACCCGCATTTGCGTGGAGGTAGAGTGGAAAACCACTTAGGAAAAACCACCCCCAGTTCACCCGACCGAGATTCGAACCTCGATCTCCCCGTCCTCAGCGGTCGAGCTCAACACGACAAGCGCGTTAGCCAACTACGCCACCGAGGCGGGTTACCTTAAGAAAACCCTACAAATATAATTTGAAGGCATTTAACATTCATAGATTTTTTTGGCTCATGGCAGTTAGGGGGCTGTTCCCTTTGATACCTTCTCACCTCCCATAATTTCTTCTAAGATATCTCATTTTGGCTTGATCGTATGCCCACCCGAAAGTACTTTTCTAGGTGCACCACTGCCTCAGTGAAATATCTCCGCACCATTATCCTTGGTATTACAAATAACATTGGAATCCTATTTTCTCAAATATATGTATACTGAGTTCAAATATTGATTATATTTTTCAAGCTAGAATATACATGAGTTTAAACTTTCCTCTAGTCAAGAGTTTCCGGGATTTGAACTAGGTGTGCCTGAGGATCAGATACATATTATGTTACTAATGTCGATTTACACGATTACGCTTCTAAGAACCACTATTAATATCACTGCCCCTACAAGAACTAATTCAAACAAAACTCTTAAGACCAATCAGTGATTCGTCAACTTTACCACACACTTATAACAAGTAAAAGGAAGAAGGCAACTACCATAACATGTTTTAATATGTTAAAACTTTTTTTAATCAATTTTATTATTAATAATTTTATTGAAATGTTCAAACACATTTAAATTTACATACATTATGTTATTTAATCAACGTCTATGCTCATATTTAAAATTGAGACCAACTTGCGATATAATATGAACTAATATAAACATATTTTAATGTACTTTTGACTAACATAGTAACGATAATGATAATACATATCTAATACTTTTGTTCGTCCAGTCTATATGAGCAATCTAGTGAATGCATGTAATTAAGATTCATTCAACAGAAACATTCAATAAACTAGGAAATACGATCCATAGGCCACATAACAACATTTTATGAGGTTGATTTCGAAATATGTCATTGAAATTGCGTTGCATTGTAATACACGTCTAGAGAAAGAAACGTTACCATTGGGAATTTAATTAGTTCTGATAACAGATATTTTTAATTTAGTTTATATTTGCGAGTTTTGGAGCAAAGTCAATACGGTATCCAATGGAACTATCAAGATACTAACAATTTTAACCAATCGACATATTCTTAACTAGTACTCTCATAGGTATTGTTTTACAATATGAGAAATATATTTTTATCTTTTTGTGTAGATTATTCGAATAAATACTATATCAACAACAAAAAAGTTAAACACTTTTGAGGGATAATGAATAAAGTTAAATACTGCCTAGTGCAAGATTTTAGATCCAAACACTTTCGAGTGCATGTTTTAGAGCTAAACATTGTCGAGTGCATGTATGAACAATTAAATACCGACAAATGAAGGTTAGTATAAAGCAAGGTTTTGATAGAAAGAATCTTTAAAAAAATATAAACATATTTGTGGAGCCAAAATTGATAACATTTTACTATATAAGCATTATTTTAATGCGCTGATAATATCTATCAAAAGTTACAGCTGCAGATCACACGACTTGAAGTGTGAAAAAAAATCCAGCCGATTATATTTTATATATTGTAATCAAATTTCTTTATTATTAAGAGTTCTCAGACACGCTTGTGACTGACAACATTATGAAGGTATTCTAATCTAGGTTTTATTTAATTTATTAAATTTGGCTTAAAGCAAAGATGTATTGATAGAACTAATCCCCTGCATAACATTTTATATTTTAATTACCAAATGATTTTAAATTGATAACAATTTGACCGAATTTTTAAGCTTGTACACATATTTTAGTATTGATATTTTATATTAGATCAATAATTTATCGAACCATATATTTTAAAATGGCTATATTTTAATTTGTTTCTCTCTCTCCATGTTAATAAAATATATTAATGTAATATTAGCAAAAATTAATAATTATAATACGATCAGAATTTATTTACAAAATATAAATAATACCTTCTCATTTCTAAATAAATCCAACTGTTTTAATTAACAGGTAAATTTCCTTTGGCTTATATACTGGAATTATTTTATCATGGAAGTTATTTGGAGAATGGCAAGCTGGTAAGTTTTGTTTTTGTTAAAAGTGAACCTGACCAATTCATTAAATCTGTTGCTACACCATGAGGACATAACTCATATTAAAACTTCACTTAAAATAATTACCACGCGTTACCCGCTTTGGTGGCCACTGGTCTAAGGTGTCACTCTCGTAATAGACTGGACTTCTAATAATTGGGAGGTCGTGATTCAATCCCGGTTGGGTGTACTGAGGGTAGTTTTTTCCCAAATGGTTTCCCACTCTCTCCACGTAAATGTGGTACACATACTCTAAATTCAACATTCCTCATTCCTAGCCCGTTTTTGTAACTAGTACATAGGCTTATAACCTGAACAAGAGTAAGGCGTGGTGATAAAAAAATTACCACGCACATTTATAACATATAAATGATATTCAATCCATAAAAATAATATGGATTATGAATAGTACAGTTAAAACTGTAGAAATATATTGTGTGTGTGAGAGAGAGAGATATTGGTCATATAAATTCTTCGTGCTCGAAAAAAATTCCGTTGGATGCATATAAACTGAACAGGTAGTAGGTAAGACGCGGTGAAAAAAATTCTCGTTTCATCGTCTCTTTAACGTAATACCAAGGGACGAAAAACCTCCCACGTAATTACATACAGTATTTGAAAGCATGTTTTCCTATTCAATTCACATGAGCTATCTTCAAAAATTTAATTTCAGTCAGCTGTAACAAGGCTTTGTTCAGACACGTGTATAGTCTTTCTCAAATAAAAAATATCCTAATATCCACTTTAGTCAAAATAGTTATCATAACATAGTAATTATTCTATTTGCAAAGTCTTGTATTTTAAAATCTAAAGCGTTGTTTTCTCTTTGAAATCAAATTATATTCGTAATAATGTAACTTAATTTCGAAAATAATTTTTCACTAATTATGTACTTGACCCATTGAAAATTTCTTCTGGGATGAAATGAATCTGAAAAATAAATACTATAATATTTATTATATATAAATAAATATTAATTTGTTTGATCATTAATTTTTCAGGAATTTAACTTATCCACTAATTAGCTCTTTAAAGTTCTTAAAGAAATACTTTTTTATAATTATTATGTAACTCTAGCTAACACAATAAAATTTGTATTTAATTCCAGTCATAAATTATTTTTTGTACACCATATTGTTAAAAAAAATAGATTCCATTATTTTTTTTAACGTGTTATAGAACAACTTAATAAATATTCTTCTAAACTATTTTTGACTATCCTTTAACGTAGGTTCATTTAGTAAAGGTGGTATGCCTCTACAATAAAATTAACTTTTAATATTGATATTTAAGTAGTACAAATAATGTTTTGATTTGCTTTTTACTTTTATTGAAGTCTTTTATTATTTTACACCGAGAATAATATATACTAATTTAAAATTATTGAAATATAATAAACATAACAAATTTTCTTAAATTAAAAAATCAAACTATAAATAAATACATTTTTATACATGATTATACTACATTATTGTGGGACGTGACTTCATATTTATTTTGGCTTGCCCTGGGATATCCATGAAACAATACAACAAAACAAACCTGTTACAAACAAAATCAACAGGGACTACAACGGTTGGTCGTTGGTGGTTCTCATCAGAACAAAAATGGCGAAAAAAACACCACTTACAAGGCTTGGTCACAACCCTTAGTTAACCCTCTAGTTATGTTTATAAGTCCGCATTGCGGTTATATTAAGATTATTCAACTTGCTTCGTGGTTTTTAAACGTATTGACGTTGTTCGTTAAGTAATTTTCATTACGTTATTCATGCATGTACCGTAATGTAATTTGAATCACTCATATACATTTATTTTCGACATAACATTAGCAACATTATCCGATATTTTATGTAACCGCATGTATAATTTAATACACTGAAGAGATGGATTTTTAAATGTTTGAATTATTTAAATTTGACATTTCAATCACTCTTATATAAACTAACATTATTTAAATTCGACTTTTCAATCACTCTTATATAAACTAACAGAGAGTTTTACGTTGTATGTTATAAGAATGTTAGCTGCCAGTTGTTTTAGCGTGTGTTATTTTTCAAGCTATGACTACATTTTAAATTAAATCCTAAATATGTTATAGATTTTCTGTAAAATAAAGTGCCTGCAGATCTTTTTAAATTTGCAAATACTTCGGTAACATATACATTTATTAATAAGTTTTCACATATGATTTAAAAAAATCAGAAACTCAATAAACTACATATTGATTTGAATTCACATCCCATTTTAGTTTGAAACCGTTTGCAAATTACTTTTTTAATACCATCTTACCACCTGTTTGGACTATCTGTGTTTAATTATACTAATGGGGTTGGGATGAATGATGGAAATTGTGTTGAATGATAGTGAGAAATACTGCAATTTAGGAAATAATACCTGGTCGGGATTTTAGCCCTAGCCTTTACATTACCAGAAAACTAACCTAGATGAGCTTAGTGTTTAGTCTACGTGTTTAACGATGGGGGAGTGTTTGATGGTATTTGTGAAGCTTACGTAATTTTTAAACATAAGATATAGAATAAGGTAGCTCTTTGTAAAAAATAAAACCAATAAAAATATTCATAACAATCATTCCTGTTCCAATATTTATTGTGTAGTGGAACAAATATTTTTTTTACTTTAATATATTTTCTTATGTTTACTGTACTGTACATTTATCGATGCATAGTTTTCGATGAATAATATATTTTAAATGATTGAATATCCAACCGCACTTAATCACATTTATTTTACTCTGGAGTATTCAACTACAGTTCATTTTCAAAGTAAGAATATTATCTGTCAGCTAAAAACGTTTCAAGTTCTCCTTTCATGTATGATGCATCTTAGGTCGTTTACAAAGTATGATGTATACATCCATCAATTAGTTCAAAAATTAAAGTGGGGACACATTCAGTATGACTAAATACAAAAAGTGTTATTTCTCTTTTAATAAAAATGTTTAAAAGGATTACTAACCTACATAAGGTCATGCACGCAACCTGAAACAAAGATAAATTCAACCTTTTCCTTCATTGAGTGTACAACACCCGCACATAAATCTACCATTCTCTCTCCCCCACCCCTCTTTTTTCCCCTGTGGTGGGTGAGTCGGTTCAGGGCACTGCTGTGGTGTGGATCGATACAGAAAGGCTACCCTCTTATTTTCTCCACAATTACCCTCACTCTCCACTCCTTCCCTCGACGACGGGCCCGCTCGCTGATCGCTTCAATCCGCACCGTGCCTGGAATATAGCGGCCCTCCTCATCCATCGATACTATCATATCACGTCCAAGGTACCCGCCCGCCACTCATGTCCTTCTCTCGGCTTGGATCACCCGGGGCTCGTGCCCATTGTCAGCGTTACCGGGCTAGCCTTTGTGCTAGCCCTTATTCTTCCTTCAAGTCTCCTCAGTCAATTGACGTACAGTCCCTTCACTAAGAATTGACTGTGTGTGCCACAGCAACGTTGGTGAGCACGTGGACCAAGACGTAACAACCTCGTTTGCTCTGGCCTGCTGGTTGGTGAGAAGAGCGGTGTTTGAATCCCGGCTGGGTGAATTAAGGGTAGTTTTCTAGTCTCCCTCCACGAAAATGCGGATATATTTCCTCTAAACTTTACCTTACCCATCCCTTCCCCTTATTAAATATAGATATATAATATAAAGTGTGTAGATATCCCAGACTGGTAGTGAGACTTGGTGCTAAGAAAACAAAAACTATGTATATACAGGATAGTTTTTATTTTACCAACAAAACTGTGCTTCAACATATTTGTAATATAATATCACTAAAAAGAAGCAGCTAGTAAACTATTCACAATAAGTTTATTCAAAAGTTAGGTTTTTCTAAAGAAAGATCAAAATACTGCACAAGAGAGGTGGTTTAAAAATATCCTATCGAGTTGTTTGGTAGGTTAATTTACAAGCAATATATTTCAAAATCTTTGGAATTAAAAAAAAAATTTATAACAAATATAAGCACGATTCAAAGTTTAGGTTTACATGGGTTTATGATACGTTGTTTCGATTTTAATTTGATTGGAGTGCATAAACACAGGCCTACTCTATCTGCTCACAACTCACAAACTAACTTACCCAAAGACAATGCGCCTAATATCACCTTAACGGCTAGATATTTTATAATTTTATTGCAGGACGAGTCTACTTACTAATAGAAAGGGTGTAAAAAGTTTCTGTTTGAGCGTTTACATGTTGTGGTGATGAATTATAAAGAATGACTTTATGTTGAAAAATAGTAAGAAAATAAATAATTGGTTTGTATAATGCTTGTGATTTTTTGCGCCAGGTCCTACCACCCTTCCGGACTGTTTGTATTTAGTTAAATTGATGAGATTATGAATGAGAAAGGTAGAATTTAGATTATATGTACTAGAATTTGTGGGGGAAACCATTTAGAACAAACTACATTCAGTAAACCAACCAGGATTAAAACCCAAACCCTCCCATAACCAGCAAACCAACCAGACTAGCTTGGAGTTTGGTCCGCGTGCCTCCCAATTGCGGTTAATATTACGTGCTGCGTTTTCCCGTTAGTAATTACTCGTATTCTAGCAGTACTTTTCTTTTTCTTTTGGCACCACGTCTTACTACCCGACCTGGCTGTATGCATATGTAGGGCTACTAATTACGCTAATGTGTTGTGGATGAGGCAGGTTAAATTTAGAGGAAGTGTTCCCGTTTTTGCGTGGATAGAGAGTGGGAAATAATTTTTTTGAAAAACACCTTCACTACACCCTAAACGGATTCCAGCCCCGATCTTTCCGATCTCGGCAGTCAATTATATTGCGAGAGCAACACCTTAGACCATTCGACCACTGAAGTATATAATTATTCTATAATTTACGCAGTGGCTCGGTTTTGTGTTCCAGTGTGACAGTAGCTCTATTGCTGTAACATAGTATATTCTGACTCAATCAATGGACGCGCCACCCGTAGGTTTTGTCTATCACGTGAGGCATTGCGTGTCGAAGGGTGTTGCCCCAGGCAGTGAATAAAACAGCGGCACACCGTTGGGATTACCCTGTGAATGTGAGTCAGTCGATTCTCCCATCAGTGATATTCCTCTTTCTCTCTCTCTCTCTCTCATCCACGCGCCTGCGCACACGATATAATCACGTCCATAGTTTCTTCGCAACGTGGATAGGCCACCATTTGTCGCGTTGTCCACTTCTCCTAATGCAATTCCCTTAATGCGCACTTCTCTTAATGGGTGCCATCTACTTGCTTACGTCTTCCTCTTACGTGTGTACCCCATTACTCCCCCAAATCCTAATGTGATAATCCTTAAAACGCAGACTTGTGACATTTGACATTTTAGTGGACCTATTATTTTTTCCAAAACGCGGTATTTTTTAAAATTATTCCCCTACATGAACGTAAAGATTCCTCTAAGCCTACTTTAGTTTTGGATAGTGGTGTGGTCAAACATAGAGAAATAAAAATCAAAATATAATAAACTAAGTTTATATTACGGTATGAATCTTTTTTGCACTATTTTCCTCCTCTGATTCTTATTTTTCCAACATGAAACAAATGAAATACAATTTGATTGACAAAGTCAGTGTTGGGGAACCTGCTGTAATTGGAAGGAAGCTTCCCACGTCACTTTGTGGATTTCTCGTATGGCCACACACAACGTGTGAAATAAGTTTTTATAGATCGATAAGAACGTTTAGTTTTTTAATATTATACTTTAAAATTAATAATATTTTAAAATTATTTCAAATCCATGCCGTTTTAGAATGTATAGTTTATAAACAATGAAGATATATGTTTCACATAATATGTAAAAAGGTTGCACCAAACAGCTCAAAAGGCTGCAGATTTCTCATTCCTAGACAAACTAGAGTGCGTTAAAAAAAAGAAGTGTAATAAACAATAATGCTTATGAGTGTTTTAAACACGAAACACAAATCAGTGAACATGCGGACAAAGGCTGCGTCCGTCTTGTTTTGTCCAATTTTCCATTAACGGGTGGGTCGCGTTTTGGATCCTGACTGGGTTTACTGAAGTAGTGTTTCATAAGTAGTTTCCTAATCCTCTTCCATTCAAATACTAGTACACTTCCTTAAAATTATACCTTCCTCAACCTTGGCCTATTATTGTAAATATGAGGATAGGTCTATATATTAGTAAGACGTGGTACACTATAATATACCCTGCACTATGCTGACTTTGTTTTGCAATTTTATTTATTGAGCAAACACCCCTCGGTGGCGTAGTCAGCTAACGCGCTGGTTTCGTGTTGAGCTAGACAGTGGAGGACGGGGATATCGAGGATCTAATCTCGCTCGGGTGAACTGGGGGTTGTTTTTCCTAAATGGTTTTCTACTATCCCTCCACGCAGATGCGGGTTCACTTCCTCTATATTCAACCTTTACAATTTCTAACCCATTAGCCTAAATAGTACTTAAGTGTATAGCCCAAACTGGTAGTAAGACGCGGTGCTAAGTATTATATATATATATATATATATATATATATATATATATATATATAGTTATTAACCCTTCCTTCATATCTGACAAGACGTGTATTAATCACAACTTGTGAATGTGAGGAATGCCAGGCCTCCACCGAGGTTCGGATTCCACGTTAAACTGTAGGTCCTCCATTTCATCTCACAATCACCCTACCATAACACATTAGCGTAAGTGCGTATAACCCGAACGGGTAGTAAGACGCGGTGCTAATAATAATATATAGTTATTTATTGAGCAAGCGTTGCGCAGTCCTGTTTTCACTTAATAATTTTGCATTTCGTCTGTCTGGATGATAGTTCTAAGATATCTGTTGAACCCGTGGACCAATTTTAACTAAATCCGGCAGGGACATCATTTGAAGGTCAAACAACTTATGCACAAGGTTTTTCAATCTGCTAATCCATTCTCATATAGCGGGCCTTTCAAAAGGCTTTTCGTTTAATAGCTGATCTGAACTGATTTGAATTTAAAATTCTAAGCGATCGATCGTGTACATATAATATATATTAAGATTAACTTCTTAAACCATGTTGACAACAAATATTCTCCATGAATATAAGTACTATTGAATATAATATTAATATTTTTTAATATCTAACTAGATCACCAAGGGAAAATATCAACTTCAAATCTAAGGATACGTTTTTGGAGCTATTTTAACTTGAAATCCAAAGATAAATATTAAGACTCTTGTAATGATAAGAACATGGAGGGAGTGAGGTCTTCTATTCACAGAACTACTAGTTTTGAACACACAAGATTTTTTTAAAATATATTTTAACACTTTTTTATATACTTTGCCTGCTGTGTGTGGAGTTTATCGCGTCTTTTCCCGCCTATTAGGCTTCACCCAAACCATCCAAACACGTAAAGATTCTAACAAGCTCACTTTGTAAGTGTGTGTATATATATATATACATATATATAATAATATGCATGTTTACATACCAGCCTATGGTTCGAGTCAGTTTTTTATTCAACCAATATATTTTCCGCTACAAGCTCGCTATGCCTGTCATAATTTCATATGTCTTATAATCTAACTTAAGACTTGGACAGGCACAACATCCAGTCCCCGGCCGTTAATTTATCAATATGAAAGGGTAAACCCAATGTATGCATGCATATATATAATATATATATACATATTATCCCTGAAATTGTCACAAGTATCGGTTTAAATAAAATTTTAATACTAGCTTTGATTCAGATAGGCTGTTGGAACTAGAGCTGTTTTATATTTATAATACATTGGTCATTCTCGGATATATCAACTTATTTTATAGGTTTTATTTAAAGGTTTCTTTGACTCATTCATAAAATTATAATTTTAGTAGCAAAATGTTTTGCTAATTTCCTGTTCAAAATGCCGCCATTTTTCATGGAGTGAGAGAAAGTTAAATTGTGATAAAACTCACTCCAAATCAACATGCAGATCAGTGATGCGATGTTTGGGTACAATTTGAGTGACGTATCATAAATGGACAGAATGTGCCATCACTTTTAATAGGATAGTAACTGTGCTTTTTAGTGTAACCTTTGTAAATTTGCATTACTGTAGTAAATGTAATTAGTATGATGCTACTAATATTAGTTGTAATAGTTTTATTTATTATAATAAAATGTTGTCCAGCAGTCAACGTTTTTCTATCACCACATCCCACTACCCGTTTTGGTTATATGCTTGTGTATTAATTGCGCCAGTGATTTTAGGAATTAGGAAGGTTATATTTAGATAAAGTGTGCCCAAATTTGCGTGAAGAGAAATAATGAGAGAGAGAAAGAGTAGAAAATCATTTAGGGAAAACCACCCTTATTAGCCCCGACCGAGATTCTAACCTCGATCTCCCCGTCATCGGCAGTCTAGTCTACTGTGAGAGTAGCGCCTAAGACCATACGGCCACCGAGGCTGATAAGTCAACTTAACATGTAACGTGCTGGTCCTGTAGGTGGTATGCAAGAACGAGACTTGAGTGTTGTTTGATTGTTAGTGTAACATTGGTGGAGCTTTAGCGTCGAAATTTGCTTGTTAGATAACTTTGTGGTCATTTGATTAAGAAGTATACGAATGAAGTTTATATAGCGAGTTAGGACTAGACATTAAAACAACATTCACTCTTGTTCTTGAATATTACCTGAATGGTGATAATGGAATAAGCTGCAGTTTTAGTGTTGTATAAATAATTAACTTAACTAGATTAAGTTAAGGAAAAATAGCTATTTTAATATTTTCTATATCATAATAGGTTTGCCTTTCATCAAACCTAATTTTTTACTATGCCAAGATTAACTCACTATACTGATTTACTTCCTCTAATTTGTTAAATGAAGCACTTCAGCATCCCTTTTTAATATATTGGTTTGCCAAACCCTTCCTTCACCTCTGACAAGATGTGTATTAATCACAACTTGTGAATGTGAGGAATGCCAGGCCTCTACTGTGGTTCGGATTCCACGTTAAACTGTAGGTCCTCCATTTCATCTCACAATCACCCTACCATTACACATTAGCGTAAGTGCGTATAACCCGAACGGGTAGTAAGACGCGGTGCTAATAATAATAATAATAATAATAATAATAATAATAATAATAATAATAATAATAATAATAATAATAATATAATATAATATTGGTTTTTTTCCTTAGATGCTTATTACTCTCATTTCTTTTATTTCCTTTATATTCTGACGGTATTTAGCTCTTATTTTATACTTGAATATGTCAGTATGATACTCTAATTTTTTATTATTCTAGGCTGATATTTAAAAAACCTATATCATCTTTCAATTTTCCTAGAGTGTGTATTTATGTAAAAGGCAGCAATGTTCTCTTTGGAAAAAGAAAACTTGTATTAAAAGGGTTTACAAGACACCAACTGTTATTCTAGTTTATTTTTCAGAGAAAATAAAAAATATATTGTCAAAGCTATAAACTAATAAGATTTATTTTTATCTAAATCTTCATAAATGAGCAAACCATAGCATTCTTTCAAAACAGTTATATTACACGCTTACTTAGAATTTATTCACATACGTTTATTTTTTCTATCTATTAAATAAACTCTATCAGTTAGGCCTAATTTGGTAGTATTTGGAAATCCATTGTGTTCTTATGTTCTTATTTATGTATTAATAATATATAAAAATTAAAATCTTAATATACATTTTAATGGCTATTTACAAACTCAAGTTTTGGAAAATTTATTTGTAATAACTATTTTTTTTAAAACACAACGATAAATATTGAACTCTAAATCATAACCACTGGATTTAAATTAATTCACTTATTTTGCATGAACATATTTTACTTTAAAAAACACAATACAGACTTTCGTTATTTTTGCTTGCCTCGGGTGTCGGGGGAAGTGTGTCTGGTTTAACTAACATGTTACACTAATCTTGCTTACTTATTCTATGTTATTAGGAAGTCGAAAGTTCATTTCCACACTTAAAAAAGTAGGCCACCTTTATATCTTGAGCTAGCTCAATCTAGATGTTCATTAACTGTCATACATGTGCTTGTGGGATGGAAAAAAATGTCGGATGAATATTTGTATTATTATTATTATTATTATTATTATTATTATTATTATTATTATTATTATTATATTATTATTATATTAGCACGGCGTCTTACTACCCGTTCGGGTTATACGCACTTAAGCTAATGTGTAATGGTAAGGTGATTGTGAGATGAAATGGAGGACCTACAGTTTAACGTGGAATCCGAACCACGGTAGAGGCCTGGCATTCCTCACATTCACAAGTTGTGATTAATACACGTCTTGTCAGAGGTGAAGGAAGGGTTTGGCAATCAGATAAATATGTGCCGGGACCGAGGATTGAACTCTGGACCACAATGTAGAAGTCTGACACCTTACCCATAGGCCACCAGGGCACCCTTATATTATCAACGTATTTTGATACCTGTTTGGGTTTTATGCAAACATTAAATAAGCTAATATGATAGGGATTAGGAAGGTATAGTTTTATAAATAATGTACCCGAATTTGCGTTGAATGAGAATGGGAAACTATTTAGAAAATATCACCCTGAGTCACCCAACCAGGATTCGTACTCTAATCTTCCCACCATTAGTAATTCAGTTCAACATGGGAGTGACACGTTATACTATTCGACCACCATTGCGGTTGAAAGAGAAAAAAAATTGATATTAGGAAACATACGTACAAAGAATTAGTTTCCATCTTTAAAAAAAAAGAGTAAGGAACAATTAAACTACCAAATAATTACACCACATTGGGTACAGTTATCAACGAAAGCTGATAAACGTGTCAAATTATCAGACTGGTATCAAAATGTGGAAAATTTGCATTCATGATACATTTTTTATGGAACGGTTTCGGAAATCTGCTTCATTTTAACATAGTTCACAGTGTGTAGAGGTTTCTGGATTTCGGTCTTCCTTGAAAATATCTGGTCTCGAGCTTTTCAATAGCTAAATAATTTTCTTCTATATGTTCAGCCTTTTGTTGACTCTAGTTTCATTTGTTCATTTTAAAATGTGGTGTACTCCCGCTGAGGCAAGCACAAATGAATGGGACTAGGGTGGAGGGAGCTATACTATAGTATAATTCTGGTAGGAAGAACAGTTTAAAAAATACAAACATATTTTTTGCGGTCAACATTGATAACATTTTACTATATTATGAATATCATTTTAAATATAATGATCGTATCTATCAAAAGTAACACTTGTAGATCACATGACTTGACGTATGAATATATTAAAATTTGTTTTAGTAACGTTTGTAACTGTTAAATACTGTTCTTTGTACCAGAATCCCACTATAATAGAGCTTGATGACTCGGGATCTGCTATGAGATAGAGAGAGAGAAAGCTATCACCACAATCATATTTACAAAATCTTCCATAAAACTGTTTTTATGACTATGTTACGAATGTATCTAGACGAGGAGAAAATTTCCCTGACTTTATTTGTTGGTGTAACGTTAAAATAATCGTGTAAATTGCTAACACAATCATATGGAAGTGAAATCACGAGTATATACCTAATGAAATGACTCGGCTAAAATGGTTGTCTTCCAAGAGAATAGTAATATACTTATTCTAAGCTCCACTAGATTTAAAATAATATTTATTTTAAGATTCTATTAAAGATATTTTCATTCTAAATAAATATTTTTAGATTTCCACTAACTTCTTTGCGAATAACAAATGTTAAAAAATTGCTGAGCAATTACGTTTTTTAAATTACTAAACGTTTGTTGCTTTTTTGGTTTCCGTCGTTAATTGTATTAATATCTATGACGTAAATATATAGTTTTCTCATCATAGGCTGAAGGCCTTAACATTGATAAAAGATGCAATAAAGGTATATATAAAATTATATTTAAACTATCTAGTAAAAAGAGGAATATTGTCGAAATCAGACGGCGAGGAATTAAACTGGAATAAATTACTACCACTCTATGTCCTATGTCTTCTGGCACATCTGTGACTTAGAAGGGTATAGTGAGATTCAACAACATAAATGGAAACTGAATAAAAAGGGCATCTTCTAAAACTCTTTTCTCAATCAAATAAAAACTTATTATATATTCATTAAAAAAAATTAATGATGCTATATTCACGTATATTTCGATACGGATGACCCGACAAACTTTCGATTTTGTTGTCTGTCTCAACAGTGCCATTTCTTACTTTTCTATTTTTTTTAAAAAAAAGTTTGTGTGTTGGCTCCTAATCTTATGCTATCATATAAAATAGCTACAATTTATTCTTCTATCTTCTTTATAAATCTTTGGCCTGTTCCATTATAAGGGCTCTAAAGGCTGTCTTTCCATCTTCGCCTCGATCTTCCAGATCTTCCCTTCCCTGGAGGTCTTAATTCTCTTCCTGCACCCTGTCAATATGTTGGTTCTGTTTTCTCCTACGTGAGGCTATCCATTCAGCGATGGAGTTGATTTGACAAGATTCTCCTATGTTCTCATTTCTTTCTCTGTGTAGTAGCGATTTATTAGTGATTTTTCTAAATATTCGTATTTTTTGTGACCTCCAGCTGTTGTTGGGTACGTTTAGTTATACTTCGTGTTTCTGCGGCATCTGCGAATATTGGTCTTACCAAGGACTTGCCTCGTAAAATTTCTGAGAGCACTTAATAGTACTAATAATATAGTAAAATACGAACTAGAATAATAAGTCGTCTATTAAAATATGTATTATGTTGATTTTAGATTATGTGGTTGATCTTCTGATGGACCAGAGTAGTTTATAACACGCCTATCATAAACTCCACTTAAAAGGAATACATTATGTGTGAGCATAAACACGGAATGAGCCTGTAAAATTCAGGGCTAGGAGCATTGGTATGTTATGCCAAATGATCCGGGTTCGAGTCCCGTATCTAGACTACATTTGCTGCTTGTTGATCTGTTATTGATACATGAAGTGAGATTCAATAATCGTAAGACTTGGTAACCCTCACCGGAGAACGGGAGATAAATGGCGTTAGACTCACATTGCACTTCACATCATTGACGGGAAGTTAAGAAATTGAATCCTAGCTGGGTGTAATATAAATAGTTTTCTGCCCGAGTTTTTTAAAGTGTTTTTACTATCTGCTTTTCACTCTTGGATGTACTATTCTAAGTCCATCCCTAATTTTTACCCCTTAATTTAAGCTATAAATTAATAACTTTTGTATTAGAGGTGTCAGTATCTAAGGGGGAAAAAAATTGAAATGTATAAGCGTAAGTAATTTTCTTTTAAAAAGGTGAAATGCGTGAGCTTAATGGTTTTCCCTTTCATCTCTCGACCTCTATTTCTCTTTATCATTGATGAAATAAAATTTTAACTACAGTATACATGAAGCTATTACATAGAACAGAGAAAATTCTTGCGTTCAATGATAACATATTTTTATATAAAGAATAAAGATTTTCTCTGCTCTATTTGTTTTGTGATAATGTATTTAAAATTTGTATTTCGTCATTATGAAACACTAACGCAAATCCTACTGAGCCTATTGGAATGCAAAGCGTCTCCAACACCCATTATCGGCTCTAGTGCCTCGGTTCGTACCCCGATTAACTCAAATCACTCTCTAGCACATGTTGTCGTTTATTAGTAGTTGTCAAATCTACCCACACCTAATACTTCCAATTTTTAATAAGATAAAAACAACCTTCGGTGGCTGAATGACGTAAATACGTTACTCTTGCAAGATACTGGTCTACCGATGATGAGGAGATTGGGGTTCGAATACCAGTTGGTTATACTGAGGGTGTTTATTCTTAAATCTTTTTCACTCCACCTCCACTTCGATGCTAGAACATTTGTTCTGAATTCTACCTTTCCCATCTCTATTTCAATTTATTGTATGTATAGATATCCCGGATGGTTGATAAAATGCGGTGCATAAGAAATTAAGTATTTATTGAGAACAAAGAATTATTCCAGAAGTTTCCAGAGCCTTACACTTTACTGACCCTTTCACTAAAATTGTAATCACGGCAACACCAGAACAAATAGTTATCATACTAGACATTAAACTAATTAAAGTAACTATAAACAATAATTAAGGTGATATATAGGTGTTCTATAAAGTGGAGTTTGAACTTTTTAATTGATTACGTTACAGAAGGACTCATTCACTCTTTTTTTTTTTTTTTTTAAGGATAAGAATATTTTCTTGGAAATAAATTCTCTCTGGGTCCTCAAATTTTAATCTGGATCATAGGGTGCTGTTGGAATTACCTCCTAACTTTCTTTATTCTACTAATAACTGCCGTATACTATGCTAGAAACTGGACAGAGTTTGACTATTTAATTTTTATCAAATGTAATTTCCAAATATTGCCACCCATAATTGGACCTTACTCGTGTTTAAACTCCTTCTTTTTATTAACGACTAATGAAAACTTTTTAAAAATATCACTAAAAAATGTGATAGCAATTTTTAATTTATTCACCTGTGATCTGAATATATACTGTTAAATTATCTCACGCTTTTGTTCTCTCTGTGAAACACGATTCTCATTTGTATCTTTGCACATGTATTCATAGTATTATGCAATTTTAGATCTAAAAGATATTAAAAAGCATAGGTGGTCCATGGGCTAAGGTGTCAACATTTTTTGGCCTAGCTTGCCAGTAACGGGCAGGTCGTGGCTCAAGTCTTGACTGGGTTTACTGAAGGTGGTTTTTCCAAAGGGGTTTACATTTTCCTCAACGCTAATACTGATACATTTAATTTAAATTCACCCCATTAGTGTAAATATGAGCCCTATTGGGTAGAAATATTCTGAAGAAAATAGTGTGAGACGTACACTACCCGGCAAAAATCTACTGTAGATATTTTAATATGAGATCTAGACACGAGAATTGAGCCCATGACCTACGGCTCAGTGTCATGCTCTAGCACTGAGATGACTATTGTAGGATCATTTACGTTTAAGGTTATATTTTCGTTTCCAGGAGTCATTTTTCAATATTTTCTTGAGTCATATTTTTGAACATAATAAAAAACTTTCCACAAATATAAATTTCAAAATACTGTGAGATATATTAGTATTAAAATCGAAAAAAATAAATTTGAAATTATTTCAAATACCAAAATTTGTCGTCTATTAAAATTATATTTGGATACTCACATAATAACTCTCAGCTTCTATGAAAACCAAAATATATAATCGTGATCTAAACATTTTTTAGCTTTTTTTATGATTATATATTATATTATTTGGTATGGAAGTTTAAGTATAAAATAGTTTTATTTAGGTGACGTTTTGTAAAACTTCATTTATGGCTCTAAAATCACAAGTTATATACATTTATGTCAAATAATAGCTTAAAGTTGGAGGCTTTGAAGTTGTGAGTTTGACCATTTTTCAGTAATATTAGTATAAAATATATTAAATAATTTAAATATACCCACACACATTATGACATTTGTAAATCTACCCATTAAATATCTAATGTTTAAATAGATTAAAATTTACCAAATGCAATCTAATAACCATAAACCTTTTACATACTATTTTGGTGAATAGGATCAACTTTGAACTAATACTTTTAATGTTTAAGTTCCCCCGAGATATTATTTATTCATCATACAACTGAAAGTTTTTTAAATAGATTACTATTATGATTGCTTTATTTATTCCGAGCCATTGTTTCAATCCACAATTTCCTCATTGACGTATTCTTTGAATGTGATTTGTAAATCTACTACGATTTATGATATTCCACCATCATATTCAATTCGGGATTTTATTTTACTTATATCACTCTTTGATTTAGAAAACAGATAAATCTCTTGTTCTTTCGATGCTCTCAATTTCTCATCGTGAATTATTATTCTCAGAGGAAGTAGCTATATTATGGAGCTCACTGGCAAGTTTGGGTGCCGGTAGCAAACAATATTGTGCGTTCAGGCTGTAGCTGGTCTAGAAATTGTATATAAACCTTCTCAGAAGGGAGTAATCATTCATTGAAACATGACTGGGCTAAAATAATCAATCCTTCCTTATCTATCTCTCTCTCACATCACATTTCAACACACTTCCCAGATGAGATCAGGTTCCATCCAACCTGTTGAAACTTGAAGACGAACCAAAGTTGGAAGATCCATTTGGTAATCTGCCAGTTTTGTTGACGCTGCTTTATCTCCATATGGACTCATTTAAAATGACTGTCTCAGAATAATATTTTCTTAATATAGTACTGAACCACCTCACGCATGAACACATTACACAAAAAAAATTTAAAATAATGTGTGTTAATCAGAATTACATATTTAATAGCACTACATCTAATAAAGGAAAAAAATTGAAACACGCTCAATTGTAAACGCATGCGTTCTTAAGATATTTAAATTAAATAATTATTGTGATTGATATTTAATTTTTTTATTTTGGAGAAAGAAAAAGTGTATTCATTAATGATTACTTATTTATCAAATATGCATTAACAATATTATCAATAGCTATGTAATTTTCATGTATATCTACCTCTTTTATCTTTAATATAGTGCCTTTAGTTTTATTTATATGCATAAAAACAAGAATACACATTGTACTGTCTCCAGTAAAATAATAATTAACATATATGATTTGTATTAAATAATAATAATAATAATAATAATAATAATAATAATAATAATAGTAGATAGTAGTTTGTAATAGTAATAATAATAGTAATAATAATTCAAAAAATTGTAATAATTGTTAGTGTGTAGTAATATATAGTAAACCTTTTCTTTCTATCAATACATTACCATAAAATAGAGTTATCCAACACGTTTATTAGGGTGAAAAGCAATGGACATGATTAAGTTAAAGTCTAATTTGTTTAAAAACTTTTTTTCAATTATCTTTATTGGATGGGTTTATTTTCGAACGCACCCCATCTGTAACTGTGTTGACGGAACTTCACCCCGGTATTGATGGCTCTCAATATTCGCTCAAAATGGTAACCTACCTACTTGGATACTCTCAATGTTGTAGCCTTTATTGATTTGTGTAAAAGCTTTTGGTGCGGAGAGGTAAAAGGTCACTGCAGTTGAAATTGGCTTCGTCTACGGATGGACATGGATAAACGTAGATATAAAAATGAGGGGGAGAGCATGATGGAAAGCAAATAAACATTTGGGAAGTAGAGATAGAGGAAAGAGAATAGAGAGGAAACAGAAAAATAGAGACTAGACGAATATTAGCGTGAGGTTGATAAATAGTGAAGAGTTGGAGAAGACACGGACGGACTAGTGGTGAAAACAAAAACAATAAATATTAAGTATAAACGGATGAATAAAGAGAAAAGTAAAAGTATTAATTTGAGATTGATAATCAATGTAAAGGAGGGAATAACGCGTGATGAAAGAAAGAGAATAATATAAGTACCACCAGATAGATTGAGTGTGAAAAGGATAGCGAAGGGGACGAAGAAAGAGAAGTGAAATAATGACCTCTCGGGGCTCGGGCACATTTTTAAGAAAACAAGGGCATTAGAGTAACTATCGATTGCAGTGACCATTGAAGCATGGTCTGGTGTTTGACCTATAGCCTAAAGCTTGTGGTCATCTAAGTCAAAGTTTAAACTAGGTTTTCTTTGTGCATTCGGCTTTTAAAAAATACGTTAAAAATACCCATACAATTTTTATAAGGCTAGCTTCAGCGGTTGCAGTATAACTTACTTAACTTCAAAAGTAGACTATTTATAAAAGTTTTTATTTTTAATACTTCAAAAAAAGTTTGATAATTAATGACACATGATATATTCTATAATTAAAATAGCTTGTTGCATTACAATATGTTTTGAGTCGCATCAAGCAGTCGAAGACATCAGTAACACATTATGAGAAATTGTGTTATAAACTTATAATTATTAATTTATGGGTTCACATCACTTATAAAAAGTAACAAAATAATAATGGTAAAAGATTTTAATTTTTAAAATTTAAATATTTAACTGTCCATTCATATTTAATCACTACTATTTCATTATGTCCAAGATACTTGGTCTCACTGTAAAACCTAATTGTAATTTTAATTTACTTTTTTACAAATAATTGTATCCACCTTACTGTCTTAGAACTTATTAGTGTTTTCACTGTCTGATTGATGTGGCTTCAAACATATTGTAGGTAATACAACATGCTATAATAATCATATAGCTAACTATCAAACATACAATTTAACTCTTCTTACTAAAATTCAAAATTTTTCTAAAAGTACTTAAAATAAGGTACTTGCAAGGTTTATTATTAAACAAAATACAAAAATATGATAACTTTTGGTGGCCACCTATTAAATCTATCAAACCTGGTTTACCGTTTCATTTTTTCTTTGCAACTCCCTATAGGGTAACTAGGTATATCTGTAAACGTGGTAACACATCTCTTCGCCTTCAATGGAGTAACTCCATATTGGATTTCTCACATTTTTAAAGTCGCTACATATATATGTTCAATAAAAACACTTTTTACACTTAACATTTGAAAACCCCCAGAAAGTGTTTATAATTGATTTAGTTTTACTTTTGACTTACCTGCAAATAAAGGCTTACATACAAAGTCTTTGCTATAGTATTACCGCACTGTTTAACACGTGATCTAAATGTCAAACTTAATTATTTTTTTAGTGATATTCATATTAGTTGTAGTAAGGAGGGATATGAATTTATAACATAAGGAATTTACGTTTTGTTAATTTCCATTAATCTACAATTAATATTTTCTCGATTGTTAACACAAGCAAATTTTTAGAAACCATTTGACTCGAATAACAAGTTTATAACATTAAATCCTTTACAACCTTTGATAATTTTGTGAAATTAGTTATTTGTTATGTCTTAACATTGATTTTAATATTTTTCATGTTGATTTTATACTGTTAATTGTTTTTTACATGTGTAAAGTATATAAATAACAACCTAGTCAACTATTTTAACCTTTCTATTATCATATTTCCACTGTCACGGTTTAAACTCTTAAACATTACAGAACATCTTTCTTGTCAACATATTTTCAAACTGTTTACCAGTATATTTAATTATTCAACCAATAAGTTCACCACTATTGTTGGCATACTAATTAACCTACTATTTTTGTTAAGTCATAACCTTCATAAAACCTATAATCTTTTCTCAAGTACTCAACATTTTGTAGAGTCTGTAAGTTAATATATTAATAGCTCTAACATAGTCAATTTGTCAATTTCCACTTTTCATTTTGCTTATCAGTCAGCTATACATATAATCTGATACTACTTAAATATTTTAGTTACACAGATTTATATTTTTCCTTGTTTTATGCTATTATTATTATTAGCACCGCGTCTTACTACCCGTTCGGGTTATACGCACTTACGCTAATGTGATATGGTAGGGTGATTGTGAGATGAAATGGAGGACCTACAGTTTAACGTGGAATCCGAACCACGTTGGAGGCCTGGCATGCCACACATTCACAAGTTGTGATTAATACACGTCTTGTCAGAGGTGAAGGAAGGGTTTGGTAATCAGATAAATCTGTGCCGGGACCGAGGATTGAACCCTGGACCCTCAGCACAGAAGTCTGACACCTTACCCCTAGACCACCAGGTCACCTTTTATACTATTAATTTCAGAACTTTTCTACTTAACAATCTAAATGATGATTTTTTTTTTAGAAATGTTATTGTACCTGTTTTATTTGACTTAATTTATTGATATATTAGTTTCTCATTGAATAAATTATCATGTCATGTTTCATATTTATATTGTTTAATTGACCAAAGAAGTTTTACCAATTTATCTAATTAGCTGTTCCATCTAAGTACGTTCCTTATATTATAAAAACTTAATTAGTTTAGTTAAGTTAGTTTGTCATTCGTGTGCCAATGTAACAAGTTGGTTCATAAATTTCACTCTAAATAACCCAGATAAAAAGTGTAAATCATGCATTATACGTACAAGTTCGTTCTACTACCTTATTATTAAATATTTTAGGACCAAGATTGGACATTCTATTATAATTTAAGAGGGCTCGAGCTAATTTTGAATTAACATTTTATATTTTTGTTGGGAAACCATGTGCACTCTATTCATTAAAAAAAAGTTCTTAATTAAATATGATTGGTGTCTTCTTTTAGTATTTTCATTCCAATAAAAACGGCTTTAATGTGTTTATTGAAGTTTACTTGTCCTTTACAAATATATAATTAAAGCTTTAATACACATGAAACATTTAATCTAGATTTAAAAAAATATCAGTGAAAATATGTTAAACATCATTAAAATCTTTCTTGAACCATCTTTAATTAGTTTGTAAGGCGTTTTGAGAGGGTAGACTGATTATCAAAAGTAAAATTAAACACATGTTTCCTTTTAATAAAACTGTCGATAACTACTTCTATCGAACCCATAAAGATTTGAGTTGACAAACATTAATCTAAGGTGTTTATTTACTAAATGTCAATTGCATGCGGGTTTGTTAATTTTCTCTTTTTCTTTCGAGGCCAATTGTTTGTTGAGTTTATTTCAACTCGTTTCGTTCGTTCTTTATCGCAAAGATTGACTGTTGTGATCTCCTTCAATGGCACTCATGTTGTTGCTTTTTTACTCCGTTCCTTTTCGTTCATTCTTTGTAATTCAGTTTGTGTCGTACAGTATTTTACGTCTGCTAAAAGAGGCGAAGGTCTAGGCAGTAACGTACTCTCTCAACAAACACACACATACACAACCGCACACACAAAAGAGAGAACACGAAAACAAACCAAATTTGGTTGGCTTCGTTTAGTGAAACGGAAAATAGACTCTTGTGTTCCGTTCTAGCTGGTGGGCTCAGTTAAGATATTTCTTGCTTAAATACGGCTTTCATTTCAGATTTGGCTTACGTAAATTGTCCGTTACCATTTTAATGTTTAATTTAGTATTAGAGTGGATTATTTAAAAAAACATATTTAGTTTGATATAAATTTTAAATTAGTTTTTTATATTATTTTAAAAACTCGTGATTGGATAAAACAATTTAAGGTGTAAAATGGTCCTATCCATCACTCTCGTGTTGGTCTAGGTTGTCAGTGACGAGGAGAAAGAGGATCGAATCCCAGTTGGGTGCAATGATGGTGATTTTCTCCTAATTGTTTTCCTACTATACCTCAACGCAAATGTGGGTCCATTTTTGCTAAACTTCCACTGTTTCCATCCTTAATTAACGTAATTAATGTAAGTATATCACCCAAACGGATACCAAGACACGTTGGAAAAATAATTAAATAATGGTACTATATTCATAATTTTAAAGTTCTTTTTGGTCATTTATTTGCTTGATTTTCAACCATTTTGATAAATGATGCATAATTAAGTGTTTATGTATTCAATTGATAGAACATTTACTTCCTGTAATCTCTCTTAAAAATAGGATGCTATCAATTATTCTCAATTTCGTTAGCTCTGATTAAGTTTAAAAGAATCAACACATCAATGTTTTTTAGAAAAGTTTGTTACATTTATATTATTTTGGTACATCGTAATGTGCTTGGTTTTTTTATTTATTTTGCTAAGCTGTAAAGGTTTTTTTTCATGACTGATTACCAGTGAAAAGTGGAAGGAAAGAGATAAAAGTTTTTTGACTGGCGTCAGCGGGAAACCTTTGACTGTCTTTGTAGAACTAATTTTCCCTCTAGATCATAATTTCAGAAATGGTGGGAACGACTGACATTCATTTGCTGTTTCATTTCCTCGGTTCCTGTGGTGAGCTTTGAAATCCCCTCTCAAATTAGCGTTCGACTTTGAGAAGAAGAAATATTAAATAAACATTACGTGCAGCTTAGTGCTGACATTATTTTGACTACTCTATAAATTTCTCTGGGTTAGTGACAGTAGCATACACGCTATGCATGACAGTGTTTATTTTCAGTTGTGCATTACTTGCTAGTGATAATATTATTCTCCATGAGAATATATCCAAAGAAAATATTACAGTTAAAATGGCTATAGTTTGGAAATTCACTACGTATTAAGGAATTGCACATAGATTCTTAGGCTCGTGTCCAACCAGGCGTTACATTTATAGCTAGAGTTGGATTGAATATAATATTGTAAGAATCTGAATCTTAATTTTACTTATAAATCACAAATTCAAATCTGAATACGAATTTTGCAATAAATAACTAACAAAAGAGGAAATATAAATCTAATAAAATACTAGAAAATAGGAATAGTAACTAAACGTTGACATCTTTTGTTACAACACATCCATTATACCATTCACATATTTATTTCAGTGCTAAACAATGGCCTTAGGTCTGGTTGTTAAGTTTGTTCAATAATTATGTTGAGCCTCAACCATAATTAATCTGTAAGACTATTAGGGCTATAAAAATGTCAAATTTAAACTAGAAAAAATTATTTTATTTTTCTAATCTAAAGCCCATATTTTTTTGAATCCTTGAATCTTAAATATTCTCAAATAATTGAGGTACGGGCATACAATTCCCATTTATAACATGATGGGAACTAGGGTATTTATAATCTTATTAATAATCTTATCAACAGCCAATCCAAACTTTCAGGTCTATGATATCCGAATGAAGGACCAGCCTACACACATTATTCTATAATCCACGTCTTAGTACCAGTCTGGAATATCAGTATATTTACACTGATGAGTAGGGACGAGAAAGGTAGAATTTAGAGGAAATATACTCGAATTTGCGTGTAAGAGGAGTGGGAAACCAGCTAATTAAAATCTTCTCAATAAACACGGCCAAGATTAGACCCGTGACTTCCCCAACACCGGATAAATATCTTAGACGAGACTGACTCCCTAGTTCTGTGTGCTCTCTGGTTCTTTAGGATTGAATTTGGCTCCCTTAGACCTATAATGACTAGTTTTATAGTACCAGCACATTGAAATACTAATTAAAATATTGTTGTAACCTATAATTTTGAATCAATGTTAGTACTTTTTTTAAAAAAACGAAGATAACATTTGTTTTAATTTTGTGTTTTTGCCGCGTATTTCTCTCCCCGTCTTCTGGGTGGGTTGTAACTTTCCCGCCAGGTTGTGTAGTTTAGACACGTATTTTCATAATCCGGGGCCTATTAGCCGCACGGCAATTTGATGACGCTTTCGCACCACGAGACCCCAAAGTCTCCCCCCCCTACCCCCCCTGACATCGTGACTCCGCTCAGGGGGTGTTGACAAGTGAGAGGCGTCGCTCCTCGCGTCCCACCGCACCCTTCAATTAACTCGAGCTATCAATTTAGATCACAGATTTCTTCAACAGACGAATCTTGAATGTGCGATGGAGTGCACCAAATAAAACCAATAATGTAACACAAAGTAATAAGATTTATGAAAAACATTGTGAAAGTTAATAAGGAACGATGAATGTAATCAATAATAGAATTCAATTTTAATAATTTAAATCTAATATGAAAATCTATATGTTTGATGTGATATAATGACAATTTACATAGGTACAGTATTTGGTAGAAATTTTTAACAATAGATTAAAAAAAATATTTTATATCTTGTGATGACAATTGTGATACTGCATTAAAATGTTACATAACATCTTAAAAGTTTGAACATGTTAAAAATGAAACTTTTAAGTCATATTAGGGCCTACATTAAAGAACAATATTAGAAGACGAAGATGTGTTATATAAATAATTATCATGCAATAAACAGTTGCTTGTGAATTTTGGAATTAAATAATAAACAAAAATAAAATAAAAATAAGTACAATTGAATTACTATTCTTATCTGTATTAATTCCCTGTTCCTTTGGATGTTGCTCCAATTTCATATTAGATTTAAATTATTAAAATTGAATTCTACTATTTATTATAGTAATATTTAGGTAAAGATGAAATCATATATACAAATAAATAGCTTGATGACTCTTTTTAAATATATATTTGAAACATCCATCCTGGATAAAGTTTTGAAATCTCGGCTTTTGGATGTATTTACCTATATTCTACTAGCTAAAGTATCTAAATTGTTATTCATATCAAAGATACGTTAATTGTTACCAATCAAAACATTTTGAATATAATTAAAATGGTCAAATATTGCGAATAGAACAATATAGGCTAACTAGCGGTACTGTTATTGTTTTTAACCTCGTCTTACTACCAGTTTGTGCTATACATATATTTACACTAATTAAATAGGGATGAGGAAGTTCAACTTAGAGGAAATGTGTTTGCGTTTGGGTTGAGGGAAAGTAGGAACCCATCTAGGCAAAATCACTCTCAGTACACCCGTCTGGAATTCTAATCCCGACCTCTCATCACCAGCAAATCAGAATAGGTGAGTTTGACGTTTGACCTGCGTGCCCACCAATCTGGCTAGCTCAACTGCTATTGCAGTCTTCGTGTATATCAATCAATATCTCTCAGACACGCTTCAGTGGCCGCATGGTCGAAGGTGTCACTCCAAGCGTTAGACTAGTTACCGATGATGGAGAGATTGGGGTTCGATCCCAGTCAGGTGTACGTAGGGGATGGTTTTTCCTACATGTTTTTTCACTCTTCCTCCACAAAAATGCAGATACACTTACTTTAAATTCAATCTTGCTAAATCCCTGTCACATTAAAGTAATTAGTGCATATTTGTATGACCAGAACGGTTAGTAAGACGTGGTGATAAAAAAAATCTCTCAGCTGTGTGAGGTTTAAATCAAACGGATAGTAGGACAGGGTGCTTAAAAAAACCTCTCAGAACTACATCGGTGGTCATACGGACTAAATTTTAGAGTTATCTTGTCTGGTTTGCAGTGTGGGGGATGCTGGCATTTGAATCCCAGTCGGGTTTATCTAGGATGTTTTAATCCTAAATTGTTTCACACTATCCCTCCAAGCAAGTGCGGTTTAATTTATTCTAGACTCATCTACCTTTTGCGTCCCAATTCCTAGCGTGATTATTATGAATACGTAAGTTACGGTGTATAATTGTGGAAAAATAATATTTATGGCGATTGTAGCAGCAATGTCGTCGTACTGGCCACAAAAAATAAAAGCTTAAATGTTCTGATACTTGTTGGTTTTGAGTAGCTCAGTACACGTGGCAATCTATTTGACGGAAACAGGCTGTAGGGTTCTAAATCCAAGCCACGGACGTTTATGGGATTGCATCTGCCCACATATATGTGAGCGACTCAATTTCCTGTAGAGATGATATGCGCATTGCAGATTCCAATGTTATTTCGACACAGCCAGATGGTTATCTCCGTACGTGTTTTTATCGTAAAATAAAATGCTAATAGCCATGAAACGATAAACTTTGTAATGTCCGCTCTCGGGAAGCCCAAGATTTTGTAAAAAAAAAAAGTTTTATATTGAAATGGGAGTGGATTGTATTCTTTTCCTCTTGTATATATATTACTCTCATGTAAAGTGTGTATGAGAAAACTGGAATTTAACGGGACTTTGGTTTTTGAAAAAAAAAAAATAAAATAAGCATCGTTTTGACGAGACCTGTATTTCTAAGATTTTTAAAACATTTTGAAATTTTTTTTTCTATCTTAATAAAAAACAACTGATTATTAGAGATCAACAAGTTTCAGTAGAAAATGTATACCCCATCTACGGTAGTCAGAAGTTTCTTTATTGTAAAAGGTGACCTGGAGGTCCAGGGGTAGAGTGTCAGACTTCTGTGCTGGAGTTCCGGGGTTCAATCCTCAGTCCCTTCCTTCACCTCTGACAAGATGTATGTTAATCACAAATTTTGAATGTGGGGAATGCCAGGCCTCCACCGTGGTTCGGATCCCACGTTATACTGTAGGTCCTCCATTTTATCTCACAATCACCTTACCATTACATATTAGCGTAAGTGCGTACAACCCAAACGGGTAGTAAGACGCGGTGATGATAAATAATAATAATAAATAGTAATAATAATTTTAAACATTGGCTGAAAGTAGCTAACGTAAGCCCATTCGAAAATATTAATCTAGTATTACTAAGAAAATAATCATTATCGGTTAACTGACATTAGTGACGCTCAATTATGTTGACAATAAAGAATGTTCTGCTTTCTGTAACTTACTTACACTCACACCATATCTGAGACACATATTAATAATAAAGTACGGACACATTTTTCATTTATTTATATTAATTAGACGTGTGTTTCGCTGATTATTTAAGTTTCAAAATGGAAGTTGTTTAAAGTGTGAAAGCTAATATTCTTTTGTAGTGATTTTTTTTAGCACCACGTCTTACTAACCTTTTGGATTGTACGCTTATGTACTAATTACAATAATGGCTATAGGAATTAGGAAGGTTATAATTATAAGAAGTGTACCTACATTTGCGTGAAGGGCGAGTGGACAACCAATTTGGATAAATCACCCTCAATACGCCCGACTGAGAATCAAATCTCGATCTCCCCGTCATCGGCAGTCTAGTCTACTACGAGTGTAGCGCGCTACCACGTGGCCACCGAAGTAGGTTTTCACAATATAGAGTGACTGTTTTGATGATTACTTTGTTTTATTGTGTTTGTTTCTGCACTTTGCATATTTGCATTACTATTACCTGAAATAATCTGAATAAACAGTATTTCTATTTATTCTTGTACTTGTATTTTCTGTCAGGCTTTGTATAACCCAGAGCTAGATAGTAGTTGGCGTTTTCAAAAGCTTGCTAAGTTCTGGTTAGGTAAGTCAAGATTTTACTAAAATTATCGGTCGGATGGTTGATTAATTGTGAAATTTCTTAAAATTCAAATTATGCAATTATTTATATCCTTAATTACCCGCCTCGGTGGTGTAGTTGGCTAACGTGCCAGTCGTGTTGAGCCAGACCACCGAGGATGGGGAGATCGAGGCTCGAATCTCGGTCGGGTGAACTGGGGTGGTTTTTCCTAAATGGTTTTCCACTCTGCCTCCATGAAAATGCGGGTTCACTTCCTCTAAATTCAACCTTACCAATTCCTAATCCATTAGTGTAATTAGTACTTAAGCGTATAACCCGAACGGGCAGTAAGACGCGGTGCTAAAATTAATTATATCCTTAATTAGTATAGTTTTCAAGATGGTGTGAAAGGGCACGAAGCTGCATGGCACATACAATTATATAAATTATTTAATAGGTCTGGTAAATGAATATCTAGAACGTTCAAATTATCTGTGTGCGGGCATCTATCGTCTCGCCACAGGTCTAGTGTTTACTCCCACTGTTTATATATCAACTCATTACATGCCATTTCTAGTCAGATACTCACAGACCCATCTCCCGTATCCCATGTCCATGACATCCGTGCGTGGCGTGTCATTGCGAAAATATACACCGCGATTATTGTGAAACTAACTAACCCAAGCTAAACTAACCTAGCATCCCATATGGATGGATTCAAGTTTTTCAGACTATGTCTCTGATAATTATGTCGGCGAGATTGAGAATCTTTCACCTGAAATATGGACTTAAAAAAAATAGCGTCCCTATACGAGGTGATAAAAAAAATTAATTCCTATAAATATATCTCGTTTTTATTTGTGTTACTGCAATACATCTATTTTACTCAAAAAATGAAGTGTGGCGAGTTGATGGAATTTACAATATAGTAGAGTGTGGCGAGTTGATGGAATTTCCACTATAGTAGATTGTGGCGAGTTGATGGAATTTCCACTATAGTAGTGTGTGGTGAGTTGATGGAATTTCCACTATAGTAGATTGTGGTGAGTTGATGGAATTTCCACTATAGTAGTGTGTGTGTGATGAGATTCCATATAGTTAATGTGGAAGTGATGGAATTTCCACTACAGTTGTGTGTGTGGCTAGTTGATGGAATTTCCCATATAGTAGAGTATGGGAATTGATAATGGCCAATTTTGCTTGTTATTCTCTTGTTTTTTGCTCTCTCTCTCTCTCTCCTTACTATGTTTTCGCATAGCACACTTTATTTTATCCATGATATAATTGAATCAAAGAATGTAAGACTATAAGAGATACTTAAATAGAGGATCTAAACATATTAAATACGCGATTTGTATTGAAGCACATAAAATGGGATTATAGTCTCGACTTGACTTTCAAGAACATTTGTTAGAGAGAACAAAAGCTATCTCCCACTTCACCCTATTTAAAGACACCTTTGTAGGTTTATATATATTTATATTTGAAGTGAATCTAATCTGGATGGGTTGTATTTTGGAGTTTAGGTACTTTGAAAACATAGCATTCTTCAAAATATTTTTTTAAACTTTAACCAATTATTACTTCAACTGTCTACCTTGGACTCTACCATCAATCCTACGAGTGTTTCACCATCGATAACATTAGTTAATTTCATTTCTCTGTAATTACGAAATTAATAAATTAGTGTTTTAACAAATAATATACTACTAAACATCTAACTTAATGGATATTCTAATAAGTTGATAAATACATGAAAATATGGTGATCTAGAAAAATATATAGAATACAAAATTAACTTTTAATCAAATATATTTACAGATAATGAGTTTTTTTATTGAATAACATAAAGACACACATTTGTTTGAAACCATTATTGATGAGAGCATGAACTAAATTCCTAGCTCATTTTTTTATTAGCACCGCGTCTTACTACCCGTTCGGGTTATACGCACCTAGCTCATATAGTTTGGTTTATTTGTGCTGGGTCTTGAATCTATGCCAGGTGTACTTAGTGTGGGTTTTACTAGATTATTTTCCACTCTCCCTACACCCAAATGTTGGTATATTTTCTCTTAGTTTACCTTGCTCCTCCTCACTCCTATGTAATTAAATTCGAATAACATTATGGATAGTTAAGTTGAAAAAATTGTGTTAAAAAGTTTTACGTTTTACTATAAATTACATTGTATTTGAATTGATTGGGAAAGTCCTCGATCAATAAAGTACAGTAATAATTTTGGCTTTATGAGAGTAAGATATCTAATCATCAAAAAAGTAAAAATAGAAAATAAATATTTGGTACAGTAGCATAAATTTTAATTTCTGGTATTGAAATGCGATCACGTTAGCATCATACGGTAAATACCTTGTCTCTATTTTATTCATGACACGCTGTTCCTGTTCTGTTCCATATCAGGAATTCTATATGACTTCCTGGACCAGACACTGGTTTACTCTCGTCCGTCATCAGAGAACCGACCATAAAAACATGACCAGAAACGTGCTTAGGTTGGTGATTTCGTTCATAAATTAAGGAGTAGACAATATCGAAGATGTATTTTCAAAAACTCGCATCAATGGCCATATGGTCTAAGGTATCACTCTCTTGTTAGACCAGCCTGCTGAAGAAGGGGCGATTGGGGTTCGAACCCTGTTGGGTTTAATTAGGGTGATTTTTCTTATTTGGTTTCTCACTCTCCTTCCACGCAAATACGAGTAGATTGCCTCTAAAACACTCCCTTCCTCATCTCTACCCAATTAGAACAAATATCACATCCGTATAAACTGAACAGGTAGTAAGACTCGTGATAAAAAAAGTATTTCCAAAAGTTATTCTGTGATAGCACGTTATATCAAACTGCAATTTATCAAAACTTTATTATTAACTAAGACTAAGTACTAAGTTTATAAATTCTATTATCACTTATTAATCTAATTAAAATAATTATTAATGCGGATGTAATAAGAAAATATAACTAAATTTAGGTTAAATTTCACCTTTATTTAACATATTTAGACAAGTAAAAGAGCAAACTGTAACTATTTATTTTACTTGTAAATATAGTCTCAGATTTATGATAAATTAAGAAATTAAAAAACTTTCTTAAATTATTATATCATTTATTCCAATAAACAAAAATTTCCCTCCTTTTTTTTTAAATCACAGTTCAATAATATAGCCTAGGGTTTTCTGGGGCAGTTTCACACATAATAGTTTTAAAAATGTTCAAACACACTAAAATTGATTTTCAAGTTCGTCTCAGCTAAGATTTGAATTAACATACAAGGGCGGTGGATGGTAATTTTAAACATTGTGTCCTTCATTCTTAAGAGCAAACTACCTTGTTTCAAACGTTAGTTTGTCAACACCAGTGAAACAGTTTATGACAGTAAACCTGCGCCGTAGGGCATGCAGACTAGGCGTCAAGATCGTTTGGTATAATTTTCCAGTAATGGGGGTCGTTGTTCACTGAGGGTGATTTTTATTCAATTGTTTTTAACTCTCTGGATGCACTTTCTCATCCATGCCCTATTAGTACAAATATGTAGGTAGCTAGACGAATTGTTAAACGCAGTGTAGCAATAAAGTTCCACAACTATTTTAAAAGAACAGTAAGTTGAACTCATTTTCACTCTTTTCCATGTAGAGATTTAGCAGTTCCTTTATTCACCACAACGTAAAGAAGATTGTGCTACAGTAAATGTTCTAGAACATACAATTTTCCATATCAAATTGATCTTATATTTTTGCTAAGCCAATGATGACAAAATGGTAGTAAACATCTTAGAAATTGCATAGAATTGTCATTAATTTCTTAAAACTTATGTTAAGTAGAAATATTTACATGTTATAATAGGGAATAATTGATAGAATAGTACAACATTATATTTTAAATTACATATTTTAATAAATAGGGCCTTGATTTACTTTAAAAGGCGTGTTAAGAATATAAATGAATATCTTCACTTCAATACATTAAAATAGTTTTTTAGCACCGCGTTTTACTATCCATTCAGATTATACGCTAATGTACTAACTTATACTTATAGATTAGAGCTAGAGAAGGTTAAATTTAGGGGAAATATACCCGCATTTTCGTGGAGAGAGAGAGAGAGAGAGAGAGAGAAAGAGTATGTGGAAAATAATTTATAAAAAAACACCCGACTGGAATCGAACACAATCTTCCCTTCATCGGCAGTCTAGTCTATTGCAAGAGTAGCACCTAGACTATGTGGCCTCAAGTGGGTCTAAAAATAGTTAATCTGTGTCTATCATCGATACATTTAGTTAAAACTATAAATTATCAAACGGCCTTCAGCGAAAGGTTGTTCCCTTTAAACCTAATACAAACGGAAAGTTGGTCAACTCGGTTGGTAATGTATTTATGACGACATATTACACTACTTAGGTTAATTATAATAAATGTTTCATTTTCATGTATTACTAAACTGAAGCGGGACAGTTTCATTGGAGTGCACGGTCTTTGGATGTGTCGTTTTACTTTCCCAAAGGCATAGTAGGCCAGTCCGTTGCAATCGGCTCGCTCCAATCAAGTGCCGCGTGGGTCCGATAACTTGATTAATATCACGCACATACATATCGTGCATTCACGAGGGATTGTCTGTAACGATTCTGTAATATAAGTCTGATACTTTAGAAACGTACGGACGATGAAATGATACTGTCCAAGTTGAAATTATAAGCACAACTTGATAAGCAATATATACTGTGCAACAGCGACTCCCCATTTGTGCTATTATTGGGAATGATAAGCTACAAAACCAACACGAATTTCGTGAAATTAAAATAAAAGCTGTAACTACCAAGTAAATAAAAAGTATGGTATTATAATAGTAGAGATACCCGCTTCAGTGGCCGCGTGGTCTAACGCGCTACTCTCGCAGTAGACTAGACTGCCGATGACTGAGAATCTCGGTCGTGTGTATTGAGGGGGGGTTTTCCTAAATGGTTTTACACTATCCTTCCATGCAAAAGTGGATACACTTACTCTAAATATAACCTTTAAACTAATCCATAAAACCAATACGTAATTAGTACATAAGCGTTTAACCCGAACGTCTAGTGAGATGCGGTGCTAAAAAAACCTAGAGATGTTATCAACGTAATGGCTTTCTCATGCTGTATATTTAAGTATTTAAATGCACTATTTATAAATATAATTCCAGTGGGTACTTTTCAGGAATTCACTGGATACTTTTTAGAATTTTTTCTTTAATGTATATGATATAATTAATCAAACCTAAGACCCGCTTCACTGGCCGAATGGTCTAAGGCGTCACTCTCTTGATAAACTGGCCTTATGATGACGTGGATATTGGGGTTCGAATCACGGTCGGGTCTACTAAGGGTGGTTTTCCTTAAATGTTTTCCCCCTCTCCCTCCACGCAAACGCGAATAGATAACCTTTAATATGCTTCCTTTCTCATCCCTACCTCATATGCGTATAGCCTAAACAAGTAGAAAGACGCGGCGATAAAAAAAATAGATTTAAGCATAAAAATTACAATATTATGTCAGTCAACTGTGGATTTAATTAATTAATTTATTTAGAGTATGGTGTATTTGACCTGGAGATATATTATAGTAGGCTAGCTCGTTCAAACGCCTGTGTGTATAAACTTTTAACCGCTCTGGTGGCACAGAGCGTTGTCCAGGGTACCTGAAATGAGATGATGTTATTATAGATATCATGAAGGTGTGGAGTCAGGAGTGATATTAAACCTTACTTAACCAAACTCTGCTGACTGTTAGGATGATTCCCCTTTAGGGAAAAACACCCGTGGTACCAGCTGGGAATTGAACCCATGACCCCTAGGTTCGTAGCTAGGTGAACTGGCCAATATAGCAAGGGGTCGGTTTTTTGTGGATATAAATAAAACTATGTATTTAAACATTAAAATGGTTGGTGTTTCAGATTAAATAAGAAATCAGAATCAAAATTAAATGTATTCAGTTGGTTTGAAAATATTTAAATCAATGTAACTTTTTAGTTTTAAGATCTATTTAAGTGTGTGTGTTGATGGCATAGGTGTACCCCAAATTTATATCCGGGGAGATAAAATTAGGATTAAACCACTCGCTCTGAGCAATGGCCTGAGATATTAGGACTGCGGCTATAAAGAGCGGGGGGGGAGGAGGGGAGGGGGTGTCTATTATGGCTAACAATGACTTGAGTTTGGTTAAGTATAATTATTTTAATACACATAAAAATCAGCTTAATATATTGCATTGGATGACCATTTTCACGCATTTTATAAATAGAGTTTTTTATTAATGGGTCCTCTGTAGGATGGTAGCAAATTTACTAAAAGGGGATCGTGTCGCCCCTGGTAGCATTAACTTTCTAAAATTACAAATTAACTTTGTTTTAGAGATAAAATCATTCTTCTGAAAGTTGGTCAAAACTATAAAACATGAATTATCTTTTTTTTTATCACCACGTCTTACTACCCATTTGGGTTATATGATAAACTCTTATCTATTCAACTTTTTTTTCTTTAAGGGCATACTTCTCTTAATTATAAATAGCAAATAAAATAAAGTTTTCTTTAGCACTACGTCTTACTGCCCGTTCAGATTATACGTTTGAAATGAAGTTAAAGGTCAGATTTGGTTCAATTTATGATATTTGAATGTATATATTATCTTTATATATATAAATTTTTTCAAACTGGTGTTTTTTAAATGCAAATTATATATACTTTTTTTTAGAATTGTGTCTTACTACCCATCTGGGATATTCTCATTTAATCACACTATTGGGATATAGATGAGGAACGTGAAATATAGAGGAAATTCACGTGGAGTGAGAATGGAAGATTATTTAGACAATAACACCCTTAATACACCTGGTTTTAATTCGAACCCCAAGGTCACTTGAAACCCAGACGATACGAGATTGACGTCTATTCAGGGATTCATAAATGCAGATTGTTATAAAAATGATGTCATATAGTTTGTCTTATTTTATTTATCTGCTACATAGAGCGTTACATTTTTGAAAAAGGTTGTTAACATCAAATAAATTGTTTCAATATATGCTTATCAATTAAATTGTCAACCGGCATTTTGGTATAGTGGTCAGAAGCCCTGGTTACTGATCTAGAGGTCTCGAGTTCGATTCCCGGGGGTATCATTGGTATTTTTCCCGAAATGGGAAGGATTGTTCCTATGGTCACCCTGGTCTGGTTAATCAGCCTTAAGTTAGGTTTAAGATTTCTATTCGCTCCATACCTTCATAATCACTATCATCACATCATCTCACGGGCTCCACACCTTCATAATCACTATCATCACATCATATCATTGAGAGTATAAAGTGTAGACACCCTTCAAGGTACACACTGAGGGGTGACCTGGTGGTCTAGGGGTAAGGTGTCAGACTTCTGTGCTGAGGGTCCGGGGTTCAATCCTCGGTCCCGGCACAGATTTATCTGATTGCCAAACCCTTCCTTCACCTCTGACAAGATGTGTATTAATCACAACTTGTGAATGTGAGGAATGCCAGGCCTCCACCGTGGTTCGGATTCCACGATAAACTGTAGGTCCTCCATTTCATCTCACAATCACCCTACCATTACACATTAGCGTAAGTGCGTATAACCCGAACGGGTAGTAAGACGCGGTGCTAATAATAATAATAATACACACTGAACAACGATATGTTCACACACAACGGGTGAAAGTATACACACACGACGGCTGGACTAGATACTGCATTTATAACGGTCATGTATGTCATACGCTAAAATAAAATATTTAAAAAATATATTGTTAATTTTAATGTTAGAATAAATAGCGACCTACCTTTCAAATGTAAATTATATTTATTGAAATCTCTTTATTTTAATAATTCAACATATAAATGTGACTGGTATTTTTCTGTTTTGTTTCCAGGTAAGTGTTTACTGTTCTCAACTGCTATGTGCGCTGCAGGCTGTGCTCACCTTATGTAAGTTCAACACTTTACGCTGCCTAAGATAATGGAGAATCATTCTTATGTATACATTTTATTGATACACACATATTTACATAAATTTACCACTCATCAAGGTGAATGGGAAATAAAATGGTAACTTCACTCTACTCATTTAATTTATGGCAGGTATTGCCAATTGATAAATATATATATTATGATAAACTTTATCTTAAACAAAGTTAGCTAGTTACTATTTATAAATTTTGAAAAAAATTACAACTAGACACAGTAATCGAACACGGGACTTGGATCTAAGTGTCATTTTTTAAATTTTGCGAATATGATACTTCTGTAGCTACAACCGTAGCCTAAAGATCATGTAATCCCCCAAGCTTAACTAGTCATGTAAAATTAACTTTACAAGCGTATTCTTTCTCCATTAAATAGTTCAAAATAGAAAGGAATTTAAAATAAACAACACAAAATCTATCTTCTTTTTCTATTTGAATATTTTAAATAATTTTACAGGAAACTGGTATAAAGTATGCAATGTGCGCCATTCCTAAGCAATATATACTATTCTTAGGTATTCTATACATTCCGAGTACGTTTTGGTAAAAGTATCTCTAAAAAAATATATGTTATTAAAGTTAGTAATTCATATAGCCTATTTGATATATTACCTAACTAGTACTACTATTATAACCTAATTTAAATTATGGTTTTAATAACAGAACCCATCCTAATTTGCCTCTATGGCTTTGTTTAAGGTTTAATTAAGTTAGGATTGTTTAGCGTCATGACAAGCTTTTTTTTAATAATATTTTCTTGCTGTTCTAGGTTATCTTTGATATCTTACTCTATATTTCATGAATTGTCAAAAATATCCACGGATTTGTATAAAATGCGTAGGAATTTCATTAAATTCTTGAATTAACACTTTTCCGGTAGCATTATTGATTTAATTTTAAAGAAATATAAGTAAACGGGGGTATTTGTTGTTATATAAACGCCGCAAACAAAGGGGAGCAGGGAGAATTCTGAAAAAACAAATATTTTTTAGTTTTTTTAATCGTAAACTCAAAATAATATCACCCTTCACCCTTCTCGTTGAAGGACATCAGTGAAAGCGAAAGATAAACAATGGTCAGAAGGGAACGTGATGAAGTCAAAAGAAGTAGAAGACACAATAGATTATGAAGCCTGATGAATTTAATGTAATTTGTTGTTAAATAATACTACCATACCAGACCATCACTCTTTGTTTTTGTCAATAAAAAAGTGAGGGGGCGATACGGATGAAATGATAAAAGAATAAGGGGAAATTAACACCTTTAGTTCGCCCCACCTCAAGACTACTCGACTGCATAAAAAATATAGTGTCATTCTAGTAGATTTTTTTAGAATTTATTTGAGGTATTTAGCGTGCACTATTTTAACCAATTTATTATATCAGTACACGAGTATTTTTATGAGCGAGGGCGAAAGAACCCACCAATTTTGCCGAGAAAAATATTTTCACATATTGTACCTTACAGTGTTCTTTTACATGTTACAATTGACGTGGGACCAGTGGCTTTACTTCCTCTCCAAAGAAAGTTGTGCTACGTATTTTAATCGCTCAAGAAAAACCCGTTGAACTCAGCGGGGTTTGAACCCACTAAAATTGGGTCCTAAAGCGAGCACTTTACTTCAAGACCACCGAGGTTGACAGAAAACTACCAAGGATGGATGGATGTGATTGAAGCCGCAATTATCGAAAATATCAAAGGTTAAAACTCTATCTGTGATCACAAGGTCCAAGGCGTCACTCTCGCAAGAGATTTGACTAGCGTTAACGAGGTGGTTGGGTTTCGAAACCTTGCCGGGTGTTTTTTACTAAATAATATTACATTCTTCTTCCACGCAAATGTGGGCACAATAATGCTCTATTTAACACCACGTCTTACTACCCGTTAGGACTAAACGCATATTTACTAATTACGCTAATGTGTTGGGAATGATAAAGGTTGAATATAAAGGATGTGTACCCACATTTGCATGTAGGGAGATTGTAAGACCATTTATGGAAAATCGCCCTTACTACACTGAACCTGGTTAATAACCACCATCATCTACCCGTCATCAGCAGTCCAGTATTTTGCGAGAGTGACGCCTTAGACCATGCGGTCACTGAAGCGTGTACGGTTGGTATGGATGCCATCTTATCCATGCCTAGTAAAATAGTGTAAATATGTGGTTAGCCTAGATTGTAGTGAGAAACAGTTTGCAAGGGGAAAAAACCCGCACATGACAAAGATGCAACACCGTCAGTTCTGCATGCCCGTACTTTCCAAGCACGTGAAGCTTTAAGATAACATATTCCTCCTTCCAAGAAACGGTCTGCTCAAGAGTCTCTCGCGATCCACACACATCCAAGATTCCTCTCAGAGACATTGTCCAGGCGTGTTCTAATTATACACCAGACCGCAGCGGGATGAATTAATTAAGTTAGCAAGCCCGCAGCGGGGCGCTGACACGACACTCGAGTCCCGGGGGGATGATCAAGAGGGGGCGGACATTGATAGCGAAATGAGGGGTTGATGAGCCTTCGTGAAAATACGATGTCCCAGTATTATTGCAAGGAGAAAGAAAATTGTATTATTCTCCACGATACTTTTGTGGCTTGTATTTTTTCATTATGTAGACATAGATGAGTAAATACGTGTAAAAATAATTTATTGGGCTACTAGTAAAATAATAATAAAAAATGTTGTATCTTGAATAATCATTTTTATACGTGCGAACCCCATTTTCCATTAATTTACCATAACATTTTAATCTATGGCCCTATTTTATATTCCACACCATAGTGAAACCATGCAAGGTAAGCTTAAACGAAGGGTGTATGATTTAAATTATTCTTATGTGCATTTATTTGTTGGATTGGGACATTTTTAACTTATCTACAAATTTTATTTTGAAAATTGAAAAATGACACCTGTAAACGGGAATCGAACCCGGGACCAGGTGTCATTTTTTAAATTTTCAGAATATGATATTCAGATGGAGTGGTCCTCACTAAAAGCAAAATAATAGCTTTGGTTATTTGATTCTTATCTACAAATGTTTATAAAACTCAACTAATTCGGTATCAACTTAAAACTTTCTTTTAAATATAATACATTTGGAACCTTGCAACTTTTAGTGTAATTTTGGTAAGCTTTACTGTCAGTATTGGCCAAAGGCTTGATTAGTAGGATACATATTAAGTGTATTGAACAACATTGGACTGAATGGAGTAGAGGACACACTATAGAAACTATCATCGTCGGTGAACCCAGTGTAGGAATAAACCCCAACATTTCAGAGAGAAACAAAATCAAGCAAGCTAGCGGACATCTTACTCAGTTTATGTAATTCCATAAGAATGAAAACTGCTGAAACATTTGACATAACTTCCGTTTAAATATCGAATACACGTTATTTGTTTTGTGACTGTTTTTTATTTGTAATAATAGTTGTAAATTCAACACGGCTGTTATTTATTTTCACCCCGTATTTTTTTTTAGCACCACGTCTTACTACCCGTTCGGTTTGTACGCTTACATACTAATTACGATAATAGTTTTAAGGCTAAGGAAGGTTATATTTGTAGGAAGTGCACCCTCATTTGCGTGGATAAAGAGGGGGGAAAAACTATTTTGGAAACAAACTGCCTCATTACACCCGACCAGAGATTCGAACCTCGATCTCCCCGTCATCGGCAGTCTAGTGAACTGTGACAGTAGCTAGACAATGAGACCACCGAATCGGGTTTCATCCCGTCTTAATACTAGACTGGGATATCCGCATATTCTATCTATTGGGGTAGAGATGAATTAGGTTGAATTCATACAAAGTGTACCCTTATTTACGTGGAGGATAAGTGGGAAATATTGAGGAAACACCACCCCAGTCAGTTCACCCAGCCGTGGCAAACCAGACTAAACCAGATTGATGACCTCCTCCACAAGCCCATCAGTGAGGAAACATGGTTGTTGTAACGACTAAATTTAAGGATTCAGAGTTAAGAAGATAGCTTAGACTTAATTAAACCTCACTAACTTAGAAAGAAATTGGGAAAACCCTTGAACATTTCATTTTGGAAACCCATCCCAATGAATTCGGCCGAAATAACTCCTCTCCGACAGTGGCTACCGAGTTAAATACAAATCTAACGCCTTAGGCTGCTAGGTCAGCGTCAATCTTGAAAGTCGGATGAAGTGCGAGGAAGTTGCGAAATACTTTATTTTTATCTCCGTACTGCCCCACTCTTGAATCCGGTGAGCCTGCTCTCATCAAAAGTATCTGCCTCGATGCTGGAGATTACGACGGCCATGGAGTCGACTCGCGCCGGACTGAGTGACCCCATTCGCAACCAGTACAGGCCTTTTGCAACTTTTTTAGGCAATCTCGTGCTGTGGTTGAGAGAATTTAAGGTGGGATGAAAGGGGAAGCGAGAAAAGGTAATTGTTTCTGCAGTTTTTACAGCAAACAATTTTTTTTCCGTACAATAAATCAAATGTTCACCAGTACAACATAGTTTAGTTTTCTACACAATAGTAATTTCAACCATTCTTGAATATCATACTGGCATTTGATGAAAAAGTTTTAAATTAAGTAAAAAATATTCTAATTCAATTATAGGACACCTTTGACAGTGAGAGATATTCAAGAACTGTTTATATTACCATGTGAAAAAAATTAAGCTCTATGTTTATAATGGAGAAATATTTAATTTATTATGCCGAAAAAAATTTTAGCTCTAAAAATTGCAAAAAACTGTCCTTAAGCTCGCAATATCTACCATCTCACCTTAAACTCTGCTCTTTCTCTCACTTATGAGTAGGTGTGGGTTTGAATGTGCTGTAAGGGCCTCAAACGGGGGTAGGAAGATTACGGTTGGTTAGAATTTTCGATTTAATCTTTCCTTCACTACAAAGTAAGACTTGAACCAAACGCTTAAATATATATATATAAATATAATATATATTAAAGCGTTTGGTTCAAGTCTTATATATATATTATATATATATATTATTTACACCGTGTCTTGTACCCGTTCTGGTTGTACACTTATGTACTAATTGCACTAATGGATTAGGAATTGGGAAAGTTGAATTTAGAGGAAGTTAACGGCATTTGCTTAGAGGGAGATGGAAAGCCAGTTAGGAAAAACCACCCAGTTCACCCGACCAAGATTCTCAATACGTACCTCAATATACCTCCTCGGCAGTCTAGCTCAACACGAAACTAGCGCGTTAGCCAACTACACCATCGAGGTGGACCTGTTTTTTTTAATTGATAAGGGCCAGGATTACTTGAAATTATTTGATTTTACTTACAGTTGCGGTTGTAGGCACGCGAATCAAGGCGTCTGTCACGTCTAGTCTGGTTTGATGTTGAAGGGAAGGTTGGGGTTCGAATACAACCAGGCCGTACTGAATTGTTTTCTTCTAAATTGTTTCCCACTCTCCCTCTGTGCAAATAAGGGTAAATATCTTATAAATTTACCTTCCTCTTCCATAATCCATTAATGATATTCCGCACGGTTACTAAGATTAAGTACCCAAATATAAATAAAAAATATATATTAACGAATACGTACAAAGGCTTTTGTGTTCAAACCATTTCTCAAAAATTAAAAATACTCTAAGCTATTTGCACAAAACTACAGGATTTTATTAATGTATATATAATAAAAAATTTTTTTTACCAATTGTTTTAAGGTTAGGATGACCAATACACCTATTTTAGGAATACTATTTGACTAGCTGTTGTTTTCATGCTATGATTTCGCACCCATTTTCATGTTAATGTTTTAAGGTAATTTAAAATATCTCTTTGTTAATAAGGTTCCAATTAACTTTCAAATATAGTTACGCTACAGCTATTCTACCTAAATTAATATTACATAATGTGTAATCACGTGATTGTTATAGCTTAAAATATAAGCTAGACATTTAGTCTAACGTGACTAATGTTCTTAAGATTAAATCAACCTTTGGAAGACTGACTAAATCCTATTCCAATACGTTTATAAAATATCAATAAATCACTAAATAAATTTATACAATCATGTAAAACTCTAGTGTAAATGTGTGTTGAAGAATGTTTGTCCGTGTATTTTCTTCTAAACAGCCTCAAGAATATGCTACTCCAAATTTAGTAAGCTATACAACAGAAGCTTTTACAGCCCAAATTGAATTAAACTCGTCGACACTATAGAAAACAATCTTCTTATTTTAATAAATATAAACAATAATGGAACAAGGATTTGAGATTGGAAGGAAAAATTCATATATCAGGAAAAGTGTGGGTATAAAAGATGGAATCACTGTAAAAAGATTACAGAATAAAACTAAAAACTAAGTTAAAAGGATAAGGGAAAAGATGTGATTGAAAAGAAAAAAACCCAAGACAGAGATGGTATGGATGCATTAAGGTGATGGAAGGCGCCCTTGCCTTTAAGAGAGAAAAAAATGAAATGGGAATATAAGAGAAAATTCTAAAAGAGCAGAGCTAACTTTACAAGCTGATATGATTACAAAATATATAAGACGCACAAAGGTGTATGGCTGGTACACTTACACTGAGCAAGACTAAATAAAAAGTAACTTTTCTTCTTTTATGATAGTTTAAGAAGAGTTTACTACTAAAAATAATGCGTTTAAACTCACACGTTGCAAATCATTGTAATTACGGGAGGATACCACAATTAAATTCATTTAAACTGGTTGAAAAATGACACCTGAACACGAGAATCGAACTCAGGACCTTTGACTCAGGGCATCAATGCTCTATCTATCTAGGACTCATCCCCTGTTTAGGGTAATTATTCATTAATATTGTAAGGCTGAGTCGTCTATGATGGACATGTCTAAATCGTCAGCTACACAAGAGCAACCAATAGTATCGTAAGCTATCAGATACCACAGCCATTCGCATCTCGGGAGAGCTGTTATGCTGCCACCATAAGTACAATTTAATGTTTGTATACTTGGCAATATAACAGCAGCATAGATTTATATTAATATTTAATATATTTACCTAGCAATTCCGCATGGCGTTTCCCGTGACCCTTTAAAAATTGGTTAAAAAAGCCTAATTAAAAAGCTAACTAAAATTTTAAAAATTCGGCTTTGAGGTGCATTCGGACCCCCTTCCGTCCACCTATGTTAAACATTTCAGATATCTGCGTGCTGTAGATTTGGCTGGGTATCGCACACAAACAAACACACACACACAGACAGACAAACACTTCCTTTTATTATTATAGATTTTGTCTAAATAATCCAACTTGCATTGTAAACTTGACTAAAGCATTTATACAAACTAGTTTAAATCTTATAGGGCTGAACGTTCAAATGATGTTTGTTAGGTATCAAAAACCCATACAATCTTTCAGAGTAAATAAGTCTAGTTATATACCAGGATGATGTTGAAAATATTTGTGAACAGAATACGTCATCTAGTATAATACAGTCCAATGTTCATAGAAAAAGATCGTTCATAAAATACAAAAATATTTGTCGGCCAACATTGATAACATTCTACAATATTATTAGTGTAATTTATAGTTGAGACCTTGTGATATCTCTCAAAAATTGACTTCTGCAGATCATTTGACTTTACGTCTGAATAAGTGAAAGTACATCTAGTAGATTTCCTGACTGTCGGATTAGAGCGTTCCCATGAAAATTGTACCTTACACATGCAACATTATTAAGCCTTTCTTAGAATCAACTCAGAGGTCTTGGATTTACATACAAAACAGACCTCCCCACCCATCCACAACCACGTTCCAGAATTACTACTGGTGGTCTCTCAATTTATATATTGCTATCTATCCTTCTCCACAAAGTTCCTGAGTCAACCTTAAATGAATGCACATTACACCCTCTGGCAATATTTATTTGTCTGCTGAATGTGCATCAAGAGCCCGCATCTGGTTTCTTTCTTGCTGCGTTCTTCTCTGGCCTAGTCCAGTCACGGGCTCATTTCAGATTACTTTAATGCACCTCCCGTAAGAGACCTTGCCACACATACACACACACGCCATTTCCTTTTTGACTGCAATAATGTATCAGTAAAAGCGCCCATCAAAATGACACATGATATGTCAGTAACATGGCAGAAATTTGACACTGACATAAAAGTGACAATACTCACGTGTGGCTAGAATGATTTAGCAGCAAATAATGTTCACCTCTGGTTATAAAGATTCTTTGACCTTATTTAATTGAGTCAATGTTATTAGATACAATAATTATAATCGTGGTAAACTACGCTTTTTTGGATGCATACTTTTAGGCGAGAAAATGTAAAAAAAAGTTGTGCTATCAATGTTTTTAATGATCTAAATATGTGTCCAGAAAAAGTTCGGTAGATTTACAGAATGAATAAAGAAACATCTAATTTATTACTCAGAAAAATTGAATCCATGATTTTAAAACAAGGTAAAAACTCTTAAGATGTGTTTAGCACCTGAAGAAAGTATTTTATATCATCAAACGACTGTCCAGCGAATTAAATGAACTAACTTGTCCGTAACATGTGACAAAAATAGTGGAGCCGGCAGCATTCGTCTGACACTGACGTGTGTCAAGTCACCTCTATGTCACGCCACTTAAGTGGGCGCTGACTCATTTGTCTACGTTGGATTAACCTGAAGATGCATGCTAGTTGCCAGATCACATGTCACGTCACTTTGGTGGGAATTGTTTTTATATAGTGTTAGTACTGACTCTGTGATTAGAACTATTTTTTTTATGAACGGCATCCTACAGGGTTACCACACACTTGGAAATCCAAGTGGACCGAGGAAAAAAAGGAAATATTTGGTTTCTGGAAAAATAATGGAAGCACAGGGGATTTTTTGGTGTCTGGGGAAAAAATTGAAAACGCAAGGAATTTTGCTAAAAACAAATATAAATACATTTTATTAAGCAAAAACTTTGAACTCAAGACTTAAAGACCACTGATTTGAACACATGTATTATCCCTTCTCCCCTTGAAACATTTAGTTGCATAACGACTCAATATATTTCCCAATGAAAAACACGCCATCTTAATTTAAACATCAATTGCATGGCTTCACATTAGTAAATTTTATTCTCTGTACTTCAATCTAAGTTATCTGGAATAGTGGGTATTTTTCATAAAAACCCGAAAATAACAGGGAATTATGTAGTGATTAAATAGTGGAAGCCATGCTCTTACTATCCGTCCAAGCTATCCATATTTACACCAATGGGGTTGCGATTAGGAAGAGCTGGTAAGTATTGTAATTGTCTACAATAAATATATATCTTTAGCATCGCGTCTTACTACCAGTTCAGGTCACATGCATATGTACTAATTACGCTAATGTGTTAGGATGATAAAGGTTGAATTTAGAGGAATTGAAGCCCCATTTTTCTGGAGGGAGAGTGTAAAACCATTGATTAGAAAACAACCTAAATACACCCCACCAGAATTCGAACCCTGATATCGCCGTCAACGGCAGTCCAGTCTATTGCAAGACTGACGATTTATTCCATTCTACCACAGAAATGGGCTAATGTCTGCAATCAAGGGTGATAGTCCTATTTCAAACCATTGTATTAAGCCTTTCTCCAATTTAATTAAAGAGAGATAAAAAAGAATTAATAGGTGACTAGCTCTAAATTGATCTAATCTATCATGCCTTTATATACTTCATTATCACCCTTTCCTCCTTCAATTTACTGGTTTGATGAATTTAGTTTACTAACAACCAACCATCGCCGTTTCAATACAATAAACCGTTTAGCTTAGTTTCCAATCGAACCCAATCTATAGTGTGTTCATTGTGCTGTGGTTTTGATGGTCGAGTTAAATTGTATGTCCCGAGTGCATCATACTTCTAAAAGTATAGCTCGCCAAGATAATGACTATGTATTATTTATTCAAATATGATTGGATGGGATTTTCCACATTTGTTTTCAAATAACAGATAGTATAGGTTTTTTTCAATAAGAGGAACATGTTATATAATTAACATTAAATAAATATAAAAGCTTCAAATACATAATAATTAATCAATTTATCAACATTAAAATGTATTCATTGATAAAGTGATATAGTATAACCTTGTATTTTTAAATAAGTTAAAATATTAAATAAGATGTAGGTTATTTATAAATAAATATGTGTTTATCTTTAAGCCAACCGATTTTTAAAATCAGGTAGAATCAGGTGTATTACCTATTCTCTTCCAATAGATATATTCGTTTACTAAGAAAATTGCCAAGAAATAAAACGATTACAAAATAAAATGAACATTCTAAATATTCATTTAAGTTGACAGTGGATGGCTTCCAAATACATTTATTCAAATAAATATTAAACTAAATTATAAAAATGTATCCATGCATTAAGAAAAATAAAGCTGCTGAACACAACATTTGTAGTAACTCTCTGAGATAATTATAAATAATACTACTCCTTTTGTACAACATCTTACAAGCTGTGGGATAGCTATGAGGTAGGTAGAATTTTGAGGAAATGTACCCACCTTTGTGGGGAGGGAGATGTGTAAACCTGTTCAAAACACCCTATGTTAAACTGGGCGAGATTGACTTGATTATCTTGACGTTTATTCCACGTGCTTGCCAATGCAGCTAGCTTTAGTTTTATATATTTCTATAATTGACATTATTGTTTGATTATTCTCAACCAAAAATAATTTAAAACTGTCATTCGTCAAGCATAGTAAACACTCCAGGGCAGACTTTGAAAAAATTTCTCCCCTCCCCCTCTTCCCCCAAGACCAAGTCCCGGAAGTACTAGAAGGTTCAAGTTTAGCATGAACTAAATGTATACTAGAACAATATTTCATTCCAAAACAATCCAAACCCACCGCCTCACAAGCTGTCTGCGATCGCTTTCATAAATCCATGTCTTTTCGATGTATTTTAAGAAAAGTTACCTCCTCGCGCGCCTGCTGGCCGATTACTATTCCTACACAAGAGTCGTGGCCACTAGCCATATTGCATTGCATTTGAATAACGTATGCCAGAATGTTGGAGAGGGGAATCGAACGGGGGGTTACATAGCATTTCCATACGTGTGTGATGTCGTATATCAAACAAACGGCTTGGATCGTTGCAAGGCTTGGTTTTTGAAGGGGGACAGAGCGGGGTTAAGGGGTTGGAGTCCATTAGAGGGCCCCAGGCATCCCCTTTAAGAGTCGTGTGCGCCGAGCTAGTTGTAAGAGAGGAAAGGATCCTCGGCTATAGGCAATCGATAAGACCTACCACGTGGCTCTGCGTGGTTTCCGAGAGCCAACTTGCTCAGGACACATACGTTGTTAGGTCGGGCCCGACCGGATCTTGCGGAGACGGGTTTTTATTTAGTTACGAATGAACACCACGCAGCCTATTATTTCATTAGTTGTTATTACTAGACCCTAAGCGTAGTCTTGTTCGTTAAGGCGTTGTGTTTTTAAACGCTTCCCAACCCCCTCCAATATACTTTGTTTTGAAACCGGGCGTAGTTAGTGTTTATTTAATTTTCACGGGAATTGGACAAGGGATTTTCCAAACATTAACAACACAACATGAGCGACATACCTGAAAATACATTGTAATAATTGTATTAATATGATTTAAGGTTCAGTTGAACTATTTAATTTAATAATAATAATATATAGTTTAAAATAAATGGGCCAGTACAGTACATAGGAATGAAGCCAGTTTTTTGGTTTTTAGCAACTTAAAATTATATCATCCAAGAGGACAGGATGAAAGAGTAGGAAATATTTCTAAAGAGCTGAGTTTCATAAACCGAAACTATTCACTCTAATAACACAATATTAACTTTACTATCAAAGAGGACGAGATGAGAGAGAGAGAGAGAGAAATATTGCTAGAGGGATGAATATTATAAACTGAAATCATCCATACTAGTAGATATTTTTAAATTAATAACTTTAAGGAAATGCACCAGATCTCGCTCAAAGAAGTCGGAAAAGCTAATTGGGGAAATAATAAATAACTACACTCAGTGCACTCAGTTGTGTAGAGAGACCAAACCTTATAAGTAAGAATTAATCACGTTAGTGCAAAAATAGTTTTATTGAATAATAATAGTTTTTTATTAGTTTATTAATTTTAATTTTTTTTATATGTACAGAAACAGTCCTAAAGAATCCAAGCCAATTACATTATTTTGAGGGATTATTGCGTGAATGTCGGGATTGTTTTTGAATCTGGGATTTAACTTTTAAAACAAGCCTTCTAATTACGGCTAGTTAAATCATGAATTTATAATAACCAATGTTATTGAATTCATAAACTGAAGAGTGACCACATACCCCCAAAAATCGAATGCACTGGATTAATTAGTTTAGGATTACCTTAAAAACTTGGATATATTGTATATGGCAATCAGAACGAATATTTATAAACCTGGAGGGCTTAAGTGAATAATTAAAAATATATTCCTCGTGGAAAGTTGACTGACCAAAATAAATTGATAGGATCATCAATCTAAACTGTTAGTCAAAGTGATTGTTGGTGGTGATTTATGAAGACGAATTGTTTCAGATAAGCTAAGATTCAAATTACGGCTGGGCAACTAGTTTGATTTTTTTAAATGGTCAAGGTTTTCTAAATTTTAAATTGATTGTTAAATTTAACTTAAATTGGAAGAATTCATCTTATTTATTGTGTACATCTTGACAAAAATAAAGTTAATTAGTTTAAATTTGATTTAAAAAAAATTCAAGCGCATTCTTACAGTTGTCATTGTAAATTTGGCAACATAAAGCCAACTACTGAGTGGAAGGTGACTGCGTTATCTGATAGCTCGTGGTCTTAATTCATCACACATATGTAGCCGACGATTTACACACGTCCATCACAGATTCTGCCTTAAAATATGAGTGAAGAATGACCCTGGGCACGGGATAATTCCCGGATAGCTCAGAGGCTAGAGCACTGGTGTATTAATCCAAAGGTAACGGGTTAGATAACCCTGTACAGGTGTCATTTTTCAATTTAAAGAATATCTTTTTTATCTTAAATGTTCAATTTATTGTACTATGATTAATTTTACTTTAAAGTGGAATTTGTGATTTAGTGTAGAAACTAGGGAGTAGATATTGAACATGATGTTCCTAGATAGTAAAATTGTGCTTACTTGTTTTTTTTGTTTTTTTTCTGTTTGTGAGCATCGATTGCATGAAATGACTCTTCTGTGTTAAAATGTAAAACACGAAAAAGCGCTTCGTAATTATAAGGTCCAATATAATAAATGATGAAATATAAAACACTTGCTATCAATTAACTATATCAAAGCATTGCTGTTGTATAAGGCAAAGCAGGTCTATTAAATTATAATTATATATATATATATATATAATATATATATATATATAAGACAAAACCCACTCATTGACTCAATCATCCCCATATTTCCCCATTCCCTGAGGCCTAGAAACTAGGAATATCTTTGAAAATTCCTTTTAAGCTCTAGGCAAGAGGGGTTTTGCGAATTTTGACCTCTAAGGGGTGTAAAATGGGTGTTGACAGTTTTCTAAATTCACTGATATATCTTTTGAATTAGCTAACATAGAGACTTGACATTTTGAATTAAGGTTCCTTTCTGGAATTGGGTGAGTCGATTTTGAGGTTTTTCCAGTGTCCCCTGAGGGAGTGGAAAAGGGCAGAAACGGATGGAAAATCTTATGTCCTCCGATCTCGATTAAATTTTATATATGGGGTATTTTTGGGTTGCATGATATGAATATGAAATTAATTTGTGTATGGCACCCACACAATACGGACGCAAAGGGTGGTGGGGTTAAACATTTTCAAAATTAATGGAAACAATGATGTCGCATTGTGGTAGAAAATTGAAATTTGTTAAGTAGGTGAAGGGACTATACCAATATCTTTCAGAACTAATAAAATGTCAATAACTATAATGTTTTGACCACATAAGTAATTACAAATTTTAATGAGTCTAACTTCCCGAATGCAGTGGTGATAAGTAAACTAAAATTTAAATAAAGTGTACCCAAATTTGCTCCAAGTTGATAATGAGGAAACCATTTAGGAAAAACTATTTCGGTAATCCATACTTGTCACCGACAAACCAGACAAGTCTAGACTGATGCCTGTACCGGTGTTTCCGACCCCTAAGTGGGTGATACAAATGTAGTGTAAAACACTGTCCGTCATTTGTGTTATTTTTTTTCCAAAAAAGAGTGGGAAAGTGGAAGCTTGGTATCGTGGAAAGTGTCTCGTACCTCTGGGCTCAGCACTGAACAGTGCTCAGGCAGTAACGTTCGTGCTACTAATTGTTTCGCAGAATTTATAACCTCTCGTCCAAAATATCTTTCTTTTACTTAACAAGGTTCCAGCACGGGACAAACGTGCGCCCCGTTTAATTGGCAACTGTTTTCAACGCTGTGCTGGGTAGAAAGGGTTCGCTGCCTAAACAAAGTGGGTAGTTATTTGTCAGCTGTTATATTAGCTAGTACACTCCAGTCTGATACCGTGTAGATACCTGGTAGTACAACTACCAGGCGCAGGTGCATTGGAAATAAACGAGTTCCCACGTCACTAATATTGGACCAGGGCAGGGGGTTGATTAACCTTTCCACGCCTTTCATGTATAGCGAAAATCTGGTAGGAAGACTTTTTTTTTTTTTAGAAAATACCAACTTTATACACGATTAACATTGATATCATTTAACTATATTAATTACCCGCCTCGGTGGCGTAGTTGGCTAACGCGCCAGTCGTGTTGAGTCAGACCACCGAGGATGGGGAGATCGAGGTTCGAATCTCGGTCGGGTGAACTGGGGGGGGTGGGGCTTTTCCTAAATGGTTTTCCACTCTCCCTCCACGCAAATGCGGGTTCACTTCCTCTAAATTCAACCTTCCAATTTCCTAATCCATTAGTGTAATTAGTACTTAAGCGTATAACCCGAACGGGTAGTAAGACGCGGTGCTAAAATTAACTATATTAATAGTGTTACTTCATAGGCGTTGGTAATATCTATCAAGTTTGACACCTGCAGATCACATGAATGAATAAGTAGCTCTACTAACTTTTCTAGAGGCATAGTAAAATGTAGTGCCAATAAAACCTTTTTAACACCCGTTTAGGTGGTTGCATGGTCTAAGAAGTCACTCTCCCAATAGACTAGGCTGTCAATGATTGGGGTATCAGGGCTCAATCCCGGTCGGCTACACTGAGTGTGGTTTTCTTAAATAGTTTTCCACTCTACCTCCACGCAAATTTGGGTACAATTCCTCTAAATTCAATCCCTATAACACCTAACACATAAGAGTAATTAGTACATAGACATATAACCCGAATGGACACGGTGCTTAAATAAACTTTTCTAGCAGTCATATAATTTTTTCATATACAAATGGTACAAATCTGTAGTGTAAACATTATAAACGGCACTCAACAGAAAGTAGAAAGGGATCTAGATTTGATTCAAACGTTCTGGTACCAATACTGAATAACAACGAATTAAACTAGCTTATCTAAGAGAGGGAGATGAGAGTGACTAAGAGCGTGCGTGCATCACATGTCCATCAACACTCTGATACAGTCGGCTAGAAATCGTAATTAACACCAACACTTATTGCACGTGGATTATTTCTAATCAAACATTAATGGAGATAAAGAGTTAATATAAGTACCTAATGTAAAACATTATTGAAATATTAAATGGTACTTGGATAAAATCTGCATTAAAAAGGCCGAATTTGACCATTTTAGTATGGCTTCACAGATAAGCACATCATGTCATAATAGGGACATACTGTAGTTATTAACAAGAAACTGCTTTGTCCCCAGTCGTCACGACGGAAAATTTCGAGTAATCATTCGAATACGAATGCACTGCACACATTTTATGTCATATCTGGGCTTTTCTTTTCCCTCTAACTCCCATACCTCACGCGAGCCGGGAGCTGAGTTGGGCCTGAATTGATGAACACTCTTAATAAGGAACAAATCAGAATTTGCTTGGAGAAAAGAGGGGAATTTCATGATGTAGAACTATATCTATGCTTAAGGTATGTCCTTATGAGTCAGGACGATTTATTTTGAAATGTGTTATTTAGGTCACTGATTCATCAACAATACCACGCTTCCCTTCCATACCAAGATTCCTTCTGCGTACGTCAGCCTTGAACCAAAGTATTCCGGTTCACGATATACCTCTCGTCTGCTGTGTTAAAATAAAGACCGGGTCTTTCTTATAAGAATCATACTATGACATTCTGGGTCAGGATTAACTTAATCTACGGCTCTTCAGGTCAGGAATGGATCCCAACCTTCTGGATCAGATAATTTACTTTAATGGTTCAAAGGATAGAATAGGGCGCAATATTATTGAAATAAATGATAGGTTAGCCGCACATAGTTGCTCTCTATTTTATTTAAAAATGAATACATTTACTTAAAATTTCGTAAAACTTATGAAAAGAAATAATAAAAATTATTGCAGGAAACTGATGGGGAAAAAACAAACATTACATTCCACCAAAGATCATAAATGAAATAATATACACTTTTATGGATACATGAATTATTGAGGAAGAATAAATAACATCATTGTTCAACAAAAAGCATAACAATTAACTCCCAATTTTCAAGACCTCAGATTAAAAACCATATGGACTGTAGGTTTTATAAAAATATATAGTTCAAATAAAAGTTTTTCATTTTTTATAGTAGAACAACTTTACAATAATGAGTTATTTAATAGCTTAAATATTCGCGGAGCTATGATTAAATTTTTTAATTTCCGTTAATGTTCATGGGAAAATAGCATATGCTATTTATTTTTGAAACCAAACAATTCCTTGTAACTTATATTCTAATTTTAACCAGAATATTTAAAACGGAATTCGAGTAAATATATTTTTTCTCTTTTTGCCCTTCAGTAAACTTACCCTTACATTTAGGACTTAGTATCTAATTCGAAAACCACACCTGGAGAACGCTTTGAAACCTATACCAAGGAACGGATACACAAGCAGACAGATGACATAGCAAAAAAAAAAAAAACTTTTTCGGGTTGATAAGTCATAAAAGTCAATATACATAAAAATCTCAAATTAGATTTTTTGTTGATCACAATACTTTCTCTACCGAGGGGTCGATAGAAAGTAGGCCAATATGGACATAGATAAAAAATTGAAAAATTGAATAATATATTACTTCATTAGATATGTTTAATTTCATTTTCTTCATTATTCTTGACCATATCATAAGCAAAGTGGCATTTGGCCAGAAACTATTTAAATGAAAAGAAAAAATCTTTTTTAAATTACGAAATGCTCATGACAGATAAGAAATATGACATTACATGTGTATATCATTAAACTAAATGTGTCTATTGAATCAATATTTGATTCATTTTGGCCAAAAAATATCTTTCGTTACTAAACACTTAATTTCAACTTCAACAAGATTGATTTAAATGTTATTTTTTGTTTTATTTAGAACTTTTCTTACAAACAAACAAATGAAGACTAATAATAAAATTATATAATTTAATTGTGGACCATGATTAATCAAACGTAGAATTTCCTGTTTTCTTAGCTATCGCCATACCAATTATAAATACGTGTTAGAAATACATAATTACATTTAATACTAGCTTTGATATAAAATGTATTATATTATGTTTTGAGTCTCCGTATCAAAAGTAAATTCCTAGAAATGTTAGAAGGTGAAACTCACGTAACGACTCCTTAGGAAAACGCTAGTTTATAATATTATATATATATATATATATATATCTCACAGAATAATATTGAATTCTCTCTTCGTTTAAATCTTTTTCTGGTAACTTAGGTGACACTCAAATATCTCGAAATATTCATGATGAATGGATGCAATTAATTAACTACTTTATTAAACATACGGTGTAAAAAACCATGTATCGTATTCTATTTAAAAAATAATTGTCGTACAAGAAATTAATAGTTTTATTTTCACTGATATGTAACTTGTCAGCTATAGTAACTTATTTATATTTACTTTATTTGGTAGTTTGAGTTGAGCTGTAAATTAACGTCAACACAATTAACACAACCCTGACCTCAGTGGTCGAATGGCTTGAGGCATTACGCTTGCAATATATTGGACTGCCAATGACGGGGAGATTGGGGTTTTAATCCCGGTCGGGTGTATTGGAGGTGGTTTATCATTAATGGTTTTCCTTTCTCTCTCTTTCTCTGTAGGTACACTTGCTCTAAATTTAGCCTTGCTCATCCCTTACACACCAGCGTAATTAGTAAATAATATACTTTCAAGAATATGCACGCTCATAAATAGTAGTACCTCTTTATTCATTACTATTTTTCTTAAACGCTGAACGCAAGTCGACTTTTAATCATTTGACACCTTATGTACGGATATTCTTAATTATTCAAACCTAAATCTCTTATTCAACGCGTAAATACTAAATTTTGATCTAGCTTGAATTCGAACCATTGTTTCTCAAACTGGGTTGTTGAAGTTTGAAACATCTTAACGTTCCCGATCATCGAGGAGGTAGTAAAATCATATTATAACTACCTAGGTCCAAACCCGGTCTTCTTTTAACAACGATGAATAAAACATATTTTGGGCTAGCTTTTTATATAAGTAGTTGTGTTTTTTGTGAGATTAGGAATAAAGGAGAGAGAAAAACCTGCAATTTTAAATACAGATTTGTCTGTTGTTGCAAATCTCGTCCTTCTGCCGATCTGGTCCGTCGGGATTTTTAAACTAATGGTCCAAGAATAAAAAAAAGGGTAGAATTTAAAGGATAATATACCTGTATTTTTGTGGAGGGAGAGGGAAAAACTATTTAGGGGAAAAAAACCTTTAGTTCAGCTGGGTGACTCTCGAATTCCAACTTCCCCCTTACCGTCAAACAAGACTAGATTAATTCAAATATCACCTTAGCCCGCGTGGCCACTTAGCTAGGATCTAGTAGGTGGCTGCATGACCTAATGACTTACTCTCGCAACAGACTAGACTGCCGATGACGGGGAGATCGGGGTTCGTATCCCGTACGGATGTACTGAAGGGTTTATTCTTAAAGGATTTTATACTTTTACTACACGAAAATATGGGAAAACTTCCTATAAATTCAATCTACCTCATCCCTAACTCACTAGCATAATTAGTACATATGCGTACAACCTGAACAGGTAGTAATAATACGCGGTGCTAAAAATAAATAGGGTACAACTTCACTCATATAGTACATGATTTACCCCAGCCTTGGTTGGTAATGAACCTCTTATAAAATGTCATTCCCCCACTACCTACCGCGTCGAGCAATCAAGCAAATTAATCAAATTGTTGTATAGTGACGTGAAAGAGAAAATGGTCTACGGAAACGTTTTTCCTTCAGTCCGCCACTGAGAATCCTGACGTCCTAATCGTCCATTAAGTTAAACGAGGCGCGAAACGTTAATGGCCACGCTCGTTACTAACATGCTCCCATTTATTCGGTGAATATCTCGAGATAAACCTTAGGGTCACCATATATCTACTAATAATTTTTTTTCTTCAAACTGGAATTATTTTGCTTATCCCCGTCAAGCCTCTTGATAATTTACCCAAATGATAATCCTGGTTGTTTTTACACTTGAGATGAGCCCTTGCGTCTATTATTCAAGTTTACAACTTATATTAACGTCAAGATGCTATTTTTTTTTATTGGTAGGATTAAAAAAAAAGTATATTTGCTGCTACACTGTTCAAAATGATTTAGTGAGCAGCAAAAATAAACCTATCCTGGTTAACTTCTAGTTGAGGTTTTATTTATATCGTCTCTCGAGCTTTGTTGAATGAATGAATAGTTGTTTTATGAACTATTTATGTGCTTTCTTCCGGAGTTTTTGACTATTTTTTTGAAAGGCTTGACTTATAATTTTGTAAACTAAAATTTTTATAAAAACTCTTTTTTAACAACCGATAGTCCTTCTTTGATCTATATTTACCATTAAAAATGCTCAATCAATGGTCATATGAGTAATCACTTAATCCTCTTTGTCTTACTACCCATCTGGACCCGCTTCAGTAGCTGCTTGGTCCAAAGCGATACTGTCGCAATAGACTGTACTGCCGATGACGAGGAGATAAGTGTTCAAATCGCGGTCGGGTGTACTGAGAGTAGTTTTTACTAAATGGTTTTCCACTCTCCCTCAATGTAAATGCGGTTACACTTCCTCTAAATTCAACCTTCCTTATCCCTAACAGACTAGCGTAGTTAGTACATATGCGTATAATTCTAACGGGTAATAAGACTTGGTGCAAAAAAAAACCACTTCTCATCCAGCAGGCTATGTACACATTTTAATTAGTTAATTAATATTAAAATAGAATTCATCCACCTTTGCGTGAAGGAAGAATGTAATATGTATATGTCCCCTTAGCTATGAGATTCATTATAGTGTATTAATATGTCTCTGTCCACTGATGTATTAGATACATTTAGGGTAGCTTTATCTTGCCTCTCCACTGAGCTCTAAGATACATTGAATTATTGTAATAGGCCTGTATACATACAAATTGTCAAGTGCTTTTAAAATACATCACCATGTTGTAATACGTCTCTTTGCTCACTCAACTAGAAGATACTTTAAACTTTAAAATATTGTAATATAACTCTGTCCATTGAGCTATAAAATACATTGTAGTATTTTAATATGTTTCTTTCAAATAATATATTAGATATCCGACCTCCTCATTCACCGGTAAACCAAACTACACGAGCCTGACCTATAGTCGGCATGCCCTCCGATGCGGTTATGGGTCAGTCGCCACGCTCACTCGATGCCTAGAGAGAAAAAATATCACTGTCGCTAAACATATTATAATTATATAAGAAAACAAAATTAGGGCTGGGCCGATAAGCCCTTTTACAGATATTGCCGATGCCGATATTGCCGGTAACCGATGCCGATCTAGTTTTATTTTGTACTGTTACATAGCTTAGTTAATTCACCAAACGTAAATAAATGGTACGGCACACCACACAGACTTTCTCTCTTTTTCTATAAACTCCTAAGATTTCTGAACGGAATAATGTACATTGTATCATCACCACTCCACATAAGAACACGCATAAAATAATATACAATGATATAGAATCAATGAGAAAAGAGGCGCATCTTTGTCCACCTAAGAGCATTTCAAACAGTTTAATTTCTTCCACAAGGGTCAACACTTCGTATTAAAATTTCGATTTCTGGTTAAAATTTTAACATTTGATAAGGTGTTGCAGATCTTCAAGTCATCGCATTGATATTTAATTATTCATTTATACATTTTGACCAATAAAAAATGTAAATATTGACTATTGAGTCTAAAATGGAGATAGATCATTGCTATGCAAACATTTCTCCTAAGAGATTTAAGGAGAAATAACATACTTTTTTAGATACTTATATTTAATTACTCTATGGCATTGGAGAATTATTGCGTTAAGACTTAAGTAGTATATGTTTACAACTAAAGCTCACAAAATTGTATTAATATATTTGCAAATATCTCAGAAACTGCTGCTTTTATAAAAATATATGTCAAATAAAAGTTTTTTATTTCTGATAGTCCTACAATTTTGCAATGATAAGTTGTTTAGTTTCTCCAATAGTTGTGGAGATACGAAAATTAACGCTTCTGTAAAGTACCCTAAAAATCATTTTCATAGGAAAATGAAAATAGCCAGTTTATTTATAATCTTAATCAACGCCTAGATACGAATTTTAATCAAAATCGTTTGAGTAGATATTGAGAAAACAAAATTTTTCTCTTTTCGCCCATCAGTAAACTACCCTTAATTTTAAGTTTTTATAGACACACAGACAGATGGCATTGCAAAGACTATTTTTTAGGGTTCGGGGGGTCATGAGACGTCGACATCCATCAACATTTCTGGTTAGTTTTTTTTACGGTCGCAATACTTAAACTTTAATGTCCAAAAAGTTAAAAAAAATTCATATAATTGCGTATAGATTGAAAGTTATTGATTTTATAAAAATATGTTTCGGATAAAATATCTGTATTATAAATATATATACATATTTGTAATGCTAAGTAATTTCATATCTCAAATAGTTTCGGAGCTATTTAAAAAATTGTTAATTGACGCATCAGATCGGAGCCCTTAAAGCCATTTTGCCGAAATATTGAGGGTAGCCATTTTGTTTGGAATATTTATTGATGTTTATAAATGAAATTTAATCAAAATCGTTGGAGCCGATTTTGAGAAAATCGACTTTTTCTCTTTTTGCCCTTCAGTAAACTACCCTTAATTTTAAGTTTTAATAGACACACAGACAGACGGCATTGCAAAGACTATTTTTAAGGGTTCGGGGGGTCATGAGACGTCGAAATCCATCAACATTTCAGGTTAGTTTTTTTTACGATCGCAATACTTAAGCTTTAATGTCCAAAAAGCTAAAAATATATATATAATTGCGTATAGATTAAAAATTATTGATTTTATAAAAATATGTTTCGAATAAAATATTTGTATTATAAATATATATACATATTTGTAATGCTAAGTAATTTCATATCTCAAATAGTTTCGGAGCTATTATAAAAAATGTTAATTTACGCATCAGACCGGAGCCCTTAAAGCGATTTTGCCGAAATATTGAGGGTAGCCATTTTGTTTGGAATATTTATTAATGTTCATAAATGAAATTTAATCAAAATCGTTAGAGCCGATTTTGAGAAAATCGACTTTTTCTGTTTTTTCCCTTCAGTAAACTACCCTTAATTTTAGGGGTAGATGTCCAATTCCAAAAACCCCTCGGGGCAACCCTATGAAAACCCAAGATATCAAGTTTCAGCTCAATCGGTAAAATAGTTTAGGCTCTAGTTGGAGGTACAGACAGACAGACAGACAGACGGAAATTCAAAAACCACTTTTTCGGATTCAGGAAGTCATGAAACGTCAAAATTCATCAAAATCTCGACTTCGATTTTTTTGACGATCACCATACTTTCTCTACCTGTAAGATAGAGAGAAAGTAAAAATAGGAGGTGTATAAAATTTAAATAATTCAAATCCAAAAAGAAAATTGTTTAAATAGAAAGTAAAATGCTGTGCGCATGCGTGGGCCTTGGCTCGTACTGAAAGCTGTAGGTAATATTTCATATTAAGTTGGTATACAACTTGTATTTATTAGAACTACTTTACTTATAGCCATAATATTATGTAGTTTTACTTTTTTTTATAAATCCACAGCAAATAATATCGTACTGGCTCACCTAATATTGTTTTTGGTAGTGTTTAACTTTGTTACTTGAGGAAATCTTTATCTTTAATATATTTATCAAGTATTTCTTAATTTGAAATAAGCCTTAATGTAAATAAAATTGGTTTATTTTGTTTAGAATGTTGGTTTTGCTGTTTATTATAAAATAAAATATCTAAAGTAGGATTAAAGAATTTGTGTTAAATGCGAGATACTATATTATATATTTTAGTTTGAACTATGAATTATATTTCTGACTTGATAATTTAAAATATATCTATAGATTTTGAATTATTGGCGTAAAATATCTGCACGATTAGAAACAGATTATCCATGGCCAATTGTGTCAATATCGGCCGATAAATCGGATCGGTTATCGGCATCGGCCCCACCCTAAAAAAAATATATGACACGGTTTAACGTCATTTTCGAGTCTAATGTCACAGAGCTAGGGTTGCGTTTCGTGCGCGAGTGAATCTCGTGTTGTTTATGAGCTGCAAGGAAGGACTCGTCCTGCACGTCAGCTAGGTCGCCGCAGGACTCGTGACGAGGCGTGTATTATCAGAGCGTCGTCAAGTGCCCCGGGGCTGTGTCCCCCTCCCCCTTCTTCTCCCCTATACACCCCATACACTCTCTCTTATCAAACAGAACTACCAACCCTCGCAGTGGGCCGCATTAATATACATGAGAATACTCTCACGCGAAATGCGTGGTCGTCCCGGACAGATATGGAAATCTCAGCATTCACTTTTTACAAAAAATACTTTGATGAATGCATATCTTTGGTGTAATTTGTGGGGAATTATTGAGAGTTGTGCCTCACCCTATTTTTGTGGGGTTTCTTTCAACTATAAAAAAAACCCACCTAGTTCGGATCTAATGTAGTAGTAGTAGTAGTAGTAGTACAGATAGAAGGAATGCAAATAAAATACCACACCCCTTTTTATATCCAGTTCCATATATGATAAAATTTTATATGAAGGGCCTTTTAGAAAACACAATTTTATTTTTGTGAAAAAAATTGATAATCTACTCTTTTATTGATGTTATTTTATAGGTATTGATAATACTTATTAAAAGTGACAGCTTCTGTAGATAACACGACTTGACGTATGATCACGTGAAAGTAGTTCTAGTAGCCTTACTAGCTGTCCTTATGAACATTGGACTGTAATTAAAAAACGGCCCGGACTTTTATGACCTATAAATTATCCAAAAAAAACCTATAAAATTACTTAAAGATTTTCAAAAATGACTTGAATTTAGCAAAAAATTACGTAAATATATTAACAAAACTCGTAATGATTGCACACAACAAAATCAAACAAACAGTTTAGAAAATAGAAACTAAAACATAATAATTATAAATGTGATGCCTTTAACAACTTTAACTCGTCGGGAATGTGTATTTTACTACCGTGCAATCAAAGAGAACACAAATTTATCGGTCTACGTTATCTTCTTATTCCTGGAAATATATGTTGAAAATAACTAAGTTTGAGTATTTTTACACACATAAAAATTGATAGAATTAAAAATATAATTACTCAATATAAAACGACCTCAGAATTAAACAAACCAAGATAATATTACCTAAAAATCCAAAGTGACAAAAAATGACTAAATAATTACCTTTAAACAAAAGTTTCCACAACAATGGGATCACGAAAATAGTTTATTTGCATATAAACACTGTCTGTTATGCACAAAAATAAATGGTACGGTGCATCGCACAGAATTGCTCTGGCTTTTATCTTAAAATATACATTTAATAGAATTTCGTAAGATTTGTGGAACGAAATAGTAGGCATATACAATGTTGTAGAAACAATACACCAAAGTTCATAAATTAAATAATATACACTGTTATTCTATGGCACTAGAAACTAGGAACACTGCATGTTAAAGAAAAATTAAGAATCAAATTCATTTTCAGACCTGAATTAAAAAGGTTGTATATTTGCTTATAGCTTAGAAATTACTGGTGTTATAAAAATACGTTTCAAATTTTTTTTTCATAACTTTTTTTTTTTGACGATTTCCTTTTCTAAATTGAAACAGATATCTTTTCATTAGGTTGAAATATATTTATGTACCAAAGGTTAACAGGAAAAAGACACATTAAGGGTAAATTTTACCGTTTTACTAGTGTTTAATATTTTTAACTTTCTCATTTCAAGAGAAAGTGTTGTAATCGGGAAAAAATCTATCTTAAGATTATGATAGATTTTTACGTTTTATATGAACACGAATCCAAAAAAATAAAATTTACAATTAGGTCTATCCCCATGTCTGTCTGTCTGTCCCTGGCCACGAATCCAAAATGGTTTGATGGATTTTGTTCACACTTGATATTTAGATATTTTATAGGGCTATACCACAAAAACTGTTTGTTTTTTTACCTTAGCCCTTTAATTAAGGGTTATGATAGGTAATTTTTTTATTCTAAACTTTTTGAAAATGGCTCTAACAATGTTGTTAAAAAATGCATATCTAGGATTTGTTTGGCATGACATATTGCACTATACGATTCGTTTTTCAGCAAAAATTCTTTGAGGGATAGTTTACTGATAACTGATTTTTAAAAAACCTGAAATATTTTACAAATGGCTCTAACGATTTGGTTCCAAATGGATATCCTGGAAGTATTTGAGGTGACTATTAAAACTGTATAGTTTTGAACTAAATATCTTTTAAGGGTCTTTTTCTCTGGAGTAATTTTTGAAAATTTGAATTATTTTGAAAATTGATTTTAACGATTTTACTTAAAATGTATATCTGGGCTGTGTTTGACAAAAAACATAACAAGAAAATTTGTATACTTTTTTGTTTTTTGGAGGGTGGGCTGTCAGTGGGGTGGGGGAATTTGGTTCTGGGTTGTTTACTAATGACTTTTTTTATTTTAATACTTTAAAATATGGCTTTAGCGATTGGGTTTGATATTTGTATTGGGTGACTAGTTTACATATCAATAGTAATGTATTTTTATTTATCTAAAGTAAATTAGTTTAAGTGTAGCTTACTAAGAAGAAACTATAGAAAATTTAACTGTTTTGGAAATCGACCTTGAAGATCGAATTCAAAATGGGAATCTGTGATTGGTTACCATGATATATAATAATTCTTTTTTAATCATTTTTACAAATAATAAATAGTAGGCTAATTTTAGTAAATTTTACAAATAATGTATTTTTAAAAATTGGAATTTTGCTAAATATATTTGAACAATTTGTTTTAAAATGTATATTTAGAAAGAGTTATTATTGTGCTTAATAAGCGGATGTTTTTTTTTTCGAGTAAAATTTATTTAATGGTAATTTACAAAAACGCTATTTTTGATGAACTTTCTTAAAAGCTATAATAAACAATAGTATGTAAATTTATGCAATTGTGTCGTACTATTACTGAGAATATACCTACTGATTTTCCCCCTAAAATATTAAACTGCTCAACTTATTTTTTCAAGATTAACATTAATTTTAACCCTGAGATCGTACACAAAAGTATGCATATATTTTATAATTAATTTGACAAATTATGGTTGAAAATTATACAGACATCTACATAATATTTATCACGTCTCACTAATTTTCAGCACGATATTATTGTGGGGTTATTAGCTCATTAATGAGACTGGCTATAAGAGAATCTGAACCATTTTTATTCTGTCTAGTAACTCTTCAGTTGAAGTCTCCCATCGGGATATAGCACGAAACCTCCAGGAATTACGGAAGTGTTTAATATTGAAGCCTCAAAAGATCATTAGTGGGATAACGAGTTCAGTTTGGTTATAAATGTTTTACTATCACTAGACTTGGAGGATACATTATAACACGGGGTTTCAGGAAATTATTACTTTTTCGTTCGTAACTTGTTTTAAAGTTGATGGTTAAAAGTCAAGGATAATAAATTAGTCATTTAAATATCCAAAGTACAGATTTAAGTTGATATATCAATGAATTTTTGTATCATAAGAAGGGGGAAAGTACTCAAATAATTCATAAATTTGCTAGGCGAATGTTTCTTAAATTATACTTATGGTTAACATTGAAACATGGAGGCAGTGAACTTAATTTGTTTTTATTTTATTCAAAAAGTTGAATATCACAACTTATTTTCTCCATGTGTACAGAGCCTACCAGTATAAGTGAGAATATTTCAAAATTAAGTGGTCTCCATAAATAGTTTTGTTTGGACTAGTTTCATTTTGTTTTCTTTCTTCTCTAGAAATTGCCCTATGATGATAGTCGCAGAGTAAACTCGACGATAATGGGGTCGGGAACGGCAATTTGCTCCTTTAGTATTTTAGTTTAAAATGTTCCAACTTTAATTAAGCGGTGATTAAGAACTACAAGAAACCTATTATTACTTTTTAATGGCTCATAATCAATAAAATTACCAGTGCCTTTTCAACATTCGAGGTAAACACATCACTAACCGATCACATACTCATCGCGAAATTAGTCATAGATTCATACCAGAATAAACAAACCGACAAAAGCAAACAACTAAACTTTTTACGTCATAAATTTGTTTTTCTTACCAAGTCTTACTACCCATTCGGGATATCTGTATATTTTAATTGCTGGTATAGAAATCGGAAGGTCAAGTTCCCGCATTCGCGTGAAAGGAGAGTGGGAAATCAGTTAGGAAATAAAAAGAGAAATAAAACGGTGACCTGGTGGTCTAGGTGTAAGGTGTCAGACTTCTGTGTTGGGGGTCCGGGGTTCAATCCTTGGTCCCGGCACAGACTTATCTGATTGCCAAACCCTTCCTTCACCTCTGACAAGATGTGTATTAATCACAACTTGTGAATGTGGGAATGCCAGGCCTCCACCGTGGTTCGGATCCCCGTTAAACTGTAGGACCTCCATTTCATCTCGCAATCACCCTACCATCAGGCTACACATTAGCGTAAGTGCGTATAACCCGAACGGGTAGTAAGACGCGGTGCTAATAAATTATAATAATAATAATAATAATAATAATAATAATATTATAGTAAAAGATCACCGTCAGTATACCCAGGAGAGAATTAAACTCAGACCTTCTCATCACTGGCAAACTTGACCGTGCCTAACGATGTGATCTATTATTATTACTAGCACAGCGTCTTACTACCCGTTCGGTTTACTGTTCTAACGTCTTTCTCTTAATATTAGTGTAACTAAATGCGTTATATTCACTTTTTACATAAAATAATTAAAGTGAGAAGGAAGGGAACGCTTGTTAAGGATATTTAAGAACTGTTTTGAGTTTTTATAACAAAAAACTCTTATGGTCAAAAAGAATCAAAATATTACTGCATTACATATGTTTTTTAATTATATACACCTAGTAATCTCAACAATGACGTCATCGAATTTTGGTGATAAATATAGTGGCATATAAACAGAAAATTTTTGAAAGAAGATAAAAAGCTATTTGTCATATTCCGTGATGTTTATTACAAACTTTCAAGAGCCGTTGAAATTAATTATTTTATAGAATTAAGATCTCATGCAAAAATATTTAATTGAATTTGGCAAGAAAAATGTTGTTTTATAAAAAACCTATAAATATATGAAATTGAATATGTGCTTCCTGCCATCCCACAAAAAGAAAAGAAAAAAGAAGCTACTTTGGGGGAGTGTTGATAAAGTTGGTTACCATATGGTTGTTTTGGACTTTTATGGCAGTTAAAAATTCACTTAAAGGTTGTTTGGTGTTAATCCGCCTCGCAAATATGTTTTTTTCAATCAAAGTCTGTTTCCAATCTTTTTAAAAAGTGTGTAAACAAATACTCCAAACAAATGAATTTAAATTTATTTTTAATAATTTTTAAACTCTAAAAAAAGGGCAAAACTACCATGAATGAACTATATTGTTTAGATTCATGCAGGCATAAGCCAACATATACAAAATATGATCATGTGCAAAGGAAGGATTACGTAGGATTTTATACCAAGATAAGTAAAAATGTGTTAAAACTATTATTTTAAAACATATTGCCAGGTTTAATCAATTTGCACAGCTCTCTAATAGATATATAAATAATAATTAGTATTTAGTTTTAAAGTGTTTATCATCTAGTTAATGTAGAATCAATCAATAATTACAGATACATTCTCTACAATATTATCAAATTTCAAATTCAAATAGGCAATTAAAAAAAGTCTAACAAATCAAAGTAAATAGTAGCAATGTTTAAATTTTTTTTATGAATTTAATTAACCTATTTGAATTTTGAACAAATTGATATAACATTCATATTAATTCCCTAACATTTTTAATACAGCTAAATTATAAATTTATAGATACTAGCTGATATTCATAAGTAAATACTAGTTACATTAAATATATATGTATATATTTCTATATCTAGATATAGTTTTTCAACTAGTTTAAATCAATAATTATTTTAGTTACATCAGCTATATTTTGAAGGACAAATACGACCTGAATTTTTCTCCTTTAGAATGTTTGAACTTTTATGGATTCTTAATGGATGACTTGGTGGTAAAGTAGGAATAAATTATAAACAGAATAATTCTCCACTAAAGCATATGCGCGTACCAAGTGTATTCAAATTTAATCTATTATTAGCTCAAAAAATACATCAATACACAGACAACCTGAGCACACATGTATTAAATATGGTTCAACAGCTACAAATCACTTACACTAATAATCAACCATGTCCATCCTTGCAGTGGCCGAACTCAAGGAAATGTAATCTTCCTTATAATAATTTCTGAGGAAAAATTATTATACTTTTTTAAACTAATGTTCAAATACGCATATTAGTGAAAAAACAGGCTCACATTCTGATATTACGTTGATTGGGATGTTTGTGTTCGAATCCCGATCAAGTATAATCAGCGTAGTAGTTTTTCAAACTGATTCCAATTTTCTCGTTCTCCCTCTAGGAAAATGCGGGTATATTTGTTATAAATGATACATTTCTCATCCATACGTCATTAGTGTAGAGATGAGGGTAGTCCGGATGGTTAGACAAACATATGCGTTTGTATATATGTATGTATACCCATTTCCTACTTACTACTTGCTTTACCAATTGTGTAATACCATTAAATTGTGCTAATCACGTGATAATCACGTAACCACGGCTGACCCAACCCTTGACTATCCACGCCTCCACACACACTCGACAAATGTACAAGTCATTGCTTGCGAAAGCAAGAAACAATAAACAAATATGGCAGCTAGCCAAACTACTATTGGTGACGAACCATTTTATTTAAGCAAACAGGGAAAGGGGAGTGAATCTTAAAGACACTACGTCATAATTAATTTTGAGTAAGATAAAAAGTTTAAAAAAACAAATGCTTTTTAGAAGTAATCTATACGCATTTTCATGGAAGGAAAGTGAGAAGATAAAGGAAGATAAAGGTTCGAATCTTGGTCGGGTGTACTGAGGGTGGTTTTCACAAAGTGGTATTCCACTCTCTCTCTCTCTCTCTCTCTCTCCACGAAAATGCGGGCACATTTTATTTTTATATAATACTCCCAACCCCTAAAACCTTCAGCGTAATTAGTATATAAGCGTATAACTCGAACGGGTAGTAAGACGCGAAGCTAAAAACAAGTCCACTATATATACGGGATCTACCATTACATATGGGACCCACTTTTACATATAATATTAAGCTCAAGAGGGCGCAAATTTTTATCTATATTTGTATTTGTTAATATTAAATAAATATTAGCAGTGCGTCTAACTGCCCGTTCGAGTTATACGCTTAAGGGGGCCGCCTTGGTACGTGAGAAAGTATCATTCGTGTTAGACCTCATGTCTTAAAATGAAAATGGTCTGTGCTGTTATCTTGAACTACAGCGTCTGTCTCTCTCTAATCTTATCCTCTTCACACTTACCCTGCCACCCCATGTCAGAAGAAGAGAAGCAAAGAAATGGAAAACTATTTCAAGGTCAAGAGGAATAATGCGCGTGGCTGATCGCCTCCCCACTCACTACACAGTCCAGCTGTCCGCCTGTGTTTATCTTGTGATATTTTGCTAACTTGAGATTCTCGTGAAGGGTTCACAAACAAGCACAATCCTCTATTGATGCTTTAACTTGTCTTGAAACCTTATAATACGAACGGGTAGTAGGACGCGATGCTAAAAAAAAAATTGTCTTGAAGAACACACACTTTTATACATGTCACTTTTTTTTTAGGAAAATGTGAATATTAACTATACAATAATTAATCACGTGTAGACAAAATTTCTATCTTACCCTTACTTAGTTGATAGCAGGGCGTCGGAACCGAGGAGTATAAGGAGCTCTAACACACGGCCCTATACTCCCAACCCGTCTTAGATTTATTCTAGCTGTGTAAAATGTTTAGTAAATACTTATAAATATGGAAGATGTAAAAAAAAAAAAAAGCCTTCAACTAGCTTCTAAAAGCATTCACTTTTTTTTTTAATCGGGAATAATCCTCCCCCCTTCCGACCTCATCGTTGTTAATCAAACCAAAGAGGTTTTTCCTTTTAGAACTGCGTCTTACAACCCGTTCGGATTACACGCTTATGTAATAATTACTCTAATGGGTGACCATGCGGCCACCGAAGCGGGTCAAATTAGTTAACTTTTACTGTCAACTAAAATGAAATAGACTACACATTGTTATATCACCTACACTGTTTACGCCTACACAAAGCTAGAGTTTACATAAATAATAGGTTAAATGGTCATGTGTAACCTATTTTCAACAATTAATTCATTTTAATTTCAGGTGCCTATTCAGGCTATCAGTAATTTCCACTGATTATTCTAGCTGATAGGGGAAGAGGAAGGAAAGTTTTGATGAAATGTACCCGTATTTGTTTAGAGAGAGGGCTACGGATAAACTACCCTTAGTAAACCTGGCCGAGAATCAAACCCCGACCTCCTTGTCACTGGCAATCTTGTTTAGCTTGATCCTTACGTTTTAAATAATTAAATCAAGTAAGAACTTATTAAAAACAATAAGAAATAAACAATATTATTAATGTTGAAACACATTGACTGTTTCATATAATACACACACACACACACACAGAGAGTGGCGGATCCAGAAAAAAATGACAGGGGGGCACCATGATAATTTATTATTATTATTATTATTATTATTATTATTATTATTATTATTATTATTATATTGCTACCTTACATCCTTTTAAAAATCTCGTATCTGTATGTGAAAATTAATATTTAAACAAGATTTACAAAGCTATGTTGGATAAAAGCCTTTTGAGTCCAATGATAATTGCTGATAAATAATTATTTATCTTTAAGAGTTTGATTTAAGTTTTCGAGTGTGTTTTCTACCAACCATGTTTAGAACCTCTTCAGGATATATTTCAATACTTTTATTTAGACTAGGCAATGAGCCTGGCCAAATTATAGAGTCTTCCCTGACCTATTGTTCTCTAGATTTATTTCCTCAAATTGCATATTACGAAGTGACGTAAATGTTTTTGGAGATCTCCTAGAAAATAATTGTTCAACGTCAATCCAAAATTTTATAGATAGTTTACATCCTTGAAAAAAAGAACGAGTTTAAAGTGGGATAGAGATTATTGTTAACTATACGTTGTGTGAAGTAGTACATTGTGCCCCCGAAGGCTTAGTTGTGCAAAAAAGATAATTTTAAGGGCAGATAGTGACAAAACAATAACCGTAATGAGATTACAAAAGGAGGAGTTAGGGCAGTGATTCCTAACCAGGGTTCCGCGAGAATCTCCAACCTTTGTTTTTATTAATCTGACAATATTTTTTGGACAGTGTGGAGATATATAAATATAGCTCATGTACCCGAGGAAGATGAGGAGAATAGTGCCGATAGTAATATTAAAAGTGAGGTTGGCAAGAATAGTGATAACCCAAGTTCAAGTACCGGAGGACAGTAATTAGTAATAGTAAATAGAAATAGGCAATAAATAATCCTGAAATATTTTATTCAAAAGTATAAATTTATTATTATTATTATTATTATTATTACTCGTATTTAACAACCCTAATGATCTATATGTCTATTTTATAATTTACCCTTGTCGTACCTAATGTGTGATAAGATTTTATGAAATATTTTAAGAGTTCTTCTAAAGAAAAAAGGTTGGGAATCACTGGGTTAGGGTCGCTTTCCCACGCAGGAGGCCAAAATATTATTAATATTGGATGCCTTAGCAAGCTATTTAGCGTTCAACTTGATTTATTTTAGGGGAGACTTCAATTCAATCTATAATATATACGGATAATATAGATATATCGAGGTGAGTGCTCATAGAAATAAGAATATATAATAAGAGGGCAGGGAGAGGGGTGTTGGGTGAGGGGGGTATTGTGTTTTTTTAGAGACCAAAAACAATTATAATGTATTACTTCATCAACAAAGTGGGGGTAGTTAGAGATCTTTACTTTAGTATACTATTGTTTGGACAGTAAACAAGACAGTGTTAAATTATTTTCCAAATTAAAACAAAATCGTAGTGAAAGATAACTCCAAATAGTTTCTGAAAGCATCCAATTTCCAAAAGTATGTCGGTGGAAGCACACTTCAAATATATTCTAGAGCAGGGGAGCACACAGAAATTATTCTAAAGGAGGATCCAAAGTATAGAAGTTACAAGTCAATAATCAATTAAATCCATTATTACTAAACAAAATACTTAATAACGCTATACAGACTAGACAGCGTTAAATCCAGTTGGGCATGTCTCACACTCAGGCATGGATTCAAGGGGGTGGGACTAAGGAGCTATAATCCCCCCTTTTTGAGATATTTTTCAAAAATTAAATTGACGGATTGAAGGATGCTGTGCTCCTCTTCAGACATACGTCCAATGTGTTCGAACAACACATGTTTCACCCCGTTTACTCCGAACCCTGGCTTTCCCGCACACTACCCTCCTATCTCACCACTCCTTTGTGTAGTAAAGAGCGTGTTATTTACTATTGACTTATTTTCATATTTTAACTAAAATACAGTCACTTGAGTTAGGCATCTTTATTTTTAACAGTTCATTTTTATATTAATTTAAAAATTATACTCACAAACTAAATGTAAATTCTACAGTGAATATACCTAGAAATTAAAGCTGGCAATCAAATCGAAGGTAACATATATTTATAACCCATATAAGTTTAATCAGAAACAATTAGGTACAAAATATAATTAAAGGGCACCATTTTGAACCTTAGAATTACAAATTTTTCTCCAGGGGTGAAAAGCCCCAAGGGCACGGACCACCATTTTATTGGTTCCTAAAGGTGACCTGGTGGTCTAGGGGTAAGGTGTCAGACTTCTGTGCTGGGGGTCCGGGGTTCAATCCTTGGACCCGGCACAGATTTATCTGATTGCCAAACCCTTCCTTCACCTCTGACAAGATGTTTATTAATCCTAACTTGTGAATGTGTGGAATGCCAGGCCTCCGCCGTGGTTCGGATTCCACGTTAAACTGTAGGTCCTCCATTTCATCTCACAATCACCCTACCATTACACATTAGCTAAGTGCGTATAACCCTAACGGGTAGTAAGACGCGGTGTTTATGATCTATTGGTTCCTAAAGGTATTTCTTTTGTGGTGTAGGCACGCCCCCCCCTCCCCCCTCATGACATAATCATGGATGCACCACTGCTCACATTGTATCAAGACATTTGGTTATTTTCAACCACTGCTTTAAGGTGATTTAACATTGCTAAATCGTCCCTTTGTATTTAATATTTTATTTATCCTTCATGTTCTCCATGGGGGGCTGGGACCCACTGGACCTCCTTTGTGTGTACGCCCCTGTTCTAGAGGAATATTATTTTTAAAATTTTCTGGGAAAGGGTCACTCCAAATATATTCCAGATACAAATCATTTTAAAAAATCCATCTGACAACTCCAAATTTATTCTAAAAGCATCCTATTTTCAAAAATGTCCAGGCGAGGATCATTTCAAATAGCATTTAAAGATTTACATTTTTTTTTTAAATTAGAGAAGACCACTTTAAATAGTTTCTAGAGACATCTATTTTTATTTTTCAATTAAAGGCGAGGACCACTCCAGATGGCTTCTAGAAGCATTTAAGTTAAAAAAATTTTTTGTAGAAGACTTCTCCAAATAGCATTAAAATAATCTGATTTTCTAAATTTGGGGAGGAGGACATCTCCAAATAACTTTTAGGGACATCCAAGTTTCAAACATTTATTGCGAAAATGGGCAGAGTAAGGGAGAGGTGCAGGGGGGAGGGCAACTTCTCAAAAAACTTATGTTTCGTTTGCCACCACCGCCTCCCCCTTCGACCCTTCTACACAAATAACGTTCCGCCACCAGTGGTAGCAACCAATCCGTGCAACTGGTACAAAATTATGGTGCACCCCTGAACATTTTTTTTAAAATTTACCTACTACTGTCAACAGGAGAATTTACGGCCAAGAGGTTTACAAGGGCGAAAGTTGAGAAATAGAATTTTATAGCTAAATTTTCATAAATAAGTCTTAGACTTTAATTTTTTTTAATACAGTAGTGATGAGTTTTTATTTAACTAGATATATATTTGCTATTCATAAAAATAGAGCCTAAAAAGACTTTTCTAAAATCTTACTGTGGACAGGGGTGGACTAAGGTGCAAAAGAAACAAGCGGACACTTGGGGCACCAGTGGCTGCCATGGGTGGAATTTCGTAGCTTGCAATAACTATAGCAAATACTATTTTGATTATAGTACTTATATTTATATAAAATATATTATGTGACTGTATATACAAATACATCATTGGATGCAATTCTTATATTGTAAATTCTACGTAACCCTTTAGGGTGAAGGTTATCTAATGTACCTAATACTATTTTTTTGTTATGGTACGCAATTAATTATAACTAATGTCAAAACTTTATAGTTCGTTTCATAACTATTCATATAGCCATTTTCCAGTGTAATGGATGGTATGGTATTGTTTACAACTTGATTAAATTATTGCAGACTTCAACAAAGACCCCAGGATTGATTTCATCATCGCCACGATGCTTGAAGGGTGGGGCGGGATGAGGGGTGGCAGAATTATTCTCCGCTTGTGACAATACATTTAGTCTGCCCCTGGCTATAGATATTTCCTTCACCATAATCACCATGGTTTATGATAGTAGGCTGATAGTATTGATATAAGAAACCCATTATTAGAAATATATTAGGCCTAACAATTAGCACAGAAAAGTCAACAACCCCAAGAACTCCTCCCCCCCCCCCCACACACACACACACTAAGACCACACAAACATAGATATTCTATATTAGTGGTTCCCATCCTTTTCCAGTTCACAGACCCCCTCAATCCAATGATAATTCATCGCGGCCCCCTAACCTCCCCAGCCATACATGGTGAGATAAAAACACTTACACATTTATGGTACTCTACGTAACCAATTATATATATATAAATATTGTCGAACAGGAAAAAAGAGATTTTTGAGAAAATTGTGAATACCATATATTTTTATATGATGTGAAAATTCAAATAAAAGAAAATTTAAAAATACTAGGGCTTATATTTGTTTCGCGGGCCCCCACAGGTGCCTTCGCAGATCCCTAGGGACCTGCGAACCCAGGTTGGGAACTTCTATCACATTCAATCTCCGAGTGTGGTACATTTAGTAGACTTAGGTCAAATATAACGTGTGGAGATTATTACTAAATTGGACAAGCGGCCAGGATATTATGAATCATGAAAATGAAATAAATACCGTATGTATGCTAGTAGCTATGTAGCTATGTTCACACAAAACTATTTGCTCCCGAAAATTTATAATGGATAACCTTTTAATTTAGTTTTCCTACCCCAGACAAAGCTGACTAATCTCCAAATTTATTGGTTCCATAGCTTTGTCTTCAAGTTGGGTTGAATCCAACGTTGTGGACATTTCAATGGGAGTGGACTGAGAAAGGTTTACTCTGTCCCGACAATCAGCTTTGTCCTCTCTGCTTGAAGAGAGAAAAACACCTTGTCTGAAAAAAAATAATTATTTAATTTATTGTTATCGATTATTAGTTTTTTATGGCCTACTGTAGGTATATCATGACAAAACACGTTCTAATTTGAGTTAACCGTTTCTTATAGAACATTTGTGTTCACTATTATTATTATTATTATTAAAATAAATTTTATATATATATACTTTGTTCTATCAAATAAATGTTTCCACGGCTTTCTTTCTGTTTTTTTGCGGCGAGCACAAATTCGTAATTTTGTTTTTTCCCCTCTAAGTTTGTCTTCTTTACGTGTCACGTAATCCATTTAAAAAATAAACAAGAATATGTATCACAAGCAACTAAATAAAAAATATATAATTGAAAGTATATCAAACTTAATAGAAAACTAATTAATTACTGTGCTAAACATTGTTTGGGTCTTAATTATATTAAATGAGCAGACTATATTTTTTAACTCATCACTGATTAAATATGACGGGATTTCTGGAAGTCTGCACGGAAACTTCTCGCCTACCGAGGCGGCCCCCTTAATATTGAAAAAGCAAATTCACACTTACTCATAAATTAAATATATTGCTCAAGTTTTTTATATTGTAGAGCTGATTTTGGAACTTTTTCAGTTGAGACAACCAATCAGGCACTAAACATTGTAATAATTGCTTTAGAGTTAACCTTCACGTATCAGAACTGAATTAATATTTATTAAAATTAAATGTTATCTTGGGTGTAATAAAAATTTTGTTTTAATATATAGTTATACATATTTTAAGAAATTAAATTGTCCATTATCACTTTGTTAGTAATTAGTATACGTACAGTAAATATATACTTTTCCCTCTTATTTATCTTTATGTAATGTTTTTTTTACAGTACAAGGAATGACCAAATAAATAAATAAATGTTTTATCCAAGCAACAGAATTCAAATTATGGTTCTTTACTTCACAGGACTAGCTTTATGAAACTTCCGGACGGGATTTTAACCCCATCCTCCTGAATATAGGAGCAACACGGTAAAATGAAACTAACACCCAACCGTTGAACAGTGAACTAGATCCTGTTTTTATACTAATCAATCAGTATGTACTTACTTTGATCCATTAATAAAACGCTTCTTCCCCTTTTTCCATCCTAATTTTTTGCGGCGGGCAGATAGTCGAAGTCTAGTTTTTTCCCCTTTACGGTAGTCCCTTTTGCTTGTGTTATTGTTCATAGTAGTTTTAATTTATCGAAAATAACAATATTATTCTATTTTATTTATATATAATTATAATGGCTATCATAAGAAGGCAAAGCATACACAACTGTTCGGAAACACTTGTGTTATTGTTCATAGTAGTTTTAATTTATCGAAAATAACAATATTATTCTACTTTATTAATATATAATTATAATGGCTATCATAAGAAGGCAAAGCATACACAACTGTTCGGAAACACAGGACCAGTTTGTAACACATTTCCAGTAAAAGCTACAATAAATATTATTTTTAATATTTTCTAATGAACACCTAAAACTTAAAAATGTGCCGGCTCACTGTGCGTTGTCTCAACTCTCAACAAGGCGAAGGCAGACATCCAACTAAAAGAGCGCATGCGCAAGGAGTCAACTGCCTTTCCTTCTTTCTCCGGCTATTCTTTACTTCCAAAGCGTAGATGGAGGATATGGCTGCGCCACTTGATGGCTGAAAAGCATTAGCTTTGACGCATCAAAACAGCAAAAGGAATTAGAAATTATCTTCACATTTTCTGTTGTGACCCTATCAAAAAATGACTTTATTTGTTTTTGAAAGGTTGTGTCTAGGATTATTTATAAGTTACCCTCGTCTCAGAACTGTGACAATATACTTAAGGCCATTTAAAGGTCATTGAAAATGAGCAAGTTTCGAGTTTTCATTAATTTTTTATATACATAGATTATCAAAATGTAAGGTTGATAATAATAAATAAGCATGTTCCCCACCTTTATCTTCCTTTTGGCTTAAGTCAAGTTTGTAAAAAATTAAACACTACCTAACCATCGCGTATTTCCTGAACGTCTGCAACGCATTCCAACTCTCTGGTAGGCGGCCCCCTTAAGTACTAATTACTCTAATGGGTTAGGAATTGGGAAGGTTGAATTTAGAGAAAGTGAAACCACATTTATGTGGAAGGAGAGTGGAAAACCATTTAGGAAAAACAACCCCCAGTTCACCCGACCGAGATTCGAACCTTGGTCTCCCCGTCCTCGGCAGTCTGGCTCAACATGAACCAGCGCGTTAGCCAACTACGTCACCGAGGCAGGTTATATTTATTAATATTATCGTGTGAGGTAACTCTTGAGAGCCCTACGAGACTTGTGTGTGTTTGGAGCTAAGTGTGTGTTTGTTCTTGACATATATATTTATATTCTTAATATATGTATTTATATTCTTGATGTTTAATAAATATTTCTTATCAACAAAAAAAAATTAAAATAGGAGGGTGACCTGGTGGGCTAGGGGTAAGGTGTCGGACTTCTCTGCTGGGGGCCCGGGGCTCGATCCTCTCTTACAGCGCTTTATCTGATTGCCAAACCCTTCCTTCACCTCTGACAAGACGTGTATTAATCACAACTTGTGAATGTGTGGAATATCAAGCCTCTACCGTGGTTCGGATCCCACGTTAAACTGTAGGCCCTCCATTTCATCTCAAAATCACCCTACCATTACAAATTAGCGTAAGTGCGTACAACCCGAACAGGTAGTAAGACGTGGTGCTATTATTAATAATGATAATAATTAAAATAGGCAATACAAACATGTGTCCGATTTGACCTTGTTCCCGAGTAATAGCCGTGTTTGTAACATTATAGGAAGTGATCAAAATGGCCACCTTCAGTCTTAATGCAAGCCTACACTCTTCTGGTCATAGAATGCCGTACTCTTTAAAAAATATCAAGTGTTGAGAATAAGTAGGAATAACCCATAGAACACACCTAGTCAACAGGTAGAGAAATGTAAAATATGGTGTACAAACAGTTTAGTGGAATCACTTGACCGTAACTTGGAGACAAACACAAATTGAACACATTTTCATTGTTTTTGTGTTTCTCTTTCACCGCTGAAGTGGGTCCCACCTGTTACGGTACACCCTGTAAAGAGAAATTATATACTGTATTAAATCATATAAAGAGAATGATATTAAAAATAAATAGAGAATATATAATATGGTACAAAGAGATAGAGAATTGGGCCTATATATAATACAACCACTGGTTTAAAGGAACGAATATTTTTTACTATAGTATTATTATTAATATTACAAATTTGCAACTGAACAATATAGCTTTGATTCATAAGTTACATTAAAAGAGATAAACGATGTTATATTATCAATTAGATCTAGTATGTTTGGTTGGAAATCAAAATAAAATGAAAAATATACGCTGGGGAAACGGTTTTGTAATTTGGTTCGTACTAATTAGAGTTTATTTTTACGTACGTAGCTCTATGGGCTCTGCCATTTAACAGACACACAGCCAATGAAATGTGATGGGAATTGAGATCACTTGTAAACGAGCCATGAATCAAACATTTAATGATATTTAATGTGTGATATTTGATGTACAAATACTGTTTATTTAGAATCGACAGTCACATTTATAAAAAATATTTTTTTAATCATCTCAAAGCCATTAATTAATAAAATCAAGTAGTGTCTATATATTTATATTAATAAAATGAAGAGTTTGTTTGTCTCTCGTGTGCATTTAGCGCTATCTACCACATACAGAGGTTTGAAATTTAAACATTAGATTTTTATATTAATTAAAAACTAGGTTGCAAGTACTATAATGAAGAGGTTTGTTTCTGTCTGTTTGAAGCAAAGATAATAGTTGCCCAGGGTAACCACGCAATGCATTAAATGGCTACCCAGCCACCGCGAGGTACTTATGTTAGTCAAATATAAAACATAATATAATACGTTATTCTAAACTAATTTATTTCTTTAAACCGTTTGTTATGGATAGTATAACAACATAAATATTATTTATACAATAACATTCAATTTTTAGTGAAGTTGTATAAATTGTATTAATTTAACGTGAAAGACATAAATTTGTAATGTAATATAATAATATAAATGCACACTATTTGATTAATATTTGGAGAGATTGGTAATAATAATTACAAGTTATGACACATAATAATAAAGAAATTTTGAAATTAAAACAAACATATAAAAAGTTCAATACATTTAAAAAATTGTAGACTTTTGAGTCGATTACTTTTCAAACTATGTTTTTAAAAAACCAAGGATGATGTTATCATGCATGTATTTTGTATCTCTGTATTATATTAAGAGTAAACAGAAACAAGTTATAAGACTTGAGAAAATATAAAGAATATATAAAAATTGAATTTGTTTCTTATCTGAGTTTCCTGTTCCTTTGGATACTGCTGCAAATGCTGCAACGTTATATATACTACGACATGTTTCAATGCTATGGCGGCATCATCCTCAGGTCTGTTGAAAAATAAAAATAAAACACAACAAATAAAATCATGGTCAAAACACAATGCGTTAGCCAATCTGGTATAGCATGCAAAATTAGTGAAGGTTAACAACAAATGATGATATCGAGAAATTGATAATGATGAAATAGCATCTTTACCCGAGTTTAAAGCTATGTAGTTGAGTGTTGCTAATATTAAAATGGCCAGCCGAATTGGCTCATTTGGTAGCACGCCTGCGTGTTGATAAAATAGGTGTTGGTTCAATTTACGGTTAAGTCCAACAACGATACAGTGTTAAATTGTATTTGTTATTTCGAGGAAAATAATAAACTTTTGCTTTAATTAAAGGTTTAGGGTGACCTGGTGGTCTAGGGGTAAGGTGTCAGACTTCTGTGCTAGGGGTCCGGGGTTCAATCCTCGGTCCCGGCACAGATTTATCTGATTTCCAAACCCTTCCTTCACCTCTAACAAGATGTGTATTAATCACAACTTGTGAATGTGAGGAATGCCAGGCCTCCACCGTGGTTCGGATTTCACGTTAAACTGTAGGTCCTCCATTTCATCTCACAATCACCCTACCATTACACATTAGCGTAAGTGCGTATAACCCGAACGGGTAGTAAGACGCGGTGCTAAATAATAAATAATAATAATATAATAATAATAATTAATAGGTTATTATTTTGTTTGACCAGAAATACATTTGAAATATTCCCACTTCGTTTGGTTTGATTTTCTGGTGACATGGAGGTAGACCTCGAATCCGTGCGAGTTGTATTTTTTTTTTTTTACTAAAATGCTTCTCTTTCTTTTTTACACAAATAAGGGTATATTTACTCCAAAGTCTAACTACCTCATTCCTACTTAACTAGTGTAAATAAGCGGACAATCTAGACGGGTAGGAGGCTAAGACACGGTATATGTAAAAATATTACAGTTTTTTTTAAAAATAGGTTTGAAAATAATCTAGACTAGTTGAAAGGCATATATTTGTCATACTCCTCTCAGCATAAACCCCCTCACCCCCTTTCCCCAGTCATCATATTGTCCGTGTAATCAACGAGCTAATGCCGGCTGTATGTGAGAGCGAGTTAGTTCACGAATACGAATCCCAGCTCACTTGTTTTGGAAAGGATTATCACCCGTCCCGACGGCCAGCGCCCGAACAATGACGATTGTGGCTGCGATGATGACAGCAGATCGGCGCTGGGATGACACGGCCGGACAATGACACGGTGTTGACATTAGGTAAGCCTGCCCCAAGCGGCGGTCCCACGCGATGTTTCCACCGGCAGCCAGTTTATATTCGATTCGTCGTTTTCACAGCTTGAGGCTGGGCTTCTAAAACTGCAGACACAGAAAGGAGAGATAGCAGCTTATCATGTTTCAAATTTATTTACATATTCAAATAATAGTACTTATACGAGTATATATATCCTTACATCTTTAAAGTAATTTTATACGTAAATAAAGGTTTTAATTAATAAATATTGGTCACTACAATCACTAACATAATGCACGTAGTGAAATTTTAAAATATAAAGTTTCATGGTTTGTTATGCAAAACAAATATATCACATTAGTTTAATTTGTTTTAATACGATTGTTTGTAAATACACATTTTGGTAACCACTTTTATGTTATAGATGAAAATAATAATTACCTAGTGGTTTTTGGGATTAGGAAGGTTATGTTAGAGAAAATGTACCCACATTTGCGTGGATGGATAGTGGAAAACCACTTTGGAAAATACACCCTCAATACATCCTAACCGAGATTCGAACCTAGATCTCCCCGTCATCGGCAGTCTAGTCTACTGCGAGACTAGCGCGTTAGACCATGGGCCATAGAACTGGATTCAAACTCCGTTCTTCCCATGATTGGCAGTCCAGTCTATTGTGGGGAGTGACCCCTTAGATCATTCGGAACCGAAGAGGGTTTTTTTTATTTTTAATAATAATTATGTAAGATCAATCTATTGAAATACAATTTAATTCGTATTATATATCAGTTTGTGATATACACGCGTTTTTAACATACTTAAAATAAATGTAATTAGTAGTATTGTCTCTTATTGTTGGTAAATCTATCTTTAAAATAGCTGATAGTATTGGCTTATAAATACTATTTCAGATAATATTTTAGGTTTGATAATATTATTGCATGGATTTATTTAAAAAACATTGTAAGAGCTATAATTAGTTTTATTAGTATTTTATACCCACTTTCGTGGTCGAACGGTCTAAGCGTCCTCCTGCAATAGACTATACTATCGACTTAGCTAAATTATGGTTGGGTCTACATAGCTGGGTTTCTTAAATAATTCCTCACTCTACTCCACGCAAATGGGAAACATTGCCTCTAAATTCAACATTTTTAAACCCTAACACATCAGGTGATTAGCACATATACATACAACCCAAATGGGTAGTAAGACGCGGTGCTAAATAAAAAGCTATTTCATTAAAAATATTCTATACTAAGCCTATTTAAATTTTTAGTTCTATTAATTGACATCATATTGATAAAATAACTAGCTATCCATATTAGATGACATAAAGCGCACATTTGGCACTTATTCGTAAATGATTTAAAGTGCCCGATAATAATATAATAGCGATACGATAGTACTCAGAGGGAATTTATTGCTGGCTCAATCACTATTAAAAGGCGTTGGCCTTAAATTAGCCTGAATAGATATTATTTTTTTATCAACAAATATGGTAACAACAAATCACATCATCCAAACAATAAAAAACCAAACTTTCGGAAGTTAACAATTGAGTAATGAGTAAATTGCTTTATTTATTCTTAAAAAAATAATTTTACTAGTGAAATTAATTTGAACTTTAAAATATATCTCATATAATTCTTGCTACTATCTGCACAGTATTTGATATACATATTATAAATCTAACTATGGCTTGAACACTAATATCCATCCCTAACGCCAGTTTTCGTATAGTAATATTATCAAGACACATGGTCACATTGTTCACAGTTTTTACACATAATTTGAAATCGATTAAGAAACCTTCTGTCCTCTGTTCCCTTTGCGATAAAGCCACAAAGACCGCTTGAGCAAGCGATCCCCCTAAATCTTTCATTATAAAACACACAAGAGAAGAGATAAACTCAAACGCAATAAATTTACATATTTAAAAACTAGTATAAAACATGAACGGGAGCCTAAATATTTGAAACGTTGCGGAAAATTCCGTGTCTATATTCCATTTCCGCGTGGGACGTGGACTGACATCAATGTGACCTTCTGGCTGACATTCTATCAACCTCTGTGACAGTTCTTCAGTCGAGAAATATGAACCACGGGGGTGGAAATTATTCTCTCTGATGGCTACCAGCGAACAATACTGATGGAAATTGTGAGAATTAACTATCTGTAAAATATAATCAACGAAATGAATTCGTATTTTCATGCAGATTTGAATTTAATAAAACCTGGTTCTCTTATAAAATGTAATTATTCTTAGGTATCGTAAATTTCATTAAATCATAGCCTAAAAAGTGGGATGTAAATATGACAAATTTTAATAGATTTTCTAAATTATTAAGTATTTTACAAATAACTATGCTATAGTAAGTGTTTATTAATTATTTAATAACTTATTCAAGTTTGTCACCGTTGTTATTAATTTACATCCATCTTGATGCTAAGTTGAAAAACCCGGGTGCTTACTTCCTTCCATGGCGTCTTCCCTACTCAACAATTTTTACACAGATTCGTCTTAGAATTACCGGATAGCACACCTTTCCCCAAGCTCAAGCTCAAGCTCAAGCTCAAGCTCAAGCTCAAGCTCAACTTTTTATCCGAGGAAAATATTCATCGACATCGATTTCTTCTTGGATGATAATAACCTTGATGTGTTATTAGCCTGCAATTTAGAAAAATCCTCAATGACACTCAAATGGGATTTGAATTTCAACCTCCCTGTGTCCGTCACAAAAAACGACACTGACGTCATTTTGCACGTGACTATTGGGGCAAGCTACATAAATTGTTAAACCCTAAAATTCTAAAGATATATGTTTCCAATAAAAATTATCATTATAAAATTGGTTTATAAGGAAAGAGAAGAAGATTACATTAGAAAAGGAGATTTATATCTGTTTTGGTAATATTTAAGTTGATATTTTATATAAAAAAAAGTGCTATTGACAATTAGGTGACCCTGAAAGGCATAATGTAACAGTGCATTTTTAGATGGACAGAGTTTGAGGTTAATACCAACTATGCATCATATTAAAATAAGGATTTCTCTAAAGTTTGATGAAAGCTCATTTTACGGTTTGGTCACCATTTTCTCAACTAAATTAAGTATTGCACATGTGCGTTATAATTAAATGTGGAATCCTATATTTTACTTTTAACATAAATTATCATGGTAGTTTCTAACAAAAACATATGAGACTATAAAATGTACACTAAAATACATTCTTCAGGTAATAAAGTGATTACCTTTTGTCTTTGATTACACAATCTTCCTACGATCTTAGCTATTGTTCCGTTGTGTTAATGTCACGGTAGGTCTCTAATGTCCAATATATAGTTAAGGCTGACGTGAGTAATTGAGCCTATGAAGGGAGTAATGCACAGTACTGGCCGATTAGATCGTATAGCAAAGTAGCATTAACTCGATAATTTTGGTGCCTTGATGTAAAAGTTTGCCTTCAATGTTGGCCAAGTTCGGGCAAGTTTGTGTAGTGAAGGAAACATGTTTAAATACATAGGGGCAACTTCTACCTTTGCACGATACAATACCATGCCAAGATAACTAGTAACAAAAGCATTAAATGATGAAATAATTACCGCTCAACAGAAACGTTCAGTTAACCATTTACTTTTAATCTTTACCGAAATATCTACTTAAGGAATTTCATTTAATTATTTTGAGAAAATGACATTAAAGCTGGTTGTTATACCATGCAACAATTTTGCTGGATAACATCATCAAACCAAAGAATAATTTAAATAAAATACTATATTTATATTTTAGCGCATATTTTGAAGCTAAGTTAGGAACTGACCATTTTAATTCAATTTCACCTACGCGTAGTTTCAAACTCTTTTTAGTAAATAATGGGTTATTTGCTAGAATTATTTAATTATTTTAAAACAGTCCAAAATCAAATAACCAACGGCTCTTATTATTCTAATTACATTGATGTAAGATGAAAGTTTTAATATTGCTTTGTCAAATACATCGTTCTTTGTACTATATTTTGCATAAATTACACATTAATTAATTGTTTAAGACACAGTTTTTCAAAATAGTATTACTATCCCATAAGAATGTAATACAAAACCTTGAACAAAACAGCAGCAAACATCGAGTGAAATTATTCTTAATTTGTAGTTCAGATTTACATAGTTGGAGAATAAAATATGTTCACTGTGCATTCGTAAATTCCCACAAAGCTAAATGTTTAGAAAAGCTAATTTTATTTATATAACTTTATTTCTAATAAATTTATCTATAAATACCTAGTTGTTTTTGTTATAATTAGTATTTTTTTCTAGCATACAAATCAAAAGAGTGTTTTATTACTTTTTAACGTGTGGGATATAATTTTAATATAGAAATACTTTGATTTATTATTTTTAAAAGCTTTACCACCAGTTCTTTTTATTCTTCCATGTTTATCACAATCAAACATTTTGAAATGTGTCATATACACGTGACACTTTTTTTAAGCGTTTGGCACGTCTTTTTACGCTTTATAAAGAAAATCTGATCAACCGCAACATACCAAATCATGTTTTTTTTTAAAATCTATACACTATTTTATTTTATCTTTACTAATGACCTATGGCACAATGACAGGGAAACATAATTTAAACCATAGGGATGCTGGTTTGATAATAGGTTTGGCAAAACGAGGAATTTCTTATTTATTGTATTAACGCTATTATTCGAATAACATTTATTCATACTAGGGTTGAGTGTTTAGGGACTGTTCCCATAATTTAAATTTAAAACAAGAATCAAATAGTCAAATATATTATATTGGTTTTAGTGATGATTTACTCGCTTTAATATGTCATATTCTGAAAATTGAAAAATGACACCTGGACACGAGAATCGAACCTGGGACCTTTGGCTTGGTACGCAAATGCTCAAGCAGAACCAGAATGGCTCAGTGTAGAGCATTAATGTTCAAATATAAGCGTTCCGGGTTCAATTCCTATGCACAGGCTGTAATTTTTCATTTTTTAAAAATAAACACACTGTTAGGCACGTTGACAGAAACATAAATTTCGTGTAGTCTAGTTTGTCTGTGTTTGAGAGGTCGGAGCTTGATTCTCGGCCAGGAGTATTGAGATTTTTTTCCCATGTCAATTTTCTCTACCTTCCCTTGACTAAAACGTGGCTACATTTTCTTTAAATTATAACCTTCTCATACCCCCTCATATTAGTGTAAATATGTGGATAGTACCATCAGGTAGTGAGATGCAGAGCACATTTTTTAAAATCACTTTTAATACAAACAATATCTATAATAACACGCTTCGGTAGCCGCATGGTCAAAGGCGTAACCCTCGCAATAAACCAGACTGTCGAAAACTGGGAGATCAAGGTTCTAATCCCGGTCAGGTGTATTAAGGTTGGATTTTTATAGATTGCTTTCCACTCTACCTCCACACAAGTGCGTGTACACTTCCTCTAAAATTAATGCTCCTAATCCCTAACACTTTAGTATAATTAGTACAGAGCCGTATAGTCCGAATGGGTAGTAAGACATGGTAAAAAAAAAAGCATAGACCTATATACAATAATTCAACGTCAACGCACCAAGGAGGAAAGAAGCGGCCGTTTCTGTTTCATTTTCTCCCCGAGAAGGACGATAAGTTATTGTACTGTCGTTGTAGAGCAAGTGGCGAGAAGAGCTCATTGTTTACCTGGGATCACCTCCAGGGCTAACTGTAACAACACACGTCAGCCGAGAAGCCGGAGAGAACTATCTTTAGTGGCGGAATTTTAACAAAGCGCCAGTCGCTCTACAAACACTTTCTTTGGAGAACAGAAAAACAAACTAAAACAAGGTTAGTATAGAAAAACAAAGATGATACCTGGATACCAAATTATATTTTGATTTTCTTACGAATTAACATTTGGATTACCTTTAAGAAAATAAAAACACATTTTTTGTTGGCAATATTGATAGCATTTGACTATAATATTAGCGTTATTTTATAGGTATTGATAATATCAATCAAAAGTGACAGATCGCATGACCTGACTTATGAATACGTAAAAAAAGATATAGCTTTTTTTTCTAACTGTACGTTCGATATAATATTGTGATGAAAAAATATTAAATGCCCGATTAATTATTTGTAGATCTTTCAAAACCCCTCTTTGCCAAGAAGATTTATAAATGTTTTGTTGATCTTTTTCAACCCCCTCGATACAAAGGTGCTTTATAAACATTTTATTTTTTTATCTTTACAACCCCAAAGGGATTTATACATATATGTTGTTTTTCCGACCCTCTCATTACCAAGGTGATGTATAAATGTTTGTTGATCTTTCCAGACACCTTATTTCCAAGTAAACTTATAAATGTTTTATAGAACTTTCAAAACCACTCGTTGCCAAGGAGATTTATAAACGTTTTGTTTATTAAAAACCACTCGTTGCCAAGGAGATTTATGAACGTTTTGTTTATTAAAAACCACTCGTTGCCAAAGAGGTTTATAAACTTTTGTTGATTACAAGCCACTCGTTGCCAAGGAAATGTATAAATGTTTTTGTTTATCTCTACAAACCAATCGTTTCCAAAGAGATTTATAAATATTTTGTTAATCTTTACAAACTATTCGTTGCCAAGAAGATTTATAAACTAAAAAGTTAATATATTGACACTGTTACAAAGGAATTTCTCCACACACAAACATGAAAGTGGTGTACTCACAACAACAGATTAAAGCCGTGGAACAAACTGAATACGGCTTAGTACAGGAAAGCAGTCGACTGCGCGCGAAAGATCCAGGTGAAAGAAGTGGGCGGATGCACGCCAGATTACTGGAGGGGTGTAGTAGATACAATCACAGGCAATAGTATGTTTGCATCTCAATCATAGTAAGAAAAACTTTTATTATTTTGGGGTATTTAATGAGAAATCTCTGAATCAACTGATTATATTAGTACGCGACTCGCAAACTAATTAAGTTTTAGAACACACACATTACCATTCCCCATTCACAACTGTGAATAGAGAGGACCTTATGTCATTAATAATAAAATGTTCTGTCATACCCGGGAACCTTTGTTTCACTAAGCAGACACACTACAGACAGCTAGAAATGGGAATTTATGTTCATCATGTTGACTAACGTTAAGAGGATTGACATTTTACCATACGTATCTACACGCATATAATATAACATTTAAGAGCATAAGTGAAATGTAAGCTTTTCAATAACTATGTTCATACAGTAATTATTAAATTAAATTAACAATGATCAATGACATCACTAACGAACATAACCGTTTCAGTGGCCGAGTGATCTAAGGCGTCACTCTCGTGTTAGACCGGCCAGCTGATGACGGGGAATCGGGGTTCGAATGACAGTAGGTTCTAATGAGAGTTGTTTCCCCTAAATAGCTTACCAATTATTTAAACGTAAATTTGGATATATCACCTCTAAAATATTTCCTTCCTCATTCTTAACCTATTAGAGTAATTTGTCATTTATGCATATAAACTGAATAGGTAATAAGAAGTGGTGATAAAAAAAATACCTTAGACCGTACAAGGAATAATAATATTTTTCTCACCATGAAGTTTAGCCCGTTGTTCAAAGAACAAATTAGGTGCGGTCTATTATAGCTGTTTTTTTAAAGATTAATTTTAAATTATTCATAATTCCGAACTTGACACAGTAGATTTTTGAAATATGTCTTAATCATACTAACTTGGTATTTAGAACTAGTGATTTAAAAGCTATATCAAAATCATATTTAAAAAGTTTAATCACAAATACTTTAAACTTTGTTCTCATAAAACCTATTATAAGATCAAAGCTAGGATATTTTATTAAAACATTACACAGAACCAGTTTTTGTATTGCTTTAAAGTTATTCTCTCTACGCAAGAATTTTATATTATTTTATTGTTATTTCGACAAATGTTCGAATATTAAATTTGCGTATGGATATAATTAAAATGTATTTATACATTCTAGAATTAAGTTAATAAGCTTTACGTTTAATAATGGTTTTATATTTGTATAAATAACTGGTAGTTTAAATTTTTCTTAGAGCACAATTTTCAAAAGCATTTTGGAAATTATTAAAAATATGATTTATAAGTATGATCCTACAGCTGAACAAGGCAAAAAAATGTTTTTAAGAGTTTGGAATTTCACAAAGGTCGTCTTTAAGACTTTTACGAAAGACTAAACTCACAAGATTCTCTTTGTTTAAGTTTTTTAGATGTGTAATTTTGTTGAAAGGTGTCAGGTGGGTTGCAAGGTTTATTCATCTGGTTTACTGCGTTATAGCGCGCCATTGTGTCTTGTGACGTAGCCCGGTATCTCGGGATCATTAAGGAAGATGATGTTGAAAAAAATATACTGGGTATTCAAACCGGGTTTTTGAAGCTGTGTGGTGAAATTAATTGATGGGAAAAAAAAATCAAAGGTAAAATATAAGGGTGGATTATAATGGTTTTACTAATCAGCCCATTCGAATCCATTTGGTTTCTTTGGTCACATGAATATATTTCCAAAGATTGTGTACACATTTTCTAAATAAAAATGATTTTATGGGTCAAGGTAAAACACTCTCACTTTATCGGAACTATTCGTAAAACATTAACTGTAAATAAATTAAAGTAAAAATTTGTTGACATTTGTATCTAAGTTACATTTTTAATAAGTTCAGCTAATTTTATTTTCCATTACTTGGTCTTTTTATTTTTATAAAGACTAAAGACTTTCATCAGAGGTTTTTACACTTACTTGTGAATATTCAGGGCTTATTGTTAATCTGTAGACTATTAATAAAATCATATATAACGATATTTCAAACTTTTGTATTTAAGTATTTACACATTTTCTGGAGTCAAAATCTAAACGTTCTATTACACCGAATAGTATTTGATAGTTTAAATACATAAATCATTGGTGTCTACATAATAGGTATAAATATATTTAAGGTATTATTTACTATTTTAAATTCTCAACTATTAAAATAAATCATAATATCTCTTAGTGTTTTTTTAACTTTATCTTATACCATCATGGTTTTTAATGGAATAATAACGAAGGCTCTTTTGGAAGAAGCGCATTACATTAACGTGGAAATAAAATAGGAAAACGAGAGTAATAAATTGCATGTGGGAGCCTTCCTTGTGTGAATCAGGCCTAGAATGAACCTAGACCTACCTGACAGTATATTACGATTAATTATATTTCTTGATCACAGTTGAAAGTAAATGGTTTTAGTTCTAGAATTATAAAAATCATAAGTGTTAATGAGCATTCATATTTTTCCATTTTTAAATACTAATTTTGGCTGTTACACACTTTTATAGGAGCTTAAAACAATTATGTATAGTTGCTTGAATTTAATTCATCAGTACCCCAACAATTTATTTAATGGTTTAAGGCGTCACTCTCGCAATAGACTAAATTACTGGTGACGGAAAGGTCAAGGATCGGATTCCCCACCTGGGTGCATATAGGGTGTTTTTATACATGTGATTTTTCACTGTGTCTCCCTTCACTCACTCCCCGTTAATGCTGTTGTATTTTAACTACATTACATACCTTCATCTTAAACCTTAAAATTACTCTGTTGATAAGTTTGGTGCTGAAACATAACATGTATTTGGTTCGAAGAGTATCCACTTCTTCATATGTACTGGCTGTTAATATTTTTTTAAAATCACAATTACATATTATTTTGGAAACAACTAATAACAAAATTAGCATTATGTTGTACCAATAGTTTGGACAAATTAAAAGTAAAATATTAAAATCCAATATAGCCAAATTTAATATATATATTCGTATTTATTTTAACAACTTCCTACTAGCGATTTGCAGTAACAGGAATTTTAATTTGGTCTCTTCATTGTTACTAGGTAAAACTAGAGACTACATCTCGAAACTATTAATAGCCTTATTAAAAGAAAAGTCAATTCTGCTGTGAAAATTCACTGTAATCTATCAAAGACTTCTTAACAATTATTGATTAAAAAATCTTTAAAACATGGATTTTTATTTTAAAAAGTACCTTTAAAGGGAAAATTGTCTTAAAATTCACCATGAAAAATTTGTGGATACCGCGTATACTAACAACAGGGGAAATACCACACTTAAACCATGGGGTGTGATGTCCTAGCAACGTGTGATAGCACAAACCATGCAGTGTGATGTCCTAGCAACGCGTGATAGCACAAACCATGGGCGTGTGATGTCCTAGCAACGTGTGATAACACAAACCATGCAGTGTGATGTCCTAGCAATGTGTGATAACACAAACCATGGGGTGTGATGTCCTAGCAACGTGTGATAACACAAACCATGCAGTGTTATGTCCTAGCAACGTGTGATAACACAAACCATGCAGTGTGATGTCCTAGCAACGAGTGATAGCACAAACCATGGGTGTGATGTCATAGCAACGTGTGATAACACAAATCATGCAGTGTGATGTCCTAGCAACTGTGATAACACAAACCATGGGGTGTGATGTCCTAGCAACGTGTGATAACACAAACCATGCAGTGTGATGTCCTAGCAACGTGTGATAGCACAAACCATGGGTGTGACGTCCTAGCAACGCGTGATAGCACAAACCATGCAGTGTGATGTCCTAGCAACGAGTGATAGCACAAACCATAGGGGTGTGATGTCCTAGCAACGCGTGATAGCACAAACCATGCAGTGTGATGTCCTTAGCAACGAGTGATAACACAAACCATGCAGTGTGATGTCCTAGCAACGTGTGATAGCACAAACCATGCAGTGTGATGTCCTAGTCTAGTTCAGTCCAGTTCCTCTGTTGGACACCACGTGTCCCAGCAACGGAGCTCGTCTCATTAGCGAGAATTTCCCTTGAGACAAGAACACCACAGCTTCTGTATTCTCCCGTCTGGGGACTATACGGCCAACTTCGGACAAACCAACTGACAGAGCTCCATCCATCCCCCTTTGCCACAGAAGGAGGACTTGCTTTTTGTTGGCTTACCATTTCATCTGAGCTTTTCTTACATTAAAATAACTTACTGTTTATTTTGAAACATTTAAATTATTTAATATACATAGGTATGATTTTATTATTTAATAAATTATCAACTAGTTTATTGTAACTACAAACTATTTAAATACTTATGATTAACATACATACAGTCTAAGATTACAAATATGTTTATATGCATTCTAAATTAGTTTGTTTTGTAAAACTATTAATCTAATATTTTATAATTTTAGAAAAACATGTCATTCATTGTTGAAATAGAATAATATCCTTTTTAAATTTCAAAGCTTTAATTTGAATGATCATGATGTTGACTTCATTACAGATTTATTATTTGATCAAATTAAGATGTTTAAATATATATGATAACAATTAATCATACCGGATTTAGCGGTGAATATGGTAAATTTTTTATTTTATTTGCTGTAATGAACAATAAAATAGATATAAGTAAAATTTTTATGCAATTAAATGCGATTAATGTTTGCATACGCATTCGGGTAAGGTTTTGCAGGAGGCATTTGATAGTTATATCATTTTTTAAAATCTAGCTTAGCCATTTTCATATATACAGTGAGTTCTATGTGATAAACATATTAAAAATAAAAATATTTTCTTAGTTTATACATTTGATATCTTTAATTATTACATTGTGGATACGTGCCTTGAAAACCGGGAAACCTGTGAAAATCAGGGAATTGGGTATGACAATGAAAAGTGAGGGAAATTTTATAAAGTCACGGGATGTGTCAGATATTCTGGTAATAGTTTTTAAAATACGTGGAAGAGCATAGCCCATCGTAAACTACTAGTTTTTTCTTCAATTCATGTTATTTTGAAAATATTACTGTCGTGTTATAATGTTTCTTTATTAATTCTTGTGTTAAGAATATAACAAAAAAAAATCGAAATCTTTCTATTTGTGGACTTTCATATTAAATAGTGGGGAATTGCATATATGGTTGTACGATAAACTTGGTTTATTGAGGGGTTTAAAAACTTATAAAATATAATAGCTTTCTAAAAATATATTCATTGTATGACTATGTATTCAAATTAATACATCGGTGAAGGTGTACCTATTACTTTGGTTATGAACTAGTAATTAAATTATGTATTAAATAGCCACTCTATTATATTAATTATTACGGTCTTAGCCTTACCTAAATATAATATTCTTTAAATTGAAAAATACACCTAGACATGGGTTCCCAGGTTCGATTCCTTTGTCCAGGTGCCATTTTTAAATTTAAAAGAATATAATAATTTTATATTTTAATAAATATAACCTACAGTACAACCCATAAATCACATCAAAAGCTTAAGATACGCATATATTCCTAAACCATCAGACATTTCAAAATCATATCTGCGCCCTTAATATAGGGATGTAAAGAACGTGAGAAAATAAGTATTTTAACAAATTTTATAGCAAAACGTTTTTGGCCAAAATACAAACATAGAGTTACATTTTCTTCTTATGGTAATATCAACAGTTGTTGAATATCTGTCATTAGAATAGCGGAATTAAATGACAAACATTTAAATGAAAAGGATGTAATTAAATTCCAGGATACTCTTGACAGATATTCAAGAAATGTTGAGGTCACCATGTGAAGAACGTTAAACTCTATGTTTGTACTGAAGAAATATTTGATTTATTTAGAACAAAGAAAAGTTTTCATATACAAACTGCAAAAAATTGACAATTCCTCGCATCCCATATATCATAAACTTAAATAAATGTTAAGAGACAATCACATAAACTTTCTCATATTGTGTATTGTGGTCACAAAGAAAATTTTCATAAATAGATAACTAAACTTGGTAAACTATCCTTAAAATAGTGTTATTCATAAGAAAAAACACATAATTTATTTAATCACAATAATCACACATTATATATAAATTTTAAGGCCAAATATTCATAAAGATTTAACAAAATTTGAATTTTCCTAAATAAATTAATAAATTATTTGTAAGCTACCATAAAATTATTTATTTGTAAGAATAAAAACGTATTCTTATTTATAACTTTACCACTTTGAATTCAAACTCCAAGGTCAATTTCCAAAAATTCCTATTTCTTATAGTTTCTTATAACCAAACTACCCTTAAATTAATCTATTTTGGATAAAGATATATTATTATTGATATGTAAAATAGTCTCCCGATACCAATTTAAACCATATCGTTGAAGCTATTTTTTTAAATATTCATTTAAAAAATAAGTTATCAATAAACTACCTATAGCCAAATTTTCCCACAATAAAGTATACAGATTTATTTGTCATGTTCATGTCAAACACTGTCCAAATATAAGGTTTAAGCAATATCGGTAAAGCCATTTTCAAAATAATTCAAATTTTCAAAAATCACTCCTCATTAAACGACCCTTTATAGAATTTTTACCTAGAATCAATTATAATTTATGTCATGATTTATTATTATTATTATTATTATTATTATTATTATTATTATTATTTATTATTATTATTATTAGCACCACGTCTTACTACCCGTTAAGGTTGTACGCACTTACGCTAATGTGTAATGGTAGGGTGATTGTGAGATGAAATGGAGGACCTACAGTTTAACGTGGAATCCGAACCACGGTGGAGGCCTTGCATTCCTCACATTCACAAGTTGTGATTAAAATACAGTCTTGTCAGAGGTGAAGGAAGGGATTGTAAATCAGATAAATATGTGCCGGGACTGAGGATTGAACCCCGGATCCCCAGCACAGAAGTCAAACAACTTACCACTAGACCATCTGGTCACCATTTGTCATATTAACCCCCCCCCCCCCAAGATACCCATTTGGAACCAAATGGTAAAAAGATTTATAAAATATTTAAAGTTTTTGAAAAAAATTATTAGTTAACCACCCACAAATGAGTTTTATCCCATAAACAAGTAAACATTGTTATTTTTTTATGTCAAACATTACTAAGATACCCATTTTTAACCAAATCGTTAGGACCAGTTGAAAAATATTTCAAGTATTTGACAACTAAGTAATCAGTAAACTATATTTATCAAATTTTTATCCAAAAACCAATTATATAGTGACATATGTCATGTCAAACAAATCCTAAATATGCATTTTAAACAAAATAGTTAGGTATAGCTATTTTCTAAAAAATTGTAATTCGAAAAAGTTATTCATCAATAAACGACCCTTAGTTGAAGAGCTAGCGTAATTTTTATATATTTTTTTTTTTGTGGTGTAGCCCTATTAAATTTAAATATCAAGTTTGAACAAAATCCATCGAAACGTTTTGGATCCGTGGCCAGGGAAAGACAGACTTGGTGACAAATCGAACTATAAAATTCACCTTTTGGGTTCTTACTTACATAACACGTAAAAAATTGTCATAATTTAAAGATATAATTTTTTCCACTATTACAATACTTTCTTTTGATACGAGAAAGTGAAAAGAATGCTTGAAATTATCAAGATTTCAATTTAAAATAACGACGCCTTGTTCTTGATTTAATACTACATTGCATACTAATCTGTAATGCGGGTTGTGTTGTCATAAACTCTAGGAACCACTGATGTTCGTCTCAGTATTTGAAGTAAGAACTATTCAATTTTCTCATTTAAATAAATCATTTGATTCTCCAGTAGTGAGCATAAGATAAACCACAAGAATTTGTTCACTAAGCTGGAAGTGATAAAAACAGTCAATTTTTTTTAAAACAGGTTCTATGTAAAATATATATCTCCATAGACCTATAACATACACAAAGAGAGTTGTATTTATTTCGTAAATTAAGGGTAGGTCTGCAACTTGTTTGTGTCTAGTTAACAAGTCAACTTATAAATCATTAATGACATTACTTTTAAATTGTATCAATTTAAAAAGCAATATTTTGCAAAGTACTGAATAATGGACAAATAGCTGCACCTGGCCTCTCATATCATGATTTAATATTTTTATCTTATTTTCTCAACATTCCTAAATTTCAACCTAAAATAATTAAAGCTAGAAACCTCAAAAATTTGGACGAGGATTCTCTAATTAAAGATGCCTCATTCATTTCTTGGCAAAATATACTAGCTCTTAATAATGTTGATGAAAAAAGTGAATTGTTTGATTGAAATGATACTCTAACTGTTCGACAGACAGGCTCCTATTAAAACAAAACGGGTTACTAGACCACCTGCCCCTTGGTTGACTCAGAATATACGAGTACATAGGTCCCACTGAGATGCTGCCTTTAGGCAGTTTAAACAATCACGTAAAAACAACCCTGACATTACATCTGAATTACTTGAGAAATATAGATTAATAAGAAATATATGTACACAGGACGTCCGCCAGGCTAAACTTCTGTTTACACATAACTTATCATCACATAGATCCTCGCCTAAAGGTCTATGGAAATACCTTAGACAGTTAGGTGTTGGGTACAATCGTAATGGTAACACTGAAATACCCATAACATATGATGATCTTAATTCTCATTTTGTAAATACTCATAATTTAATTGATCCCGCTCAAAAAAATAGGACTCTAACTAACTTAGTGTCTCAGTTCTCAAATCATAATAAATTCAATTTTAATGCAATATCACTAGCAGATGTTGTACAGTCAATTAAGCGAATCAAAACAAACTCACAAGGAAATGACCAAATTCCAATTACATTTATGAAAAAAATACTTTTTTATGTCTTAAACCATATAAGAGATATTTTTAATCATTCTCTATCATAGTAAATTTTTCTATCTTTGTGGAAATCTGCAATAGTGAGGCCTATCCCTAAAACCCCTTTGCCAACCTCTTCAGTAACAGATTATAGACCTATAAGCATACTTCCAGCGCTATTAAAAGCCTTTGAATATATCGTACACAGACAAATCTATAGCTTCATAAATCATCACAAGCTGTTAGACAATTACCAATCTGGGTTTCAACCACATCACAGCACTACCAGAGCATTCATAAATGCAACTGATGATATAACATTAGCCATGGATAGAAGACAGTTTACGCTTTTGGCACTGTTATACTTATTGACACCATTAACCACGATATTCTTCTTGCTAAATTACAAACTTTTATTTTTCATTAAGTTCAGCTCATTGGATGCAGTCATACCTAACTGACCGACAACACTGTGTCATGATAGGTGACACTCGGTCAACATGGCGTTCAGTGACATCTGGAGTGTCACAAGGTTCGGTCCTTGGCCCTCTCCTTTTCTCAATGTTTATAAATGATTTCTCAAGTTGTTTGCAACATTTTCAACATCATCTTTATGCCAATGATTTTCAACTTTATTTATCATCCTCTCTTTCTCATATTGTTAGTGCCGTGGATAATATGAATGCTGACTTAAGTGGAAAACATAATTGATCACTACAAAATTGATTTAATGTCAATCCTAAAAAATCTCAATCTATTTTTATAGGGTCAAAAAAATTACTATCCAGATTGAGTTTCACATCTGTACAACAAATCGATCTAAACAACAGCCCAATTTCATTTGTGCCCGTTGTTAATAACCTTGGTTCACATATAAATGAAAACCTAACATGAAATAATCATGTGAAACAAATATGTTAAAAAGTATTATTTGCCTTACACTCACTTAAGCACCTGAAAAAATTTATACCATTGAATATTAAATCGACTTTTATCCAGTCCCTTATCCTCCCGCTTTTCGACTATTGTGATGTAGTGTATAATGAATGACCTGACAGCTGACCTTGCGGCAAGAATACAAAGACTCCAAAACACATGTGTTAGATTTATATTTGACCTCCGGTCGCGTGATAATAAGAAATTAGAATTGAATGGTTTCAAGCGAAAAGTCGCAAATAATCTGCGTGTGGAAGCTCATTTGAGAGATTGAGGAGTGTGAGACGTAATCACACCTTATTGTGTGTGTGTGTGTGTGTGTGTGTGTGTGTGTGTGTGTGTGCGTTCTTATATTACGTAATCCTTGAGTATTTTAGCTTTAGATTTTTTATATTTTTGGTATATTTTTATGTATATAATTTTGTTACACTTCATTTTAATTGTATTGGTTAAGTGTAAGAAAAGGTGTTAGCCTTTAACTTCGCCATTAAAGTCAATTATTATTATGTTTGGAGAAATAAATAATATTAATTAATATTTAATTTTCAGTTATTTGAGGTATTTAACACGCCCTCTCTGAACCGACTGATCATATTAGCACACGACTTGTAAACTAACTTAAATATATAGCGTTAATTGTTAACTTTAAAAGAAAAAACCCACATTCCACCAATGACACATTTTTCTGACATTTCAGGAATTGAACCCGGGACCCTTAGCTCAGTAGACATACACGCTACCAACTGAGCTAAAGTGTTGGACATTGATTAGTAATAGTTCTATGTTTCAAATATTGGTTTAAAATATTATATATTAATAATTTAATGTTACTATATTAGACATTTAATGTGAATTTTAAAATTCTTTGGCTTTCATTTTTTTCTTCCGGCGAGTATACTTCTATTCTTCTTGTGTGTTTTTACCTTTCTAAATTATTCCTTTTATATCATCTTCCTTGATTTCTTGAGTACATTGGGATCAAGAGCAGTGATGTAGGGGGCCTACTCGATTTACATTCCTGAGAATCTCATATTGATCTCAAGATGAAATGTTTTGACTTGGTAAACTCCAAAGGATCTAGTGGTAATGTAAAAGACCCATACCATTATAGGAAAGACGTATTTCCGCCAACACTTAGTAGCTGAGACATTCAAGTTAGCACTACGGATTTGGATAACTAGAAGGTCACCGACGCAAATAACCCAAGTAAGGTGAAAGTGCCTGTAAACTCGGCAACAAAGCTGCCCTATTATTCTGTCTTGTTTCTCTTTTTTTACCTTCTTAGCTTTCCAATAAATACCGATGCTAAAAGGAGGTTTGACCGGACTCGATACGACTCCCCCTTCCCCTATTATCAGAACTAATTAGACCCGCCCAACTTAACTGAGACTTGAACAACTTTGAAGTGCTTTAAGAGCATTAGAATTACTAGTGAATTCGTCCTTTGGGTTTGGAGTGGATTGTCGCAATTAGCCCAAAGGCGTGGGGACGTCAAACGTAAATAAGACTCTTTGTAGTCGTGCTGTTTACGTTGTATCACATCCACAAGAGAATAACTTTTAGTTTAAAGGAGCTTAAGAATGTTCCACATGGAGATTATTAATGTATACTTCTCTATAGCACGAAACAAATTTGTCTCTATTTAAGTCTCACAGCAAGTCAGTTGTTGAAATAATTAAATTAATTATCACATTACCTACTTAGGTGCTTGAATGGTCTAAGCCACAATGGCTTGGACTATCATTGATGGGAATATCAGGGTCTGAATCCCAGTCGAGTTCATTGAGGGTGGTATTTTTTTAAATGGGATCCACTCTTCCCCCACACACATTCTGGTACATTTCTTAAGCATTTTACCTTCATCATCCGAACCAGTATCCAATATTAGGGTAATTAACATTTATGCAGATCCACTTTGGGTGATGCATGGGCTAAGACATCACTCTAGTAATAGACTGAAGAGCCGATTACGGGGAGATCAGGATACGAATCCCGGTTGGATGTATTTTTTTTTACTATATATTCATGCTATACACTTTTGAGTGTAATGAGAATGGTTTTTACTCAACGGTTTTCCACTCTCTTTACACATAAATACGAGTAAACTTATTCTACATTAAACCTTACTCATTCCTAACACATTAGCGTAATCGTTACACATGCGTGTACTCCGAAACAATAGTAAGACACGGTGATAAAAACATATGTACATATATACATGTACATAGGTATATATGTATACATATGCCTATGTATATAATTTTAGCACCACGTCATACTAACCTTTGTATGTAAATATGTATAACCTGAATGATAACGAAGACACAGTAGAAAAAAAATACTTAATTTTGCATCAGCTTAGTGCGGTCTAACATATACGTACAGTACATCTCCAATATTATCAAGGTTTGTTATTTATTACGACCAAAGTCAATAGTAATTTCATTACTTTGTTGGTTCTTGGCTGTCATTAGGAATAAAACAATAACGCTAATAACGTCATAGCATTAATGATAAGCAGATAAGCTGTAAATGTGGTTATTGCATGTGGTCATGTCGGCCAAGGAGCGCCATCAGTTGTGACCACAGCACTATCACTGTTAATTATTTACCGCCACAAGCACGCAATGATCGTACACGTTGCGAAACGCTCTTTCATCAAGACCAGAGATGGATTTTCAGTGGTTAAAACTATGTAAATTAGGTTTAGGTACATTTTATTACTACCAGTCCTTGTTATCCGTATATTTATGTTGCTAGGCTACGGATTAAGAAGATTGAATTTATATGAAATGTACCTGTACCCGAATTTGCGTGGAGGAGTATGGAAAATCATTTAAAAAAATACTCTCAGCACACTATATTGCGATTCGATCCCAATCTCCCCGTCATCGGCAGTCTTGCCTATTGTGAGAGTGACACCTTAGACCATGTGATTACCTATGTGAGTTATGTTAATTTGCATGACTTATAACTCTAAAGTTGATATAAATGTGTTCTAAATATTGTAGTTTTCATAAATACTATATTTTGTTAAGTAAAAGCTTTTATGTTGCGATGTATTTTTTAAAAATTGTTCTATAACGGTTGACATTAATTCACACAAAAATATTGTAAAATTCAATTTTAATAGAAAGGACGTTTTATAAAATACAATTTTTTTTTGTGGCCAATATTGATAACATTTTACAATATCTTTATGATATTTTATATGTATTGATCATATATGACAACTGCAGATATGATCTTACATATGGATACATGAAATGGTAATGTTTTTGGTATGATAAGGCCTTTTCTATTAATTTTTCTTAGACATGCATCTTACTACCCGTTCAGGTTATACGCATATATACTAATTACGCTAATGGTTTAGAGATGAGGAAGGTTATATTTAGAGGAATTGTAACCTCTTTAGCGTGGAGGGAGAATGTAAAACTATTTTGGAAAAACCCTCAATACAACCAACCGAGATTCGAACATTGATCTCCCCGTCATCGGCAGTTTAGTCTACTGCGAGAGTAGTGCCTTAGACCATGCGGCCATCGAAGCGAGTCTATGATTATTGGACTGTAGTCACAACAAATAAATGTGATTTATAGTATGAAATAAATAATTTACCTTCTCGGTTTTCTGGGTAGGGGAACCTAAGGTTATGTTAATATTTTGAAACCGCATGTGGATTACTGTCACGTTTGTGACTATCATGTTTGTATAGTTTAATTTTCTGTCGAAGTGGAAGTTGTGGTACGAGTCCCGGATGGGCGTAATGAGGCTGTTTTTCCCCTTAAATTGTTTCTCAATCCCCTCCGTGCAAGTTCTGTACATCTCCTATAAATTCTATCTTCCTCACTCATACCCAATTAGCGTTATTATAATGCGAATAGCCCGGACGGGCATTAGAACATGGTACAAAAAAATAATAGTCCTGAAATTAGAAATAGCTGGTTATCAAAGGAAAGGCGCAGTTTAAGTTATAATCTCATCAAATTTGAAAGAGACTGTGACATTAATATTTTGATCATATCTTCCATTTGTGTTAGATTTTTCCCTCTCTCGCTTAGTTATGACTTCAAGTTCTATATTATATTCTGTTTGTTTCTCGTCGTAGTTGTAGTTTGTAACATTAGATTACAAATATATCTTCTGGGTCGGGAGCTTCGAATAGGTGTCAAGCTGTGTAAAAACACGATGTTTCTGTGCTAAAGTGTGAGACAATGTGTAAATACTACAATGCTAATCTTAACATGGCAACCAGCCCAAAGCCTCTAGCAACCGACAACAGTCGTTTCCAAACAACGCGGCACGACATTATAGCGTCACGGACTTAGTAGCCATGGTTTTAACCAAGATATGTGTGGCTACGTAATAAAAGCGCACAGGCCAAATTTGTGTACCTGCTTTGTGGCACATCAGAAGCGCACAAGGTAGGTGCATCAAAAGCACACCATTGTTTGTAGTCTCCGAGACCCATATGGCAACACCGCTTGTTGGTTCGTTCACGAAAGATACATCTTTATTTCAATTTGAGTTGTAATGTGTTTGCATACTAACCAACCTAACCTAGACCTATTTTTTTGTGCCACTTCTTACTACCAGTTCATGTTATACGTGTATGTGCTAATTACGCTAGTTAGTTAGGGGTGGGGCAGGTTAGATTTAGTGGAGGTTGAAAACAATTTCTGAAAAAAACCCGTCAGTATACCAGACCCGGATTCGAGCCCCGATCTCCCTCCCATCGGCAATATAATCTAATACAAGAGTGATGCCTTAGACTATGTGACACTAAAGTATGTTGTAGTTTTTAATTTTTTGTAATTGTTGTAAAGAGTAAGGGGGTTGTTAATACATATTTTCCAAGTTTCCACGTTATGCTCTAATTTTTTCCTGTGCGCTTTCGATGTTCTCCGAATTTGTGCACGATATGTTTTTCAAGACACAAATCTATCATATTTACGATCATTCAAAAGCATTATATTATGTTTAGCCATGTGTGTGCTTCTAATGATCACCTACATAGTCAGCATGAAGTTATCACAGTGTTTACTACTATTTTTAGCCTACTATGTCCAATGATGACTTCTCGTGTACAATAATTCAATATCAATCGAATGATAAAACAAATCCTTTGAGCTGAAGTCAAGGTAACTCCGAGCCCTTTTTTGTAATATCCACAACCCTAAGCTATTAAGTAAGATTTTAGTAGCAAGAAACATATCTGATATTTAAAATAACAATAATAATTTAGTAACATTTTTTCAATGTTTTCCATCAAATAAAATAACTATGTTTTCTAAAATGTTTTGATCAACTTTGTTGAAATACGAGACACTGAAAATATCACATTTATCAAAAAAAATACGCGCGCAGAAAGGTCATTATGAAACTTACGTATTGAATGAACTACTTTTCTGTATAATCTATTGGTAAGGCTAGTGACACCATTGTAGTTTACAGTTAAAGCTACGTTCTATCTGGTCAGATAGTTAAATACTCTGAAAACTAGCGAGGAAAACTAAGTTGTTTTTAAATAGGCTCAAACATTAACGTGCATATCTCAACAACAAATTACTTACAAACAACACGATTCAGGATAAGATACTAGCTCCTTGAGAACCACACCTGACTCTATAAACATATTAATTCGAAAATATTGCGTCTTTACAATAGTTCACTATCATATTTAATTACACTCCAGAATAGAATGAGTGTCCACCATTTTGAAATAAATCCTCCACCACCGTATTGAAATGTTTACCCATAACTTTTAACTTTTGTCGATTAGGATTCTGATGGAGAGAATAGTTTAGAAATTTAATATATATACATTTATACATGTATATATTTATACATACATATATATTATACATACATATATATTTATACATACATATATATTTTCCGCCGTCCGCATTGATTTAATTTTACTGTATTATTAATATTATCTTATCCGGCGCCTCAGATCAATCGGTAGCGTGTTTCCATATTGAAATAAGGATACCGGATTTGATTCCGCATAGCCGAAATATTTAACATAAGGTGAAATTTGGATTTACCCTTTCACAGTAATAAATTAACGGCCATGAGTCTGGGTGTTGTGTCTGTTCTAGATTTAATTTAGTTTATAAGTCGTGTGTTGGTATCAGTCAGTTCAGACATTGCTCGTTAAGTACTTCAAGTAATAGTACTAGTATTTTGTTATAGGTATTGGTATTATTTATCAAAAGACAATTGAAGAGCACATCACTGGAAGTATGAATATATGAAAGTAGTATTTAACTTTTGTAATTGTGAGATACTGTCCTTCCTACCGGAGTCCCACCATAGCTGTTGACCGGTGTTGTGTAGGACAGAGTAAGCACTACTGTAATGGACAGTAATGTATGTCGGAGTTGGGAGGGCAGGGGGAGAGGAAGAGTTGATCGTTCGCCAGATGTGACCTGTCGACTGTGACAACTACTGCTATGCCCGACGGACCGTCACCCCTTTAGGTTTTGTTCGTTTTTGTTTTGCAATATTTATATTTTATTTTTCCCTCTATCTATTTTTCGTTACGAGCACTCTTTAATTAAATCTGCTTTCAATGGAATGGTGAATTATGATAAAGCTGCCATCGTTGTCATTTAAATCATGTGGTTATATACCTAGTATTTTTTCGGAATTTATTAGTTATTATAAAGGTTTATTTTACAAATGGATTATTAGTCCATCTATATTATTAATGGTTTTGTTTTCATAAAAAAAAAGTACTATGTTTAAATTTGAGAAAAGGTACCATAAGTTCTAAACACTAAATACATAGTATTTAAATTTAATAGATATTTATTTTTGTGTTTGCATAATTCCACACCTTTAATCATAATCATAATAAATTTTTTTAATCCTGTTTGATTTTATTAATTAAATATTGTCATTAATGATCCAATGGCCGCCAGATGTTCGGCAAACCCTATAAGCCACATTCAAATGTTAAACTAACTTTGGACATTATCTTTCAATTCTTGGGTATATATTATCTAACTAATTTTATAAGGCTAATGAATGACATTGTAATAAATATTGTACAATTTATTATTTAGTTTGTTTGAATTATTAAAATATGTTTAAAAGTTCGTCTGTGGAATGACACGATAGATTGTCGTGTATAAAAAAAACCACAATTTATGTCCATTCACAATAATACGGAAGGAAGATCGTCTTGTATTATTTAAAATAATTAGAATAACGAGTTTTATAATATGGAGGAACACTTACCTTTTTACTAAACACATTTATCCTTCCAAGAAATGTATTGACTCTTTGTCTATTTCCATATTCAGTGATTATTTTACTCGAAGGCATGCGCAAGACTGGTAAAGAAGTGACTGGCGCGTCACGTATGAAATGAGTAAATAAAAGAAGTCAGAAAAGAAAGTGATGTCAATACTTTCAAACTAGCTCGCGTTTCATTTCTGACAGATGGAAGTAAACATTTTAATTCCTTTTAAAACTTTTAAATATTCATATTATTTTATAAATTTTTTCAACGTTTATATAAATTTGCATTTTATTTTATAGTTATCCCTAGTTCATGGCCAACCATTTCACTTTTGTTATGATGCATGAATATTCTCTTTGGACTTGAAAAAAAAAAAGGCATTTTTTGGAATTTGATTTCTGGAACAGTTTTTGAAGAATATTAGGGTCTTCTTTCTCGGCGTCTTGAAAACAAGGAACCAAATCTGTTTGCCTCCTAACTAAATTTAATTTAAAATGTGGAAAAATGGTTTTAAAATTTGGATATGAATATATCCATATAAAGTTTAGAGTCTAGCGAAGAACTAGAGCCTATTTATATCCACAAACTGTGGATCATGTGAAACTAGGAAAAGAAACTAATTTCCTACATTTTTTGGGTGTTTTTTTTTTTCAAACACGGACACATTTTATTGGTGAGATCCAGCCAAATCTTCAACATTAAATTTCTCTCTCTCTCTCTCTCTCTCTCCTCTCTCTCTCTATCTATCTATCTCTCTATCTCTCCCACACATCAGTCATCCAGTATTGTTTTAAGGCATTCAGACACTTTACCTGTTCTAGAACCTCAATTAATATTTTATATACCGCAAAATATTAATACAACTATTGATTTTTTGTTTGTCAATAATACTTTTTTTAACCAAAACTTAAGTAATATTATATATGTCTGGATTTTTTTTTCTTGTATTATATTCATTTCCAAATTCAATTGTAATGCGGTATTGTTTTTATTGATTATTTATGATGATGAAATATATATTGTATATTAGCTTGTAAGATTAGAATTGTAATTAGGAAAGGACGTCCATGGGTAGGATTGGGATGTGAACACAATGAAATAATAATCTTAACCCACAAAAGTTTCAATAATTTTTTTATTATTATTGTAGTTTAAACATGTACAATTCATTTAGTGATACTTTTTATTTAAATTGTTCTTGGTAAATTCTATGTAATTTCCTTCAATTTTTAGAGAGATTTTGAGCACACCATTGTAGTAAGGTTAGTGTCTTTGTTATTAACATCGCATCGTCCAGAAAGTCTTCCCGAGCACACTCAGAGATCTCGAATGTTAAGAGTCGTCGTGCCACGGTCAGAGTTAGTCGAGCTGAGGGTATTTTTTTTCTCCTAGTTCCTCGCATGACATTTTATCAAAATTGTTAAAACAATATTTTCCAATAAAAACTCATTTGAATTTAATACTTTAGGTAACGTATCCTACCTAGTTTGTATATTTCTATGTTTATATGTGTAGAACTTCGGATCTGGTGGAAATGTATTTTATAAATACAAAGTAGGCCTGGAAATCAAAGTCTAAGCCATTTGAATGCACACATATTAGAAATTCAAACAGACAGTTCACTAAATTCCAAAATAAATTTGTTTTACAATATTATCATTGCCACGTAGTACATAAATTCCTGTTAAAAATTTCGACATTTATCAATTTCCGAACATCTCTGGGCACTTTATATGATTCGTATGCATGAAATAAATACCATATTAAAATATAACTATGGTGCTATTTGTAACTATAAATATTAGACTATTAAAACTGCATGTTTGCTCTAGCAGAATCAAAAACATGTCTAATCAAGAATATCAGTACCTGAGTTTCATCTTCCCCATTTAATTTAATAATTCAAATTAATTTAAAGGAAATTTTTCAAATTAATTACAGAATATATTAGTGTTTATAGTACCTATATATTTATAAAATAATATTAGAGGTAAGCCTATTTCCCTCATGTTCACTAAAACTTGATTATTTGTATTTTCTTTAAATTTAAGTCTTCTTTGCTCTTTCATAGGATTTATATTTTTGGATGACACTATTTTAAACACGCCTGAGTAATCAATTTTTCTTATTTTCTTTTTAAAAACAAGTTGTTTTAATATATGGCCTGATCTGTAATGCAAAGCATTGCTTTCATTTTCGTTTTGTGACCCCGGAAATTAGGATGCGTCTTTTATTTGGTAATACCTTCAATGTGCTATTTTAAACCACACAAATGTACGGGACAGAATCCACAAGTCCTACAATGTGGCACAAAAAACGAGCATGTCCGCGTTGTTGAATGTATGAAACGTCAAAAGAAGACGGGCTTGTCCGGAGGACACTCGTTTGTGTTCATTTTTGAGTCGCGCTTTGAAGGGACCTCACGGAAAGCTAATTAATGAGGTGTTATCGGGCCTGCGCTGGGAACAGAAAGAAGGGTAGCGGGCAGAGCTATAATTATCTCTGTGCGAGTGTGCGTCTGTGGAAAGAGAACAAAGAAATAGGGGGGGAAAGGAGGGGGAGCAGTTTGTTGGCACTGAGCGTCGCGTAGCGTCGCGACGACTAGAGACACGACTGTTGGTTTGGCTGCAGGCTATTGTTAGCCTCAGGTGGGGTTCCCAGATTCCGCACAATACAAGGTTAGATCGTGAGGTTTTCGCCCCTTCCCTCTGGTTACACCACCCATTCGACCAAATCACGATATGTAGTGACGATCGCTTGGAATCATAAGCAGTGCGGGTTTTTTTCCTTGCTCTATCCTACTATACGTCTAAGCTATCCATCCACATGATGACCATCATGAGTATGGTTTAGTATGTTATATGTTCAGCTAATTTGCTAGGAGGAATGGTGGAAAACCATTTAGGAAAACACATATCATTACCACTGAGTGGGATTCGAACCCCAACCTTACCTTCACCCAAGAATCAAGCCCTGGTCGACGTTCTCATCGGTACAATTAAATACATTATTATCTCACTATGTTTAAAAAATCCGTTCTCTATCTTTATATGCATAATTATATGATACTATGAATGTGCTGAATGTGATGAGTTTGTAAAGTCACCGGTGATTCTACAACGCCACTGGTTCACTTGGGTAGTGTAAAAAGTATTTACTACTCCACATACTCACCAAACATTTGACAAAATCACCGGTGAGTTTACAAAATTACCATCTACCTACCACCAGTGAATGTTAATAAGTCACGTCAAGATTAGGTTTGGTTATGTTAGTTTAGGCAGGTTAAGTTGGTTTATACAAGCTTAGACTAGTTTATTTTAGCTTAGGTTAGGTTAGAATAGGTTAGTTTAGGTTATTTTGGATGTATGTTATATATTTTTATCCACATACACTAGATATTTTATAAAATCACCGGCTAATATAGATAATACAGTTCATGTTTCATACTTTCACCAAACTGCGTTGGGAGATTTAGAGAATCATTGGTAAATTTAGATAAATCCTATTATTTGTTAAATAAACCATCGCTTTCGGTATTTCTATACATTCAATGGCTATTCTACAAAATAACAAATTCAGCACATTAATAGTAACATATACACTACTGGGCTAGGGGTGAGGAATGTTGAATTTATAGGAAATATACACAAATTTTCGTAGAGGGAGAGTGTAACTCACTTAGGACAAACCACCCTAAGTACACCTGATCGACATTTGAACCCTGACTACTCCATCACCGGCAATCCAGTTCAACACGAGAGAGACGCCTTAGAACATTTGACCACCGAATTGGGTTAGGCGTTTCTCCTATTAGGAACGTGAGCGCGAAGAGTGACTCACTAAATGACCTTATTGGGAGTAGGGAGAAAAGTTTTGAGAGGAACAATAAGAAGGCATATTTACACTGTCAATCAATGGGTACCTAGATGGGAGCTATTTTAAAAATATAACGCAGCACAAACAATTTACCAAGAATATGGTAAACATAATTTTACAAACATTAATACAATAACTAGTAGCCTAAGTACTAATAATTTATTTTAAAACTCTAAAAATAATAACTTAAGTGTTATGTACTCAATTAGCCTTTTAATCCACTATACATCTAAGAGTTCATAAAATATTATTATTTTAAAAGGATTATGCTAGTTATGTTCAACTCTATATACTAGTTTATTGAGATATCTTATGAAATGATATATGATTTTGATATTTTGGAAAATGTTGATGGATATGGATTTGAAAATATCGTACTATTTTATTAAAAGTTGTCTTTAATTAAGTAATATAGTAAACATGTTACGAGTCATGAGCTATATGTTATATCTTATAATTCATCCAGTGTTTTCTAAAGTCTTCAAATATTATGAGTGGTAGATTTGGTCTATACATTTGGTAGTTCAGTCGACAAAGCATTCGCAGTAGTCAAAGGTTATCGGCTACATTATCTGTTAACACTTTTTTTCAAATATATAAAGTTTACTTCTTGTCCACGAAATTTAGAGTATTCATTTTCATAAATATATAGCTGATCTATTTATAAATATGAAGTACCTCTTTGCCTACATAGTTTGCTGTCTATTCTAGAGGGGACATCACGCCCCCGATGAAACTAATATATTTAACAAGAGAAGGGGTAGGTAATAAATTCTCGCGCTAAATTCTGGACGAATAAATAGGAAAAGCAAGACACACTAAAACATAAAACAATCAGAGAAGTTGATATAATGTCTCAGGCTGGTAAACTTATCCTTCCTCGAATGAATCCTAATACATTTTACGGGATCACTTTTTATTGAGTTTGTGGAAATTCCCAAAAAAATCTATTTAATTCGTTTGACTCTTTATCATTATTATTAAAACAGTGATAAAAATTAATTTGTATAATATATGTTGAGACCCGAAACCTTTTACAAATGAATATTATAAGACTCAGTACGCTAAAAAGGGAATTTGAACATATCTTAAGTTACAACTTTCTACAGTCAATAAATATTCCAAGTTGTAGTATTCGCTCATCTCAAATGTTTTAAACTGTTTGCTTTCCACCTGTTCTAACGTCTGACAGTTTTATTAATGCTTCATCCTCAGATTTTTTTAATAAAATAGATTGTTCTGTAATTAGTTGTGTATGGCTATAAAGGTTCTACCTTCAGAATTAGAACTCGGAATACCTGGATGACACTGATGTATCTGTAAGCATTAAGGCGAGAATTTCTTCTATACGTTCTTTTGTAGTGGAGATCAAAGGTTTTGTGTGTATAGAGTTAACTTTGTTACAATTCATTGATCTTCTCTATGAGGTGTGCCAGGCTAATGGATATTGAGGTATATTGAATTTGGCAGGTCGTACACTTCCTATTTCAATAAGCACAATTTTACACGTCACCATACATACCTATCCAAATACAATACCTTAGAGTCAACATATATATGTTTGATTTCCCCAAAAAAAAAAAAACTAATACTTGGCCCAATACATTGAAATAATCATTACGTACATAGTTCGTATAGTGGTATTTCACTTGCGTTCAAATGTTGTGTCCAGGTATAGTTTTTGTCAACTATATTATATTGAATAAACTTTGAATAGAACAATTTGTATTTCCTGGTCTTAGATAATCCTCTTGCATATTGATTGATATGAAAAAGTAATACAATTTATATAATTTAATCCTGGTTAACTGTCTAAACGGGTGACTTGGTGGTCTAGGGGTAAGGTGTCAGACTTCGGTGCTGAGTGTCCGGGGTTCAATCCTCGGTCCCGGCACAGATTTATCTGATTGCCAAACCCTTCATTCACCTCTGACAAGATGTGTATTAATCACAACTTGTGAATTTGAGGAATGCCAGGCCTCCACCGTGGTTCGGATTCCACGTTAAACTGTAGGTCCTCCATTTCATCTCACAATCACCCTACCATTACACATTAGCGTAAGTGCCGAACGGGTAGTAAGACGCGGTGCTAATAATAATAATAACTGTCTAAATCTCTAATGTTCCCTTTTATTAAGGTCAAACTAAAGATAAATAGTCTATAACCTACTATTCAATTGTATTGGTAAGTTTTCTTAAATAATCAGGATCTTCCATAATTACAACTCTTATAAAAAAATAAAATCTTGTGTAAATATGAAAAATGTATTTTTGAAACAGTTTTCCCATTTAATTTAAATTACATTCAAATTATCCTGTCCGAAGTAAGTTTAAATTTATATTTCTCTCAGCCATAATGGTATTTGCATGGTCAAACGCGTGATTCTCGTTTTAGACTTCATGCTTTGTGACGGGTATATCAGTGTTAGAATCTCGGTCTGGATGTACCATTGTTTTTTTTCCCCCAATAGTTTCTCCCTCTTCCTCCACTAAATTGCTAGAACATTTTTTCTTAAATTCTACTCTCCTCATATATATTCCCTTAGGTATTTAATGTATGCGTATAATTCAAAAGTATAATAAGACGCGGAAAGGGTTGGGGGGTAATTGGATAAAATTAAATTCTTCGATATTATACTTTTACAATATAAATAATAATAATAATAATATTTAGCACCGCGTCTTACTACCCGTTCGGGTTATACGCTTAAGTACTAATTACTCTAATGGATTAGGAATTGGGAAGGTTGAATTTAGAGGAAGTGAACCCGCATTTGCATGGAGGGAGAGTGGAAAACCATTTAGGAAAAACCCCTCCCAGTTCACCCGACCGAGATTCGAACCTCGATCTCCCCGTCCTCGGCAGTCGAGCTCAACACGACTAGCGCGTTAGCCAACTACGCCACCGAGGCGGGTCTACAATATAAAGACCAAGAAGTTAAATACAAATAACTTCTCCTCTATCTTCAATGGTAGTAGGCTTGTAGCTCGAGTTTTGACGTCAACACTATATTGGATATCACCGCTGAGGAACCTCATACTTACTATCGAGAAACAGCTTTGTCATTCTATAGTTTTCGTCTGGTCAACCTCCCTTCAAATACAAGACAAGATTTTCAACGCTGGCTAGTCGAGGTTGCCATTAGCTCCTTTCTACCCCAACACACCACCTTATGACATAGCTGAGAGCGAGGAGATTTGGCAACGGCTAACTGAAAGAGAGTGAAGATAAAACAAAACTCTCCATTAAGACCTGCAGTTCCTTCAGCGATGATATTGGGTGTACACATGTCACTATATTCGAGTGTAGATATGTGCCACTCTGTGTCATCATCTCGCAAGCACATTCGTATGATTCCAAATATAACATGCGTCGTGTCCAACCCAACATCACAGAACAAAGGTGAAGCTGAGAAAGACAAAAATATATTACGACGTATTTTCCATTATACGCTTGGCTGCTCTCAAGATGTGTGTGTACAGGGACAGTCACAAAAAGTGGGCTGGCTTATAGCAAGGTTTAAACTGAACAGGATGTTACTTTGGATATATTTATGACGTCATGTTCCATTGTTTTATCTCATTGAACATCTTTAGTAAGATCTTAATATGAGGAAAAATTTGAGAATCGCTTTATATGGAGCTTAGACATGAACCCTGAGGGAAAAGGAAAATAATAATTTGGAAAGATTTTGAATGTGCTGCTTGAAGAAAATATACTGGTTAAAGTGTATGGATCGGATGACTTTTTAATTAAGAAGTTCTAAAAATACTAAATGAAAAGAAAACCACTATGCAAGTGATTCCACGAAGAAAGGACAATAATTGCATGGGCCAAATGTTTGATTTAGCTATATCATAGAAGGCAACGTAGAGAGCTAGCAGACGCCAAGTGATAGTGATAGATGACCTCAAACAAGGAAATAAGATTATGTTTCAAGATTAAAAACTAAGAATGGGAGCTCCAGTACTTGTAGGATATGCTAGAGGACTCCACTCGAACAAGTCAACAGACCTGTTCACAAATAAAGACCACGTGTGCTTGGACGGCGATCGATTGTCATAAACTTGGTCACTCAAGATATCATCTCAAATACATTTCAACCAATGTTAAAATGCAGTGTAACCAAGGGAGTAGAAAGCTATTTTTTTTAAATAGGAGAGGGCGGGAGTCTGCTAGAAAAGTTTACTATACCTTTAGCCAGTAAAAGTTTGTATGCGTACGGTCCAATTTTCATATAAAGAACAGTTAAAAAAGGTTCAAACATTTTGTTTGTGGTCAATTTTGATAAAGTTTTACAAAATCTTGGTGTTATTTTATAGGTATTGAGAATGTATATCAAAAGTGATAGCTGCAGGTAGCATGACGTGACGTATGAATGCATTAAAGTAGATCTAGTAACTCTTTTAGAGGCCTTCCTTTGAAAATTGGACTGTATGTATAACCCCCTCCTCCCTAGAGGGGATAATCAAATTTCAGGGGGTGTCAGGCCCCCCCCCCCCATTTATTAGCCCTGAGTTTAATCGTTTTTCCAATGTGTAGATCATTTTGTTAGCAAGAGGGCTATTTCTTCTATTTTGCGTTTAACACTCGTGCTATTGAAGGAAATAGAGGAGTAACTAAGTTTAAATATAATCTAGCTATCGTGGAAGTGAAGTAGGGAAAGCACGTGTAGTAAGCCTCCACTTTCCCGCATTGCCTCAGCACAGGACTGGATAATATGACAACCTTATCAACAAGATTTTTATATTAATAATTTGGAAAAGAAGGAATAGCCTAGTATTTGAATTTATGATACTATTATTCTACACCAGTTTTGTTTTCACGTACTAATGGGAAAATATTGTACACACGCCATTTAACTTAATTAATTTAACACAAGAAAACTATATAGGTCTTACATTTTAGACATTTATAACATAGACCTAATTAGTTGTTTTATGCTGGTATATTTGAACGTATAAACGTATTTGTGTATTTTTAGGTAATCTATAATTTATTTGTTCTTATTTGTGTTTTAACAACTGTCAATACTAGTTATCTTATAGATTGCAATAAAATTTATACCATGAGACTGGAATAAGGTTTTCATATCAATATTAAACTTTTGCTACTACCAATATACAGCATGGACGATTCTTTAAGCTTATATACTTTAATATTAACCCACAAGAATGTATAAGTAAAAATTATTTTTCTCAAAAGTGAGAGAGAATTTATAAATATTTTTAAAAATTAAAAATAAACATTCTTAAAGGCTACGTAAGTAGCATATTAGTTTATTTTGTAAAGATTTACAAACACCTATACTTTATCCTAGCTTAACTTTTTTTTATATTCATTTTATACATTTTCTCATTTATAGAGAATGTATTGTTATCATGAATTTTTTTTAACCACAAGATTTTAGAGAATATTTACAGTTAATGTATTCTTGAACATAAAAAATTTGGGTTTAACCATTCGGTCTGTCCTCAATGTCTGTCTCTATGTATCTGTCCCTGGCCACAGCTCTGAAACGGTTTGATTAGACGGGTTATTTTTTCATATTTTATATTTAGATACATGGCTTTACCTTGGGACTATTTTTTTATTTAATCCGATCCCTTACTTACTTAGCTTACTAATTAGATTGTTTTTAAATCCAAAATTTTTCAAAAATGGATCAAACGATTTAATTCAAAATGGGTATCTGGTAAGTTTTTATAATATACATAGTAAAATAGATTTATTTTGTTCTTAAAAAGGTTTTATAGTTGCGTACTGCACATTTTTGAAAAATTGGAAATATTTGAGAATAGCGCAAACGACTATCTTAATAATTGATATCTTGGGTCTATTTTACATGATAAAATTGTATTGTTTATATATATATATATATATATATATATATATTGTTTATTAGCTTTATTAGATTCAAGAAAATTTGAAATATTTTTTAAAAAAAAGCCCTTAAGATTTAGTCAATGTATATATTAATATCGGAATATTAATAGTAATATCGGAATGTTTTTTCATAATAAATAGATAGGTATATATTATATTTTTATTTTTACAAATAAAAAATAATTTGAGTTTAGTTCAGAAATAAATTATTTTTGAAAATATGACATGTATTTAAATGTATATATAAGGAGTGTTTATTTTGATTAACCAGTTTATGTGTTTGTTTTACCGATGAAAACTTACTTAAGGGTAGTTTAGTGAAATCCTATTTTTGAAAAATTTGTTCCAAGCTAGTCATTATATTAGAAAGTTTGTGCGATTGTGTCGTATCATTTATTTTATAATATTATAGTAATTAGTCTAATATAAAAAACTAGATTCAAAAATTAATTGATGAAACAATAACTAAAAATATTAAAATTTTTCCCTTAATGTAGGGTGTAGCATTATTATAAACATTTTTATTACAGTTCATTTATAAATAATCCAATAAGATGAAATAATATATTTGAAATATGGGTCTGACAGGGAATCGAACTTAGTTTCTGTTGAAAATACATACAAATATTTATAGTCTTGGAGGTTAGATACACGACTTCTAAACAATATATTAATAATGTCCATAATTTAGAAATTAATACTGCCCACAATTTAGAAATCAACTCAATCAATTTCCACAAGAAGAATCTTATCTGACAAAACCGTCTAGTCCTATATTATTTTTAATATTCTAAGATGGCACCTGGCATTGAACCACGGCTTGTAGCTATTATTGAGCACCCGACTACGGGTACGTGCAGAGGAGGACACCGTTGGTTCCAATCATGGGTGCTGCGAGTGTTGGACGCCAACACCTGTTAAACGCTGTCTCGAAAGCAAACTTTATTCCTTTTGGCAGGTTTATAAAAGCGACCGCGAGGTTCCTCGCTATCATTACAGACCGGTGCTTTGTTGTGTGCGAGGTGGGACGGTGCCAAATTTTACTTGAAGAGGAACGCATGCGTGTGTGGTTGGAGGGTCAAAGGGGGAAACAAAGTTGTCGAGTTTTAGCGCACTTTTCCACTCTTTCATTAACTAAGAACACTATTGTTTACTAGAAAAAAAGTAACTCTAACAATTTTTTTATTAATTGTAAATAGCCGAAGCTATATTAATGGTAGTTGGTTCAGTTAGATATCATTCTGAAAATTGAAAAATGACACCTGGACACGGGAATCGAACCCGGGACCTTTGGCTTAGTACGCCAATGCTCTAACCACTGAGCTATCCAGGATTCGTCCCGTGCCCATGGTCATTCTTCGCTCATATTTTAAGGCAGAGTCTATGATGGACAAAGCAGAAATCGTCAGCTACAATTATGTGATTTTTTAATATCACAAGCCATCGGATAACGCAGCCATCGGCGACTCGGTAGTGGCTATTGCCAAGTTGTACAATTATTATTATAATTGTCAGGGAATGCGTATATTTATTAATTGTAAATAGCCGAAGCTATATTAATGGTAGTTGGTTCAGTTAGATATCATTCTAATTAATATAGCTTCGGCTATTTACAATTAATAAATATACGCATTCCCTGACAATTATAATAATAATTGTACAACTTGGCAATAGCCACTACCGAGTCGCCGATGGCTGCGTTATCCGATGGCTTGTGATATTAAAAAATCACATAATTGTAGCTGACGATTTCTGCTTTGTCCATCATAGACTCTGCCTTAAAATATGAGCGAAGAATGACCATAGGCACGGGACGAATCCTGGATAGCTCAGTGGTTAGAGCATTGGCGTACTAAGCCAAAGGTCCCGGGTTCGATTCCCGTGTCCAGGTGTCATTTTTCAATTTTCAGAATGATATCTAACAATTTTGTTAATAAACTCTTTACTCAATGAAGTAGAGATTAAATGGGTAGCTATGAGAAAGTACATCCACGTTCTCCTATAGGGGATTGTAAAATCACAATAATTATAAATCATATTTAGAAAACCATCCTAAATGCACCCGGCTGAAAGTCAAGTACAAGTAACATGACATCTTTAACCGCGTGACAACTGGTCTGAGCAAATATTTTTGTTTTAAAATGTAAAGTTACCTTATATGCAAATTAGATTACAGTGTTTAGAAAAATATTATTAATTTTTATATTTGACATAAATTAAAATCAATATTATGTTATACTGTAACCATTTACTTGATACTTTTTTTTTTTAATCTGTATGTTTCCTAAACGAAGTTAAGCTTTCATTTTATCGCTAAACATCATGTTTATTAACGAAAAATAAAGTCAAATTTGGGGTTACAAATACATAATTCTAATTTGAAATTTTCTTAAAGTAAAATGTTACTAATCAATATTATTAGTCTTCTTATGGTACTCGTATGGTGATAAATAAACGCTAAGTAATCTTTATATTATTATATTCAGTAAGAACCCCCCCCCCAAATTATATTGAGGAAGGTTAAATATTGGTTGTAAATTTAATTAAGGGTGTGAATGGTTGAAGTTAAGGCGAATATGTTATTGTAATAAATTTATTTTTGACTAGGTTTTCCAAATTCATTATTTTCAGTTTGAGCTCAAGCTATGACTAATCATTATAGGTAGGCTACATTTACGTTTATATCTTAGATCCCTTGTGAACCAAATAAGTCTTTGGGTTTTGGCAAAACTGTTATGTGTCTAGTAACTGTAAAAATTAAAAACTAAACGTAACTCTGCATCACAAATAATATTTCTTTTATTTTAAAATAGAGACCTATACTAAAAACTCATGATATTTGTAAAACTAGATAATATAATTTGTTGCAGAACCACACTACAAAATAAAATAATATAATATACATAGTTACAAAAGAATTTGAGAAAAAAGGATCATCTTTTCCACCAAAGAGCATAAAAATCAATTTCACATTTTTAAAGACTTCCACAAAAAAAATGTATATTTTCCTATAGCTCAGAAACTATGTAAAAAGTGATTCGTAATTGTAGACAATAAAGTGGTGCATTGGAATATACTCTGAAAAATAAACTAAAAGTCTCATAACAACATATTGCTGGGACCGCTTCTTTATCTTGAGGCTGACAGAGACTACCATTATGTCGTAGATTGTTTTACTGACATGGGTAGTGGAGCATTGCACGTTAATGGGAGATGTTCAAATACTCCACCATTTCATTCACAACACAGTTCAGCCCTCTTGCACCACACATGTTGTTTGCGTTGGAAGATGGGTGGCATATCCCAGCTTGTATTTCCAGCAGCCACAATAGCATTTCACAGAAGTTCTCTCATTTTGTGCCGTTGGGAGTACACAATTCCCTTCATATGGCCCCACAACCAGAGTCGCAAGGTGTGAGATCGGGAGATAGCACCGGCAATGCAACAGGCCTGTTGCGTCCAATCCATCGCCTGGGATAGTATTTGTCCAAATGGCTTCTCACTGCATGGTCGTAATGTGCAGGAGCTCCATTCTGAAGAAGCCACATGTTCAGCCACATTGTCATCGTAACGTCTTCGAGTAGCTGGGGGGAAAACGGTCTGCATAAAGCCTAAGTAGTTTTCACCCAGTAATCGTGCGGGCATTTTATACAGCCCAAGTAGAATTTCACCCAAAACTCCCGCCAAACTTTGATGGAAAATTGATATTGTGAATATACCTCCAGGATGGCATTTGGATTTGTGTCGGATGGTTGCGGAGATCGACACTGCCATTTCTGGTAAATGTTGCTTCATCCATTGCCAGTACTCTGCTGAGGATTTGTGAATTTGTGGTGTGATGGTGCAGCAGCCAATAGTAGAATGTCCTAGAACGTTCGAAATAGATAACTGAATTCAAATCCTGCACAGGATGCAAATGAAAGGGGAACAGTAATTGGTCGTGTACGGTTCTCCACACGGACGTCTGCGACAGGTGATGACGTGCGGCTAATCACAGTGTACTTTTATCGGGTGAGTGTTCAACAGAATGCAGAACTGTCTATTCCACTTAAAACGTCGTGGCCTACCGACATTGACCATCACAGATGAAAAATGACTGGTTTTCTTCAGGAGACGATTCAGTGCCACAAATGTCCCTGTATTTGGGTGTCCTCGGATAGGAGTAGCAGCAGTGTAATTCTGTTGTTCCTCACCATAAATCAGAATCATATCGGTCAGATCCTCGTTTATATTTTGGTCCCTCATCTTCTTGGCCACTTTCAATAACAGCAAATAAATGAGTGCGACGTTCCATGTCTCCAGCACGCCAAATGACAGGTGTGCAATGCTATGCCGAAATGTTGCCATATCTCGATAACGAAGCGCTCTCGGCAATATGTTGTTATGAGACTCTTAGATTCTTTTTCACGAAAGAATTCACTGCACCAATTTATTGTATACAATCACGAATGGCCTTGTATAAGTTTATAAAAATATATAGGGCCTATTTAAAATAAATATTTTTATTTTTAACAGCTTACTGCAACTTTACGATGACAAGATATTTCGTATCTCAAATAGTTGGGAAGATATCATCAAAATTGGATATTTCTGCTTATGTAAATACCCTCAAAGTCATTTTGATGGGAAGATGAGAATTACTATTTTATATGTAATATCTAGATAAAAAATTAATCAAAATTGTCAGAGCGGGCTTCGAGAAAATCGATTTATTTCTTTTGTACCTTAGTAAACTACTATTATTTTTAAAATACTGGATATCTAATTCCAAAATTCCTCATGGAACCTTATGAAGAACCATAGATGTCAATCAAGTTTTATCCCACTGGTAAAATGGTTTCGGCTTAGGCTGAGATACGGACACACGACATGCGAGAACCACTTTTTTAGCTTCAGGTGGTCAGTAAACGTTGACATTTATCAAAATCTCAAGTTCAACTTTTTTCACTCTTACAATACATACTCTCTCCAAGCGTTGAGAGAAAGTAACAAGTTATTTTGCGCGAAGGTTTTTTTATGTTTTAAAAGGAAAATATTTAACTATCTATTTCGAATTTTGTTCTAGCATCCCTTTCCAAGCCCACTTTCTTCTTTTTTTAAAACTCACTAAGCTATATGCTTCAAAACGTTGCCTTATTCTTTGATAATGTTTGTGTGTAATATAAATAAATTACAAATGGATTTTTATTAGTGTAAATAGTTTCTTGATCATGTTATAACTTCAAAGTATATTTTTTGAAAAGATGATTTAGATAGTTGAATTTTCTATTAGTTATTTTGCACCATCATAACAACACCATTAAGCAAATTAAAAACATTATGTAAGTTTGTAAATATTATTATTATTATTATTATTATTATTATTATTATTATTATTATTATTATTATTATTATTATTAATTTTATTAAAAAAAGCATGTCTACGACAAATGCTGCTATTTTCTCCACTTTTAATCATCCAATAAGGAAACAAGCTTCAAAGATTAAACGGATGGAAGTGAGTTCAGTAGGATCCTCTTTAACATTTCACCCTTGACTGTCTTAATGAGTCTGAATATGCAAACAACTTGCCAACAACTCTGTAATACACATTATAAAGCGATTACATGAGGTTTCTAAGAGGGTTTAATTTTATATAGTCTCAAAACGATTTATCGTATGAACGCTTAACTACGCGATTAGTGAGTTTCTAGGGGCCAAAAATACATTTTAAATCAATTATGTTGTTTTAAAACTAGAGTTTACCGAAGTAGTGTCCAAATATATTCAGGCTGAAAAGTAACAAATAAATCATGCAGACAATTTGTAAATATAATATACAGCTTATCAGAAATTTTCTTAATTAAATGTTTAGTGTGTAGTATACTTTTTATCACCATTTGGCTACACAGTATATTTATCCTAATTAGTATTATCTGGAAGTGAATTTTGCGCTCTTATAAACAAAATTAGTATTACTTTATGTGTAGTGTCTTATGAAATGGAGCTAAGTGTATCTTGGATATGTATCCAAATCTGGACACATCTGTTGGTAGAGGAGTCAAAATATCTAGGGTACAAACATCTTTTATAGACACATTTTAAAAATAAAGGTATGCGATCTTTTTAGAAACTATTTGTATTAACTTACACACATAACTAGTACAATTAAACAAAAAGGAGACAGTGAAATATGTCTGTTCTCAATTAAAAGCCCATATCACGGCCGCAACAACTGTAGTTTCTTGCACTCTTCATTTGACCAGTGTACACGAATTGCAGAGAAACTAATCCGTACTCTGTAATCCTCACCAGAACTTTACATCCATTACTGTTTCCCGCCTGTGTCAGTTTTTTATTCAAGCCGTATATTTTCCATTACCTCATTGCTAGGCCTGTCGTAACTTCATATGTTTTATAATATAACTTAATACTAGAACAAGCACAACATCCAGTCCCCGGCCGTTAATTCATCACTGTGAAAGGGTAAACCCACATTTTACTAATGGTAATTTTTTAGTCCACGCCGGGAATTGAGCCCGGAACCCTTAGCTCAGTATACAGACACGCTATCGGCTGAGCTAAGATATTGTATCCTCCAATTGAAATGCGGATAGAATTACAAGTCAAGTATCGGGTCCTAACCTTAATGCCATGTGAAAAAAGTAGGCAAAAAGTTGTGTTGTATTGTACCATTTTTGTTATTACAGGCATCTATTACATTTTCTATAAAATATATATATTTATGTCGTGTTTATATAATCACAAGAATATGACTTATTAAAAATAAAAATTACTACCAAACTAAAACACAATAGAACTAAACTTATAAGCTACACTAAAGTTAAGCAAATATATTGTACGTTTATTGTCAGTTAAATTATTATTATTATAGGTATTATATTTCTATATCAAAACATGATATTTTGTTAGGTTAAGTTAAGTTACGTTAGGAAACTTACGAAGGAAGTTAAATCTGAAATGCTATACTCTTGTAAAATGACCATTCATTTTCGTTATAAAAAAAGTAAATAGATGTATTAATAAAAACTTACCAAGCTACTTGACTGCAACGCTGTACGGCTTGAACACTTTCAAAAAAATTGTCACGGACAGCTCTGAGTGATTACTGTTTTAAAGATGTTATCATATCAAGATAAACATATAACTGAAATAAAGTTACAGTTAAATGTCTCTAAGTCTGACCTTGGCCCAACTAAGAAGATTAAGATTTACTTGACAATTTTCTGTTGGTAAGACGTAAATATAAGCTACTTGCTAACAGATATACTTGATTCTGTGTTCCGAGTGCACCCCATTTGAAGAAATAGAAATTAGGATAAGTTACGTAGATTTTAATTTTAAGATAATTATTTTTAAGTTTTATTGTGTGTTTTTTTAAATATGTTAGGCCGTTTTCACTGGTTTTAAATTCCACTTTTTTTAAAGTATAGGTTTTTAATATTAATTTTATTTTAAAAATTGCAAACAATTATTTAAAAATGAAAAAACTACTAACAGATCCCAATTTCACTTATTGTCAACTGACAAATGCAGAAAATCTCGCACTTCGATGCGATTTCTGGTTAAAGCGTAGTATTTTGTCTAATATCCCGGTTAATGGACTGTTATATGATCTCTTAATGACTTCAAATGTTTAGCGATTCCAAAGGGGGTATATGCAATATTTGTCTGCATTCGCATATACTAATAAGGCACGAAACAAGGAGGTAAAATGTATGAACAATGTACCAGGAGAGAGAGAGAGGTGGAAACCATTGAGGGAAAACCACGTTCAGTTTACCTCACCGCGATTAAAACCTCAATGACCCTGTCACCGGTGAGCCAGATCAGGCTAAACTTTCGTCCTATTGTGTGTGCCCACAAAAGTTCTTGAGAGTGAAACGCTTGTAGAACTACTTACTATAACAATAATCTGGGAGCCGTATCGTTTTGTTTAGTTTTAAAGTCTTTCAACTAAATTACAAGTGTGCTAAAAAAGTTTTGAAAATACAATTATTAAATCTGTATCACCTGTTCGGTGACCACATGCTCGGCGTCACTGTGGAAATTGACTAGACTAAATATGACACTGAGATTGGAAGCTCGAATCCAAGTGGGGTGTACTGAGGGTTGTTTTTAATACATGATGTCCCTCTCTCCCTTCACGCAAACGTGGGCACACTTCCTATAAATTCAATCTTCCTCATCTCTATAGAGTACACACGCGTATAACCGAAAAGCAGTGAGACGCAATGACAAAAGAAACTTTTTTTTCTAACAAATCGATTTGTGATTTTTTTTTTCCCTATGACCTACAACCCGTTCGGGCTATACTCATTTAAAAGTTCATATTTTTGTTATTGTTAAAGTATAATATACCACGCGTTTAATTCAAATGATTGGCCACTACCACGCGCGTGGCCTATCCCCAGAAATAGACTCATTTCCTCTCATTATTATTGTTATTACTATTGGTCGGTGTGGTGCCTGTCAAAATGATAGTCCCGTGCTTGCATTGTAATCTGATTCCCCTCCAAACAAATGTTTTTGTTGTAGCTATTGTTGGCTGGTGCCGGCAGAACACGATATACGTGACGGAGCAAATGGCGGATACCGCAGCTTCCAAGTCCATCAGTTTGACGCCGACGGCTCAATAAAGCTCGCAATAAACCAGAGAAACAACTCTGTCAGGAGTGCCTCCCCCACCCCCTCTTCTTCATTTCACCCCTCTGAGTTATGATGGGGGCTCTACACTAGGGGGCGTTGACCTCGGGCGGTGGAGTAGAGGGTCGATTGATAACCCTTTTAGTCAAGAACTCTTCTTCTCCGGGGAAGTCAACAAGTTTAGTTAAACATTTTAGAAAACATTCTAAAAATATTTGTAAAGAGTGATTATAGTTAAAAGTTAAGACTTAGATAGATTACTCTAAAAATACATATAAAGAACTTACTTTTATAAAGATAAGATAAGATACAATCATGAAACATATTAGTAACGGTAATTTAAATAAAAATGGAATTTATAAACTCACTTGTGAATGCAATAATAATATCTACATAGGATCGACCGGACGGAGTTTTAGGACACGTTATAAAGGGCACATTTCTGATTTTAAATACAATAGGACAAAATCAAAATTTGCAGGCCATCTAAAAAACACCAACTATCAACCCAAACCAATAGACCAATGTATGGAACCTCTTCACTTATCTTATAAAGGCACGAAATTAAACACAGCTGAATTTTTTTTTTCATTCAAGCAGCTTTAATTCATAATAAATCAATTCTCAATTAACAATTACAATTTTCAAATCAAATTCTCGCTAACACATTAAAGCATTTACCCAAAAAACATTAAAATCCTGTAGCCTCATTTATCCCACTATAACTTCCATCATCATAGAAAATGACCAGTTCGAACCGGAGTCGAGAAGATTAGTTCCTATTCTTCCTTTTCACATTCTTTTCTATAATTCCATCTATCCTTGTTTCCATAGATTATTCAACACTCAACGGGTTCAATAGTAGTTTATCAACCTAACATTTTCACACCGAGGTCTTAAAAACTTTACCTTGCTTAGCTCGCTTATCACTTGTCTTTTGTTTTCATACACATTTTTTCTCTCTGACCACACCCTAGTCAGTTAACATCTCGCCGTCGTAATAGCACATAGTGTTTTTCACAACGACTCAAATAAATTTGGTTGTTTAATAATTTTCTTTTCTGTTTTATGAATTCATAATTGTCTAACGGTAATTCTCACAACTTCTTATATAAACATAACTTTCAATTTACCTTAATGCTTCTTTAATTTCGTTTGCAGTTTCCATGAGTATGGTACCATAAGTACCGAAACATGTCGGAATGAAGTAATCCATCATCTTTCCAGTGCTGGATATCATAAAGGAGTATTGGTTCAAGAAACACATAAGACTTAGATTAGCCCACATCACTTAATTACGTCATTAAAATTCGTTTGACAGATATTAACCTCTGAATTCAAATGTTATTCTTTATACTTCATAATATATTTAAACTTAAAACCTTGTTTTGTGCATATTATATTGTATTACTCAAAGTCTTTGTAATAACATCTCTTAATTACTTCATTCAAATCGTTTGGCAGATGTTAACCTCTAAATTTCAATTTTATAGTTCTTACTTCATAATTATCTGAACATAAAACATTATTTTGTCCAATCTTTATTGTATATATGTCAATTTTTGTAACATCACTTTTTAACGTGTAAACTGTATTTTAGACTTTTCATCAACCTGTATTTAGTCCAGTGGATGATGCATTACTAATTTTATGTCAAATATTTACTCTGACAACGTTTTTCACCTAAAGTAAATCCTAATCATATTTTTGACTTGTAATTTTACTTAATACATCTACCAACTTAGTAACGGGTTATCTTTATAAAAGTAAATTATTTATATGTATTTTTAGAGTAATCTATCTAAGTCTTTAACTTTCAAGTTTAGTTTAGGTAAGACATATTCAAGAGGTATTCAGCTCCAATCGATACTAATGGAGGGAATTTATCAACAATGTGAATTCCGGTCATATCTATAGACAACTACTGGTGCAATTACTTAAATGCTATCATTTATATATTGTCATGTTAGGTTAGATAGCATATTTAACTTCAATAATCACTAGCGCATAAGACACATTTTTTTAAAGTAAACAAATTTTAGGTGAAGTGAATTTATTAATTTGCTCGTCGAACAAAGAACCTTTCCCTTAAATGCATAAATATTATTAAAATGCTTGTTATTATGTGTAATCTTACCCATTTTACAGCTTATGAATATTAATAAAAAAACAATCACATAGTTTATACCAAGAATGGTACCAAATATTTCCAATATTTTAAAATTGAATAATGTTTAGCTGTGTTCAGCACCAAATTAAATTATATAATGGGCTTAGGTTAAACCCATATTAGAAGAGTTTAAATTAATTGATTAAAGGTGTCCAAAGATTCCGAGAAATGTTTAATGGCAATAAATTCAATTTAGACTAACTTCGGCATACATAATGTTCAATAATACGGATCTGCTAAAAACGCGAAAGGTTGCATGAAACCACTGAGGTAATTTCAGGATTTCATCATTTTGCGATTTAATTAAAATAAAATGTAACAATTTTAATAATCATTTATGCCATGTCTGTTACACCTTTATAATTTTATCCTAAACACTTCTTCAAAACATTTAATTAAAAGTGTAATTTAAGTTGCTTCTTTATATTTATCTCGTATTTTGTTTTGGTTAATCAGAATTGTATGATCTAATATGGGAGATCATTACACACTTTAAAAAATCTATTACAGTTTGTACCCATAAAGGGATGACAGTATTAGAAAAACACGCTCAAAACGAGGATGAATTTCCTCTTTTACTAAATTATCTATAGGTTGTATCGTTTCCACACAAACCATTTCGCTTTTTTAACGGTACATAGTTTAACTCCATCAATATTGCGTTAGTGCAACATTTAAACGCGCCGATGCGTTGATGCGTTCTAAATCTTGGTTTAATATCGCCATAATATCGTCGCAAAGTAATAGTTGATGCGATGAGGAAAATAGTACCGTGCGTATCATTATCGGGGGGTTTATTATAATATCTGATAAATACGTTACTCTCGCGTTCATTGTCAACTTGAATACAAAACGACGCTTTGCCGCTCTTTGTGTGACTTACATGTTGGAGGGGGATGTTGATATAATGCGCTTAAAACGAATGTTCGAAACAATGGCCCGGTTTTTAATGGAGGGTGTATCACTCCCACCGCCTCACGTGTTGACATTAGTTGTAATGTCTAGCCCATAAATTGTGGTGAACGCACGTTCGGTGTAATTGTTGTGATGGGTTTTCCCGCGGTACTAGATTCGTGGTAAGGATAACGTGGAGAGGGGTTTTTTTTATGGGGGGGGATGGAGGGATCGGGGTGTTGAGCGGCTAGACAGGTTTGGAGAAGGATGCGCAGTTAATCTCCACCTGATTGTTTTATGAATAAATACCTGGGTCGACATGTTACATCCCCTCTGCTTTTAATTAGTACTTTGCTGGGCCGACCACGCTGGCTCTGTCAGTAATTACAAACTGGCAGGCGGAGACGAGAGCCATTTGTTTCACGTTCTACACCCAAATTGCTTTTGCGTCTGAATGCATTCGGAATATTGAGGACACTGCGTACACTTAGTGGGGTGAATTTAGTAGTAATTATTTTTATAGTATTATTAAAACAAGTGTTAATATTTTATAAATAAATGATGCGACAAAATTGTACATGCTTTCTCATATTTAATTATAATTGGTGACGAATTAAAAAAAAAGCATTAGTAAACTACCCTTAACTTTAGGAGTAGAATAAAATTAATGAGGTAAGAATATAGCATCAAATTAATTTAAAACCCCCAAAACGTGCATCTGTATACACATAAGAGAGGGTAACATTAGAATTGACCTGAAAGAGAGAGAGAGTGTATGAGGGATAGTGGATAGAACGAGCTCAAGATAGGGATAGGTGTCGTACTCTTGTAAGTTTGGTAATAAAATTTAGAGTTTGAAATGTAATAGAGTAGTTAACTCGGTCCCATCCACATTTTATTTGTATTTAACAGTTTTTTTTATTGATTTACTTACAGGAACTCTATTCTAAAAACTCCTCTGAAGTTAATTTTTCTTATTTCATTTTATGTAAAGAAACAAATTAATTCAAGAGATGTTGAAAATAGCACGCTGGCGTTGAGACGACCAATAATAGAGTGTTCCAAAGCTTTCGGTCATCGACCGCCACTCTAAAAGGATTTATCGTCGGTACTTCTATAGACCTACCCCTCAGTAACAGTCGAGTGCGATTGTGGAAGAGATCTGGAATATGTTACCAAGTTTACTCGACGGACCCCCTGCTGTCTTGCCTTGCGTGGGGGACCAAATTGGAAAATCCCACGACTAATCTTCCATCTCCCACATACTGTATGCGGCGGGGAGTCCCGATAACACGTCTTCGCCAGCCACCCCCTTCAGATAGGCAACCACGCCTCCTCGCAGCCATCGTCTCTCACCTGCTAGAGAGGCTTACAGGGGTATGAATAAACAACGTGCGATAAGAAACTGTTCGAGACGAGGTAGGGAGAGGGAGGGTACAAGAGAAGAGAGAAGAAGAAATACTTCGAGCACTTGCGTGTGTTAATTTTTTTGACTTTTAATTTGTGTGAAAGCCTCATTTATTTTCGCGGCGTGAAAATGAACTAAATACTCGAAGAGGGTGGGGGTTGAGGTATATATCACTTCTTTCGGGCACATAGCCTATCCCTATGTTAAATAAAACCAAAATTCTACAAGTTTTTTTTAATGAAGCAAGTGCGTGAAGTTTCGTTAAGCTGCAAGTATATTTTATGCCATGAATGATTTCTTTTTGTAAGACTTTACTTATGATTCAGTGAAGGTCTTATTTTGTTAATTATATATGACCGCATATTTGGTTAAGTTTTACAGTCCTTAGAAACGTTTACTAAAAATGATACATAAATAAAATTAGGAGTATACTACTATCTCCTCAATGAGGTGACAAATAATATTTACTGAGCGAAATATAAGAACCATAAAAATAAAAAAGATAAGAATTACTGCCAACAATTTCTGACGTGTTTTTAAAAATAAGGGTATGCCGAATATTTAAGTATTGTGAAATATAAGACAAAGGAATCATTTCCTGATAGTCATATTAATTAAATAATAGTATGAAGAACGACATCAAAATAAAATGTTTTTATAATTCATTCGCAAACTTCTATTTTGCTTATGAGAGGTGTGGTTTGTGCCATTATGGTTGTGGCGTCTTGGGAATAATATAATGGAGCTTTATTTATCGGCCTTGGACAAGTCCCAATATAGCCTAGATAGTATAACCATTGCACATTAGGTCAAATGTCCGGGTTTAGGATCCCTGTCCGGATAAATTATCGTAATATTATTCTAACTTGCTAGAGGCTTTCTGGCATGAATAACTTATTATTTTAAGTTCATCACGTGTAACATTGTTTTCGTCCACACAAAAACTCACCAACACTAGTCCTAGTTTTCGTAGACAAGGCTCAAGTTTCATAACTATGAGTACCTTATGAACTGTCAAAAACCAAATTATTGTTAAATTATTTCAATTGCAACGGTAGTCGAGAGGTCTTAGGAACTAGTCACATTACACCTGATCGTCGTTGACGGAGAACATCGGGAATCGATTTTGATCTGGTTCACTGTGGAAAGTATTTCCACAACTGTAATTATAGCACCACGTTCTTACTACCCGTTCGGGTTATACGCACTTAGCTAATGTGAGTGGTAGGGTGATTTGAGATGAAATGAGGACCTACAGTTTAACGTGGAATCCGAACCACGGTAGAGGCTTGGCGTTCCTCACGTTAACAAGTTGTCACGTCTTATCAGAGGTGAAGGAAGGGTTTGGCAATCAGATATATCTGTGCCGGGACCGAGGATTGCACCCCGGACCCCCAGCACAGAAGTTCGACACTTTACCCTTAGACCTCCAGGTCACCCAATATATTTCCACAATTCAATTTAACTGTGGCTATCATTCCATTTACACGCTATCCGATTGTATTTACTCGAAAACCCCTTCCTCTATAAGTGGAAGACAACTGATACCGCAGATACGTAGAAAAATGTAAAAAAAAGTTGTGATTAAACTAAAAATGTTGCTCTAGAAATATTTTAAAACTTGTTTGTCATGTATTTAAACCCAAACAATACAAACATATATAGCTACCTATATAATACTCTAAAGGTTACGATTGACATTTAAAAATAAAGTATTTTAAAATAGTTGAGTAAATTACAACATTTTATTTAAATAATTGCTTTAAAGGTACATGGATTAAGCTAAATACCTAGTTACATTTTAATGTTAAAAAAGTTAAGGTTTTTATTAAGTAACGCGTCTTACTACCTGGTCAAGCTATACGTATTAGTTAAAGTTAAATAATAATATTGAGTAAATCATTTTATTTAAGCATAGTTTTAAATTTAAATATACAAAGGTTTGTATATTTAGCTTTAAAACAATAATTTATAACTTCCCCTGTTTTATTTGTGTGCCGGTAGCCAACCCTAACTACAACACTACCGCGGCACCGCAGGGACTTACATGGTTGGGATGGACCCCGAGTGGTAGGGATTGGAATGGGTGGTTCGTGAGGAGTGAGACTCGAGTTTTAGTCCAATAATTTATATTTATTAATCTATTCAGGCGACTAAACTACTACATAAGTAACCGGGTAGATCTCCCGTGACGAGGGAGCAGGCACAATAGTAGGACTCGCAAACCTTCCTCTAGACCCGCGATCGACCCTCCGGCGGGTGGGAACCACCAGATCACATTTTATTCCTCCCGTAGTTTAGTCAGTCTTTGCTAGATGCCGACCCACATGCACTCAGCATGGCTCCAAACACTTAACAAGGTGTTATTACTATCACTTAAACTTGCTGATCTCGCTATGCAACCAGCCAGGAAGGTCCATAGGTCGCACCATGCTCGCTCGTCAACAGGATGCAAGCTATATGAGATATATGCTATTCTCAGTAGGATGGCAACCCAACACTCTTGACTTCCAAGGAAATGTATGTACAAGCGTGAGTTAACCTCTTGCCAGAATACACCTTAAAATAATTATGCTCTTACTGATTAAATATAAAAGGGTAGGTATGTAAACACACAAAATGTTTGGTTAGTAAAGCCATAGTATTTATTTCAAAAACTAAAATATATTTTTAGTAATTTTTATAGACATTTCTTACTGCCTACATTACAATAACTCGACAGAAATAAATACCGGATACCACGCTGGGGCACTTAAGCACTTCTTGCGCTTATTTGAGTTAATCCTTCCCACCCCTTGATCACCCCACCATCTAGAGAGCTCCCTCAGCAACACGGTGTCAATTTTCCGCCCCAATGATAAAAACTATCTGAGCATATCCGTGTCAGTTTTCCTCACCGTCAGTTCCAGGGATTAAAACTAAGTTGTACTGTTAGTTGTCCGTTTCCCTCCTCTCTGCTCCTGAGAATATGTCTTTAATAATCCTTGTATTAAACATTCTACTAAAAATAAATAAATCATAACGTGCCAATAGTTCTATTCTGGGTGTAGAACTGATAATATTTTTATATTCTCTTACGCTTGAAAGGTATTTTCTATCAAAGTGAATAAATAAAAGCAGTGTTGCTCTCTCCTAAATTGTTGCCACACTACCAAGACGTCACTTCCTTTTAGCAAACGTGCTTTGAGCTAGTATTGGTGTGTTTCTGCCCAAGGCATTTGGCAACATATACTCCTTGGAGGAGTCATTGCATGTATAATGTTCTCACTTTTATAAAGTTTATTAAGTGGAAATTTAAAAAAATAAGAAAGTTGAACTGTTTACCCTAGCACCATATAAGAAACATTAGCTGACACTTCAAAAAGTTTCTAGATCTTCTTTCATACAATCATATTCTAATACATATATTTTTCATAGGCCGTTTAAAACATATTGTATGGATAATATTTACAATACATTCACAAGACATCTTCATTAGTGGGCACGTGAACTAAACGTCAAACTCATTTAGTCTGGTTTGCCAGTGAAAAGTAAATCAGCGTTCGAATACTGACTTGTGTACTGAGGGTTGGTTTTCTTGAATGTTTTCCCACGCTCTTTCCAAGCAAATTTGGGTGTATTTCCTCTCAAATCTACCTTTGTGATATAACAAACCTTTTTACTGACTATTTTAATAGCTTTCACGTCAATTTTAAGTGTACATATTAATACGAGCACATGGAGCTTTGAAAGTTAGCCAAGAATGGTATATTTCCAAAACGTTTCTTTTATATTAACAAATACGGCATCTGAACGCTCTACGAATATAAGAGGACATAAAATTATATAAATAAACAATGAGAGGTTATATATTGGACACTTACCATTGTGGGTTAATTAATCCTTTCAATTTTCTTCGATATGGACAAAATTATTTACAAACAATGTTTAACGTACGGAGGCCATTGTCTTTGTTGTGTTCGAGCTAGCGCTCCTAGTAGAAAGCAGAATAACTAGCGTGTAAGATAAAGATATAGACTAAACAAAAGAGAGGGAATCTTCCTTATATTCAAACCCCGCGAGTTTTGAATTTCATGATCTGACCATTTAAAAAGCAAAGTTAATATCTTATATAGATTTTTTTATGTTTTCAGACTATTTTCGCTTTTCCATAATTATTTCTTACCTCTCGTATTAATTTCATCAGTTTAAATTTACAGTTTTGGGACCGGTATTTTTTTGGTAAGAGCTCATTTCTTCAACTCCAGTATGGAACTTTTTTAACTATCCCGTTGGAAGTGAGCTGACCCAATTCGAATTTTGATGAGGTTCTTTATCTTGGCGTAGTTTTAAAGATGTCATGAATCCACTTTGTGAATTAACCACAAGGATAATATTACTAGAATGGTATTTAAAGTTGAAACTTAGTGTGTGATCGGTTAGCCTTCGATCCCAACTAGGGCTGGGAATAAAGTTCCTAAACATTAACTTTATCATGATTTTAATTTTTCAATAATTTTTTACATTTTTTTTCAACAGAAGACCAACTCAATGGGTGAGATGTTTCTATTTTTATCTGCGATTTATCCCTTCCCGTTTCTAGCCATAAAAGAACATTTATTAGTCTGAAGTATTTTACAAAAACAGAACTACCATCATAAAAGCTATTTTTTCTATTATATTATTAGTAAGTTTGTAATTTTTTTTTCACTTTTGTTCAGCATTCATTGTCATGATTTCAGTCATTTTTAAACTCATAAATATTTGGTTCTTAAAGTCTAAAAAATAGATTTTTTTTCATTATTAATTATTTAATCCAAACAATTAGGAGCACAATCAATTTTGGTTTATTTGAAAACAAAATGTATTTTTATTCAATTACATTAAATTTTTATAAGTTTCTCTTAACATTGATAAATTAACATTGCTCCAAATTTAAAATTTAACATACAAAATTTGATATAGCCTATATTTATATTTTTGCATCTCAAGTATATTTATGTTACCTTAGAACTGTAGCTATCAGTGCTCACAGGCAGATGATGTTGTTTAACCTAAGATAACATGAATTATCCACAAACGATATAAAACATAATTTTTATTTATTTCATGCTATCTCAAACATTAACCTTATTAATATTGAAGTGTTTATCTGTGTGTAATGTGTTTCCCTAAGTAAGCTGTCCAACTACCAGTGTAAGTCAAGTTGCTATGACAACCAGGTAATCTCAGTGAGGCTGTTACTAACATAAAATACTCAGTAGTCTGGAGATTGTAAGAGTTTTTTTTCATAAGTCAAGCTAATTTTACATTTTATTTATTTAGGAAGCTGCAGAGGTTTTTACGTTTTTTAATAGGAATATCTTACACCTTCAACCCTAAGTTATTAAACTCGAATATCACAAGCGGGTAAGGATAAGTGGAGAGATCGGGTTACCAATGAAGATATTATAAGAGGAGTAAAAGAAAAGAAAACCATTCCGCAGGTGATTCTACGAATTAAAGCCAACATAAACTATAATCATACTTTAATTTTACTAACACTATTTTTATGAATTGACATTAAAATTTTTTTTTAAATTATTAAATTGACCTGCAAAGAAATATTTCACCAAAATAAAATTAGACTCTTCTTAAATTTTGATCATAAATTATTAAACATTTGGAGATATTTTGGATTATATTTTATTTCAATTTAGGCCTCATTGATTAGTCAGTTTATACAGTTTTAAATTTATACAAAAATATTGTTCTAAGAAGTTTCGCACAAAAACAATTCCTTGTGGGACTTTCTTTCATTTTTCTTGTTTCGTTTGTTTATGTTGGCACACATTTAATAGATAGCTTTAGACTGACCATTTAGAGCAGGTAGGATTTATTGTGGGGGAATTATCCATTCTTTGTTCGATAAATAATACCGTTAATTAGATGGCATGTAAATAAGTTTGCAAGCCGGAGTTTCCAAGTAGGGGCCAGCTTGTTTGGATACGATTGGCTTGACGTTTTGTGTTGGAGGTTGAAAAACCTGGAGCGAGGGCAATACTAGGGAACGTGTGTTCAGTACCCGGCTAATACAATCAAGTTTCACTACTTTATCGGGATAACTAATAGGCATCTCAACTATATTCACTAACTGTATATTTTTAAAGTAATGTATAAACCTTTCAATGGCCCACTGACCTCACTTCTGAGTTCAAAATTAAGTTTTCTTAACCTATATTACTAAATAAAAATGTTATTACTAAAAACACAATGATATGTGTTATTGATTAGGACAGTGTTTCCCAAAAATTGGTAGGCGTCTCTCAAGGAATATACGAAGGATCTCAAAGAAAACGTGACTTACCCTCCGTTCACATTGAAAGATAGCAAGCAAGCTTACCTTGCATAATTTCACAATGGCGCAGCTTATAAGATAGGGCTATAGTGTAGTCCATTCATGTAAGATGGCTACTTTTTAGAATAAACAAAATGTACCTCTTAGTTTTATTAGTGATGAAATAATAGCTAGTCACAGCAAGTCTTATAAAAAATTAACACAGATTTTGACTTGATGCCATTGATTTTCAGTACGTTTCTTCAGAAGTGGTCATTGAAATCTGAAACGACAATTTGTACTTCGCGGATAGCAAGTTTATGTTCCCTCTAATTTAGAAAAACCTAAGAAAGGATACGTTGTTTAGTCTATTGCACCAAAAGGGATATGTGATAGGCTAAAGTTTGGGGAAGATTGGGTTAGGGTCAACTTTAACTTTCTAAATAAACAAGCTCTCGCACTCACACACTCCCCATGATCACTTTGACATGTCCAGTGTCCCCCTTTTGGACGTGTGAATCCACCGCAGGACGTTGAGAGTTATTTTGCTCGTGCACGCGTCGGCTCAAACGCGAACTTTTGGGACATCGTCAAACACAGGAGTTTCAGCCTATCCTTATCCTCATATTCGGGACGGAATGTGAGACGTGACTATATATATATATCATTCCCTTCCTCCCTCCCTCCTTCACTAAAAGTGGTCATGCGGGTAGTAAGGGACTGTAACCTGCTGATTATTTATGTAATCGTATATGTGTTGAGTATAACGAAGCTATTTTGTGTGAAAATAGAATCATTTTCACGTTGGATAGAAATATTGGGAACTGCTTTGGTTAGAATATTGTTTTATTCATTTTAAGTCATTTTTATTGACATTTGTGGTGTATATCAGTGAAAAAAAATCATAAAGTAAAGTAGGCCTTTTGTTCTAAATAAATCGATTATGACAGGTCACAGAACTCTAACAAAATAACAAAGGTAATTAACCTAATGTTACACACTCTACCCTAGCTCCAATAATGATGGGATTGCAGGATTAACTAATGCACAATTTATTCTTCTTTCTTTTAGCATATGCTTGATGGCTATACATTCTTTTTTCTTTTTTTAGCGTATGCTTGTTGGTTAGACATTATTTTCACTTTTTTTTAGGGGATGTTTGTTGTCTAGACATTCTTTTTTCTTTTCTTTTAGGGTGTGTTTGTCGGTTAGACATTCTTTTTTTCTATTTTTGGGTATGCTTGTTGGCTAGACATTATTTTTTTAGCGTATGCTTGTCGTTTAGACATTCTTATTTTCTTTTTTGGGGGGGTGTTTTTGTCGGTGAGACAGTAATGGTTTTCAACTGACATTGGTGGGTGTGTAACCGTCTTCTGAGGTTGGGCCACCATGTAGGTGCTGTTACTTCAGCCCGATCTGATGAAAATGATGATGATTATGTGTTGCAAATAGAAGTCTTAAACCTAAATAAATCCTAGTTAACCATACCATGACAACCGTATGAACAATTCCAGGTCAGGGAAAATATCTATGGTACCACAGGCATTTGAACCCGGGACCTCTATGTCATTAGCCAGGAATGCTGACCACTAGTGCACTAGTCAGCAATACACATCCATTCGGATTCTAATTAGTGTTTGTAAGCGTGGTCCCTTGACCACAGTGTGAGTGATAGTACTGTATTGTTCAACTTTATATTATTTAAAATAAACTAGGAAGACTTACGACAGCCTTATTATTTACATTGTTCGTTGGCGTCTCTTTATTCAATATTTAATCAAAGCTCTGATTCTCTATAGACTTTATTTTCTTCCATCGTGTCTTTCTATTTGCCCAGGCATTCCTTATATTAATTAGATAGAAATGAGAAAATTATAATTTAAAGGAAATGCTTCCACATATATTTGGAGAGAGTGTGCAAAAACTTTTAGAACAAAATTCTATCAGTGCACCAAGTCGAAATTCGAAGCCTTATAACCAGAGAACGATATCAAACGATCCTGACGCCTTAGTCCTTGTGCACACCAATGCGGAAACTCATTGTTTTGTTACATTGCGTCTTAAATGCCTGTTTAGCGCGTATTTGTAGACTTACACGAATGAGATAGAGATAAGTAAAGCAGAATTTGGAGAGTATGTACCCCCATTTGCGTGAAGAAACAGTAGGGAACCATTTATGGAAAAACACTCTCAGTAGACTCTAATGGTATTCAAAACCAAACCTACCTGTCAGCAGTAGTATAATATTTTATTAAGAGAGTTACGTTTGTGACTATGCAACCACCAATGCGGGTCTCTCAATTGAGAACGTTTCTTCCCCACTTCTTGGTAACCGGTTGGGATATATATATATATATATATATACTTTATAATATATATATATAGATATATATATATATATATATATATATATATATATATATATATATATATATAAAGTACCACGTCTTACTACCTGTCCGGGCTATAGGCCATGTACTAGATACACTAATGGGTTAGGGATTAAGATGGCTTAATAGAGAGTAAATACACTCACATTAGCGTGGAGGGAGAGTGGAAAACCACACTCAGTGCACCCAACTGGGATCAAACCCCGATCTCCCCGTCTCCGCAAGTTCACTCTAACACTAGAGTAGCGCGTTAGACCACGCGGCCACCGAAGCGGGTCATAATATATGCTACTCTAATGTGATAGCGATCAGTAATAGCGAATTTAGAGGATATAACCTGCATTTTCGCGGCAGAAGGTGATATTTAGGGGGGGGAGGGGGGAACGTCTGTACAGGATTATAACACTGACTACCCCATCACCGACAAGGGACTGTCAATGATGGGAAGATCGAGGTCTGAATACTGGTTGAGTGTACTGAGGATATTTATCTATAAAATGTTTTTCTCCGTTTAAATGCAGGCACACTTCCTTAAAATGCAACCTTTCTCATCCCTAACACATTAACATAATTAGTTGTCTACATAAGAGTAAAGCTGGAACTGGTAGTAGGACGCGGTGCTAAAATAAAACACTAGAAAGAGAACACGTGAACACCGATGCTAGTCACTCACCTCGTGAACGAGATAAATACGCGTAGAGATACATTCAGCTGCACCCGCTTGTCTAAATGTTACTATTTATTTGACTACTTCTTTAAATGAAGTGTTGTTGAGGACAGTAACCAGGTAACGACAACGCCACCAAACCGCCGTGTAATTGTTGCGATTGTCGAGGCGTGTCCGCGGTAACGACGGTGGTAGTAGATGGATGGCTACACTTGGACAGGCGGTAGTGGTGGGCGCCGCTCTGGTCGGTGTGGGCTCACTCACCTACTACGCCTTCGGCCGACGCTTCCACCCCCCGACACCATGGGCCCCATACGTCCGGCGCCGACTCAGATCTGTGGGCTGCTACCTGGCTGGTTCCTTAGGTCGTTTAAGGGTCTCGCTTACAACGTAACTTAACATAAGTGTTTGCCTTGGTTTCTTCTTTTACCGTAAGCCAATAGGGTTGGTCGGTTAGACATTCCTGGTCTTATACTGACAGTGGTGAATACATGACCGTCCTCTGAGGTTGGGGCACACTGTAGGTGCGGTTACTTCAGCCCGATGTGGTGATGTGATGATAGTGTTGATGATTATATGGTGCCAATAGAAGTCTTAAAACTAACATAAGCCTACCCCTAGACCACCAGGTCACCAACTGTAGTGTATCTAAATAAAATGTGTATATGTAAATGGTAGAGTTGAACAATTTTTTTGAAAAATATAATGAAATTAGTATTTCCATTAATATAGTAGTTATTATTAATACTATTTTATTAGAACTTGTGGCTTTGACGGCCAGTCTCGAGAGATATCATCAACGTTTCAACTTTTCTTTAAAGTAACTTTATTCATGGTTAATTTATTTTCAGGGGACCTAGTGGTCTAGAGGTAAGGTGTCAGACTTCTGTGCTGGGGTTCCGGAGTTAAATCCTCGGTCCCGGCACAGATTTATCTGATTGCCCAAACCATTCCTTCACCTCTGACAGTACGTGTATTAATCACATCTTGTGAATGTGAGGAATGCCAGGCCTCCACCGTGGTTCGGATCCCACGTTAAGCTGTAGGTCCTCCGTTTCATCTCATAATTACCTTACCATTACACATTAGCGTGAGTGCGTATAACCCGAACGGGTAGTAGGACGCAGTGCTAATAATAATAATAATAATAATATATAATAATAATAATAATAATAATAATAATAATTATTATATTATTTATTATTTATTATATTTATTAATAATTAGTCTAAAATATAATAATATAATAAAACCTGAATTCGTCCACAAAAAATATACACTCCATACTCTAATAAATGGTTGATATCGATACACCAGTAACCCCTATAAATGAAACACATTAATAAGGTTAAAGAGGAAGGTAACTCTATATGCACCTGGTTGGTAATATACTATCCGACACCCGATTTGGAATCAAGTATGAAAAACGCTAAACAGTTGTGCTGGAGGCTATCTCAATTATTAAACATATATAGTGACTACGTAGGTCACTTATTTTCAATGAAGCTATATTTAGTTTAAAAGCATTGCTGCCTGAATTAAAAAACAACATTAAAACTTGTAAATGCGTTTGACTTTACACATATTTGTTATTTCCTCAAATATATAAATAAAGTAGTGTATAAGTAAACTTATTTGTCACCGAGACTATGATTGATCTTGAAGTTTTATATGCGATCGAACTTAAAAAAGTTGCTTTTAAATTTTTTTAAGTCCTCATGAGTCTATCTTTTGGTTTATACCTGGAGCTACAGCCAAAACTGCCTGTTGGGTTTCATTAAAACTTCATCTTTAGATAATATAATTATTATGGTCATACCCCGAAGCGATATCGAGTTTTTATTCCTAGGTCTAAATTTGAGGTTAGCTTACAATTTACTTTTTTTTTTTAGATTTGACAGTTTTTGAAAATGGCTTGTATGATTTTGTTTGGAATGGATATCAAGGGAATGATATTTATGAAAATCAACAATATACTTAAACTTGTTTTTTAATAATGTGAAAGTAGTTTATTAATGTATATCATTGGTAATATTTTTTTTTTCCAAAATGACTCTAAAAATTTTGTTCAAAAAAAATCTGAGAAATGTTCTACATAATAAATAGAATTGTATGTTAATTTTTTAAATTCATTTACGTTAAAGGTAGTTTACAAACTATGTTTTTTTTAATTTAAACATTTTACAAATGGTCTTAAAAATATTGTTTATTGGTTAAAATGTATGTCTTAAGAACCTCTCATATGAGAAACTATTTTTTATAGAAAAACTGATTTAAGGGTGGTCTACTAATGCGTTGTTTTTAAACGTTTTCTTCCAAACTATAAAATCCTAAATGAGAAAGTGAGTACGATCGTGTATTACTATTTATTGGTGTGTAGGTGTGTGAGAAAAATATTTTGCTAACCGTTTGGGTTATCAGCATAGTGTATATTAAAACTAGCAGTGTTGAAGTGAGTGAGTTGGACTTAAGAGGATTATCCTCGCACTTACGTGGAGAGAAAAAGTGGAAAACATTTTAGAAAAACATCCTGAGTAAACCCAAATGGGATTAAAACTACAGCCTTCTCATCACCCACAAAGCAGACCTTAAGATGTTGACGCCTTAGGCACGCTTGCCCGCCGCTGAGTGTTTTAGACAGTTAAGACCCCCGTTTCACTCCACGATTAGCACCTAACTTAGGAAGTTAATACAGCTTGAAACAGGCGTTACACCATGATGAGGTTTTCTGTTTAGTACCTAAGGGGTCCGCCTCAGTAAGCGAGAAATTGTAGTGCAGACGTTCAGCTCTAACGCATTATTTAATTCTACGATGCATTTTTTCAAAATATGGTTCACGCCAAAATGAAGTCGAAAGATTCCAACAGGGCTCTTTTTTCTAAACAACCCTTTATTTAGAGTTTAGTTAATATATAAAAAAAAGTATGACAATGTGACATTAGATCATTTTCAACGATTTTATAAGCATATTTGTGGAGCTATGAGATTATGCCTCTAACAAATTGGCTACTCATTTTTTGATAGGCTCATCACAGAACATTTTTAAGATATTTAAAACTGGCAGTGAGCTTTAATTTTTACCTCGACATAAGAAGTCACGTTGTTTACTTTCTCCTCTTTACTGACATGACAAAGGGTGGTTGTAGGTAAAGGGCGAAAGAGAGTATAAAATATCAATTTCGCTGTATTCAAATGAATAATGCCAAACACTAACCAGATATCCAAATAATACAGTATGAACCTAGTGAATAATAAAACACATATCTATATCTGATCCGTGTCTAGCAATCTCCTGTGCAAGCGCGACTGTGTGTGTCCTTTCCCCCTTCGTAAGAGATGGCATACTTGGCGCGCCAGAATTCAATATAAACTACGTGGGCCTAGCAGTGTTCGTCACAAACATCATAGTCCAGGTTAGATATAGCCTCTAACATCTACTCTGGTCTAACAATGTTCGTCACAAACATCATAGTCCAGGTTAGATATAGCCTCTAAGATCAACTCTGGCCTAACAATGTTTGTCACAAACATCATAGTCCAGGTTAGATATAGCCTCTAAGATTAACTCTGGTCTAACAATGTTCGTCACAAACATCATAGTCCAGGTTAGATATAGCCTCCAAAATCATAGTCCAGGTTAAATACAGCCTCCAACATCTACTTTGGTCTAACAATGTTTGTCACAAACATCATTGTGCAGGTTAGATATAGCCTATAAAACCTACCAAGTCTAACAATTTTCATCACAAACTTCATTGTCCAGGTTAGATATAGCCTCTAATATCAAATCTGGTCTAACATTGTTACAAACATCATAGTCCAGGTTAGATATAGCCTCCAAAATCTACTCTGGTCTAACAATTTTTGTCACAAACATCATTGTCCAGGTTAATATAGCCTCTAACATCTACTTTGGTCTAACTGTGCTCGTCACGAACATCATAGTCCAGGTTAGATATAACCTCTAAAATCTACTTTGATCTAACAGTGATAATCATAACCATCATAGTGATTCTAACACATACATTAATTATATATATATATATCTGCGCATGAAACTAGCGGCAATGCACCTTGGCCAGGATTCTAACACCGTCATTAGCGTCAACGGTGACCAATAAAATGCCTACATTATCTTTTATCTTTGCACATCCGCCTTACTATGTATGATAATGAGCAAACTGATCATGATAGCACACTATTTTGTTTCATGATGGACTCCCGGTCGTGAATTCATTTTATAATTACGGTGTAAGGGCAAACTCCCACTTTACCAAATTATATAATTTACTGCCATGCCGGCTATCTAACCTGAAACCTATAGAACCCACAACCATTGTCACACATTTTTAGCCGAAGGGTTTGTAATAGACCGAATCGGCTGTGAGGATGAGGTTCAAATATCTGCCGGCGGTATTTGAGATGGTTTTCCACATGTGATTTATAACAACGGTTTTCTGCTCTCCATTCCGATGTGGTTGCACTTCCAGTCAACTAAACTCATGTTATACTACGGATAAAGCACTTGAATAACCCATATATTATATGCTTAAGTAATCGGGAAAGAATAACAGATAGACTTGTTAACACTTTAGCTAAGAACTGAGACTAATGAATCTATTCTTGCTACAATAAAATATGACTACCTACTGTGAAATAAGTACACTTCGCTTACCCTGAACGGTATCAATCTTATATTGTCGGACTACATCATGTCCCTATCTTATAGCTATAAGCTATTCTTTAATGTAATTTATAAATATAAGACTTTTATCTTTCAGTGTAAGCAGAGTATACTTAGTCAAAACTATGAACATTTTTAAATCTTACATTCTTCATCAATTTTAATATTAAAATGAAAATATTTTACTTTTAAACGAAGCACACTTCATCCAGATACATGATTAGAACTACTAATCCTTGTTTATTTAAATATAAATACTAAAAATAAATGTTTGTTTGGTACAGTTCATACAGTACCACAGGAGACCAATTCTGAAACTTGGGGCATGGGTTGTTCACTGCTGCGCTGTAGGAGTGCTAGTTGCCCCGGTATTCATAGCTGGCCCGAACGTTTCCTGCACCGTCTTCCTGATTACCACGGCCGTGGTGCTGAATTTAGTGGCTCTCTCTCTCTGTGCCGCAAACACAATGTTCCTCAGAATGGAAGACCCTCTAAGAGTGTCCTACATAATTTTCTTGAGTGGAGCCATAGCCTCCATGTTCCTCTCTCTCGAGCACTGGATACGGCCGACTCTGGACGCCTTCATCAGGTACGGAGGCTTACTCCTTTACAGTGCCTTTCTGCTATGCCACAGTCAGATCCTGATCATCACTTGCGTGGATCTGCCCTTGCCTAACGAAGAGATATTCGACCCAATCAACGTCTCCCTTCCGGTCTTCCAAGATACCATCAACATCTTTTACAAGATCTCTGTCATTGTCGCGTTTGACATAAGCTCTCCCAACACACCAAGCTACTTCTTCAGCTTCATACCCACCTGAGTCCGGCTCCCCAAGATGGAATCACGGCATTTAGAGAATGCAAGAGAATATATTAAGAAATATAGAACACCTTGTATTGACTTAAGTAACCAAGCTGGTTTGCATGGTTCTTGTTTGGAAAATAAATATAAGATAATTAGTGTGTAAAATATTTCAACACTGCGCATGAATTAGTTTTCTTTACAAACATCAACTATTGCTGTGTTATCAAATGTGACCTTTCCTTAAATTCTAATAAGAGATATTAAATTGTTTAAACAAATTTATGCAACGTATCTGAATAATTTTCTTTGTAAAGTTATATTTGTTACAAATGTTATATTTGTTATTGTGTTCCATTGACAAAAATAAACTAAGATAAAAGTGTTTTTGTTTTACTAATGTTGTCATCCCTTTACAGTTACTTTATTTTCTTCTTTGTCATGCTAAAGTTAATTTGATTTGGCACAATTTCGATCGAGGGAAACTGTTATCAATGGATTAACTTCATAGCCTTCTTCTCCATCCTTTTACCAACACACAATGGATTTGGAAAGTAAGTTAATGCTTTTTCTTTGAGCTAACAAAAACTGGTAGCGGATAAATTAATGAACATGTGTTAGGTAGAGAAGGACACAATTGTTTTAAATTACTTTCTCAACTTTATTTACTATAGCTTCATTGGATACGGAAGTATATCAACACGAATATTCCTTAATCTTCCAAATTGCTTCTTAATTACTATAAGGCCCTTTTATAGGAAAATAGTTTTACATTACGTTCAACATTTTATTCTTTATAATATAATTTACACTGTATCATACCAGAGTTGTTCTGATTGTTTTTGAAAGAATTATTAGAATTATTATTATTATTATTATTATTATTATTATTATTATTATTATTATTATTATTAACACCGCGTCTTACTACCCGTTCGGGTTATACGCACTTAAGCTAATGTGTAATGGTAAGGTGATTGTGAGATGAAATGGAGGACCTACAGTTTAACGTGGAATCCGAACCACGGTGGAGGCCTGGCGTTCCTCAAATTCCCAAGTTGTAATTAATACACGTATTGTCAGAGGTGAAGGAAGGGTTTGGCAATTAGATAAATCTGTACCGGGACCGAGGATTGAACCCCGGACCCTCAGCACAGAGGTCTGACACCTTACCCCTAGACCACCAGGTCACCCATTAGAAATAACAAGATAGTGTCTAGTTTTGAAATCGTTATGATAAAAATGTTCAACCACTTGTCTTAAAACTAGTTCTGTATTCTACACCAGATGAAGTACCCGGTAACGACGGTAAAGTAACAACGATTTTATTTGCTTCAAACATACAGAAAATTTTATTTCTTCAGACCTAGTGTGTTCGATTCCCGTGTCTAGGTGTCATTTTTCTATATTTAAAGAATATTTTTTTATTAAATTAAATCTTAAATTTGAAACAATACTAGACATCTTTCACTAAAGAATATTAAATAACAGAAACACTGAATTTTACTCATAAATATATTTGTACTTGTAAGCGATCGATTTAAAACGGCGAGTGCAAATTAAAAATGTATTCTCATAATTACTCGAAATTTTTACTTTAGTAAAAAATATTGAAAGAAAGATAAAAAAACAAACATTCTATCCTTTATAACAATTTAAGAACAACATTATAATAATTATGTTTGAGTAAAATTACAAACAAGAATAATTGCTTCTTGTTGTTTAGAAACAATCATTAACTAACTAAAATGAAATAAAATACAATCTAGAACACATCTGGCTTTTCGATAGCTAATCTGGATGTAGTTAATGGTTAACCTGCGTTAGTGTTCGCTTGTTTAAGGCGTTGCGATTGTAATATGCTGGATTTCTGGTGCCAGGCTTAAATCTTGGTCGGCTGTACTAAGGGATTTTTCCCTAAATAGTTTTCCACTCTCCTACACGAATGCGGGTATATTTCCTCTAAAGTATACTTTTATCATCCCTACTCCATAAGTATGGGCTATGTAAATAATCTGAACGGGTAGTAACATGCAGTGGACAGACAAAAATTTTACAATTATAATTCGAAAATGTGTTATTAGAGCCTATTGACGCAGAGGATCAATAAAAAAAGTGTTTTTTTAAATAAAATAGTATATTTTATTTAGTCCTATTTTAAGTTTAAAATAAAATTTATTCTATACATAAGCTTGACTAAGCTATGATAACCGGTGTACCTGACAACAAATGAACCTTTTGTTTACCCTGAAAGGTGGCAAACTTACCTCCTTGCATGGGTTCACTACGGCGTTTTTATAATTTGTACGATATGGTCATAGAATAGTCCACCAAGGTAAGACTGTTACTTTTCAGGGGGTGCGCATTTATGTACATCCTTCATAGCCCAGTAGTGGAAATATTAGCCAATACTAATGTAGCGTTACGTTGCCCAAGGACGCCCAAATGTACTAATCGTACATCCTTTGCTTGGAAACTCTCTCCAAGTCCCACTGATATGATAGTGATTACAGGGGTATGAAACCAGTGGAAATACTTAAAAACCCACTTAAGCCTAGTCAACCAAACCTTGGTGACCGTTTGGGTAATTCCCCTTTTGGGATAAAATACCCAAGGTACAAGCCAGTAATCTAACCCGGAACCCCTAGGCTCATAGCCAGGGAACTGACCACTACACCACGGGGCCGGTTACCTTTCAGGGTAAACAGAGTATTCCAACTAGATTTACCTTTAAAGCTGCAGGTAAAACACGAGTCTTTTATTTTAAAAGCTCGCGTTTAGTTTAGTTTGTTTTGTTGTAGTTGGAGGGACCTTTACAAACACAGCTTAGTCTACCACTGAAACTACCCCTTCCCTTTGCACGTGACCTGCGACAAAAGTTCTCGGAGCTGCTCCACAATTAGATAGTGTTTGATTAATGATCGGCCATGGTTCTTGACGCCAGAATTTGCTACTACCGGGCGTGCTGAGAGGATAGTCTATTCAATCACTCTGAGGCGCAGCCAAGTACCAAAATAATGTTATTGAAAATTATAGTATGATTTTGGTTAAGAGATCCCTTTAAAAAATACACAATTTTTTTTAGCCCACAGTCATAATATCTTACCGTATGATTAATGTTATCATAATTTAGTAGGGATTTGATTTCGTTCGCACAGATTAATTTAAATATATTTAGTTGGAAAACTACACCTGAACGTTGGAATTGATCATGGAATGGAAATTAAGAGATGTAGAGCTAGAAATAATACATCAACTACTTTATGGTATGTTGTACCTTCTGCTTTCTAATTTCATTATTTTAATAAAAGTAATGTAGGTAACATAATGTAACAACTTTGTTACTTTATGTGACTACACATTTTTCTACAATAGAGTCTCAAGTTGAACGTTACCAATTAATATTGAAAACTTTTTTTAAAATTCAGCATCGTCTCTTACTACCATATAAAAAAACTTTGAATTACACGGAATAGCTGGACATAATTAAAATACTTTCATGTTTCCAAGTGTAAAACGTACTTAATATTCACTTCATAATTTTAATATTGTATGGTCTAGTGGTAATAGTTTCTGGCTAAAGATGCAGAGGTCTCGGCCTTGATCCCCGGTTCTTCAAAAAATGCATCTGTGAATTAGTGGATCTGGAACGGGGTCAAAACGGCCTCGTAAAGGAAGCTACTTGAATGATAAAGTAACGGCTCCAGTTTAGAAAACTGACATTAACGGCCATAAGGTTAGTTGTGCTAACCACATGACAATCTCTATCCGCTATGTTGGCACTACTATTGTTCGGTTAGTTAGCTTGCTTGCGGGCTCACACAATGTATTTTTTTATGTAAACAAAGATCCGAAAATATAAACATATGTACAGAACGTATTATTATAACTAGGGAAAAACTTTCAAGTGTTTTATTTAGTTTTGTGCTACTTCTTATTTTTCCTTGTACAATGTACATCCTATGTAAAAGCACGTTCACCAGACATATAACTACCTCGAACTATAAATACTTTTCTGTATTTAGATTAACTACATCCATTAAAGAAGTGTTTACTATAATCAATCTGCAACATAATTTAATGCTAGAAAATCCCTTGCATGTTGTCATTATAATTAAGGATGTATAATGATATCCTTATGAAAGGATGGTGTGATAATCTATATTAAAAATGTATGCCTATCTCAAATTATTATTTACTATATCTAATTGTCGTCATTTCGTGTATAAGTAGCCAAATGTAATTGATACAGTTAAATGGGTAAAAAGAGTGAATCTATATCTTATTATTTATTTTTGCAACATTAATATTAAATAATGTCATATAACTCTTTCGAAAAATATTATTTGACATTGTGCACAGTTAAATTATAGGAACTTTACCAGACTGTGCGATTTTGTATTGACACGATGTACTAAACAGTACAGTAACCTAATTTAATTAGTTCTATCCTACCTTAGGATACAATATTTGAATTTTATCAGGCTTTAGTAATACAAAGATAAGTAAGTTTACGTAACATATTATTGCAAGTAAAAGAAGATTTTAACTCACCTCAAATTAAAGAGCTCATTTATTGTTCTTCAATACACCCTATGGTAAGATGAAGTGCTATTAAGAAGCGCGCGCTGCTGATTCTTTCCAAATTATTGTCCATGAATTTAAGAAAGAAGTCTTGCTGTTGATTTGGCATTTATGTAAAAAAAAATAAGAATGACATAACTTCATCTGTGGGCACTCTAACTGTTATGTTCATAAAACATTAAATAGTCAAGCTGCTATATTTGTTAGTTACGGTTAAATCTGCATCTAAATATCATACTCTTTAAATTGAAAAATCCCACTTGGACACAAGAATCAAACCCGAGACTTTTTGCATATTATGCCAATGATTTAGCCACTGAGCTATCCAGGATTTCTCCCATGCTCAGTGTCATTCTTCACTCATAGTTTGAGACAGAATCTGTGATGGACGTGTGGAAATCGTTAGCTACATATGTGTGTGATCAATTAAGATCACAAGCAATCAGATGACGCAGCCACCATCGACTCAAGAAGGTTCTATGCTGCCAAATATACAATGACAACTGTACAAATGTGCATATCATGATGGATTAAATAGCCAAGTTATTATTTTTGATAATAATTACGGTTGTAGCCGCATCTATTTATAATATTCTTTAAATGGAAAAAATGACACCTGTACATGGGAATCGCACCCAGGACCTTTGGTTTAGCATTCCAATGCTTCAACCCCTTAGCTATACAGAAGCTATCACGTAGTTTGGTTTGTTGTTCACGGGAAGGTTGGGGTTTGAATCCTTGCTCGGTGTATCGAGAATGGTTATTACTAAATGATTTTTCCACTCTTTTCAAGATACAAAAATAATTTTTAAAATATAACTGTCTGGAGATTATACAGTAGTTAGCTATTATTAGAAACTGTGTGTGTGTCTTCATTGGCATGAATATGTGTATCGGCTGGATGGGTAGTAAGACTTGGAGCATGAAAAATCTCTTCCCTGTTAATTTTCCCTCAAATATTTATTTGTAGTAAAATGGTTAACTCTGAGTGAGGAACGAGCATAATTAGTTCATGGATAAAGCCATCTTGTGTCCAGATTTTAATTTTTCATTTAATTGAATCTTGCAAATATTTAAAATAGGACTAATAGACCCTAAATAAGATTTAAACTTTATTATAATGTGAAATATAAAAGTTTTTTGCCTGTATGTTTAGTAATAGGCCTATTCAAATTAATATTGGGATCACTACAGTTATTAAATTTCAAAAATGTATATTTTGTATTTTAAAATGCGAGTGCCTATAATATAACTGCCGTTTTGGTTTTGCGTTAACGTTTGTTTTTTTGCCGACTACAGCTTGATTTCTAAATTATTATTTTTTAATCGAGATAACTTTCTACTTTAATAAGTCATAACCAGTCTTGCAATATTTCAAAGAGGTATTTTGTGCTTAAAAAAAATCCAGGCGTTGACAGGACCCTTAAGAAGTTTCGTAAACCTCAGCAGTTATCATGTCTTGTTAAATTCGTAGAGATGTGCTATGTGCTTACAATGGATGCAGCCGAGCGTCGACAGAGGCCTTAAGACGTTACTCTGGCTAGACTAGGCTTAGTTCTGTTCCGTGTTTACTAGGCAAACATTTGTAAAGTAGCATTTTGATAGGGAGGAACTTTAAGAGGACTGAATGGTAGATCACTGAGACATGTTGCAGACGTTTATAAATACAGCAATATTAAATAAGTTGTTAGATATTTTAATGTAGTTTTCACAATTTAAACATAATTTTCCAACAGGTTTCTGATCAGTTAAAATTGTAAGTGTTTTAAAATAATTCCACGACACTTTACGCAAGAATTTGTCAGTGAAAGATTAAAGTAAAACGTTAGAAACATAGGTATAGCGTTCCTATATCAAAGTCATGTTTTGATAGGGTTACAACAAAATTTAAACAATGATACGGGATTGTTTTATTGGGTTTAATGTAAGTTATCAACGCTGTAATTATTCTACTGGGAAGTAGTCACTACGATCTCCCCTTGGAATAAAAATAGAAAAATATATTAGATAATCTTTATCATCTTTTACGAGCATCCACTCACTGCGTACGCCCAATTTCTTATAAAAACAATATAATTTTAAGCTCAGTCACACTTTTATAGACGTGAGATAAGACCCTTCCTATGAAAACCGAATGTATACATACAGTAATTGAATGAAACACAAGGTAGGGCGATGGTAACATTATGTTTCTGACGCATTCTAAACAACATTATTTAGGATCGCAACGTCACCACAAAGTGAGCAAAACTATGCGTTGTGACAGTTATTGTAGTCACGGATAAAAATACAATTTGATTGTGGTTCTATTTCACTCTGGGGCTTTAACTGACACTTTAACAATACCGTGGACACGTAGGCTAAATGCCAAGCAAATCTAGTATAAATTTAAGGTGACAGGATTGTTGAGACTTAAGTCTAGATTTGGTTTTTCATCACTGCGTCTTACTACCTGTTCAGATTATACGTATATTATAATTAATCTAATGGGGTAGGAATCAGGACGAAAGTATTTTAGAGGTAATCTACCCGCATTTTCGTGGAAAGAGAGTGAGAAAACATTTAGGAAAACCAACCCCCCTCAGTAGATCCGACTGGGATTTGAACTCCGATCTCCCCATCAACACTGGGCCAGTATAACATAACTGACACCTTAGATCATTCAGCCCCTGACGCGGATAATGTAAATATATTATTGAAGGTATTTTTTCATAAATGGTTTTACACTTTCCCTTCACGGAACTATGGGTACGTTTCTTAATTTCGTCTTCCCCATCCCCTCCAGATTTCTCATCCTCCCTCCCCCCTGTACGGCTAGTAAGATGTGATGATAAGAACAAACATAACAATATGAGCTTATTAGTCTCTAGCTCAAACCACCACATTTTAATCTGTCCTGAAACACACTTATTAGAATACAGAAGTTTCTAGCAGGATATTATTCCGCAATTTGTTTATACTCTCAAAGTGCTCAATACGAAAGCTTTTCGGTCGTGTCAGAGCCTTGCTGTTCCAAACAATTACTATAGATCTCACCGTCAAAGAAGGCGTCAGGCGGAATTATTACCCCACTTTCTCCTTGTTTTGTTCAGCTTTTTAAATAGAAGGCTTAAAGTTAAAATTGAATTTTCTTGGACGCGAATCAAAAGAAGGGTATAAACCAAGGATAGGGCCTATTTCCTTGTTGACGACAGTCAGAATCTTCAGTGATTCTTTTTCGGAATATTTAACTTTCAACATATTTTACTTGCAAGCTTTTTATTCAATTAATTCATCCTTTTAGTTAAAAAAGTATTTGTAACATATTTATCATCTTATTTATTCTATTAAAACTAAAGTAAGACTCACCTAATTTGTTGTGTTGTTGTTGTTATTGTTATTGTAGGGGTCAGGGTCAGAATCCTGGAGGAGTGTACTAAAAGTGGTGTTACATAAATAATGTCCTACTCTCCTTCCAAGATAGAATTCCTCTATATGATGACTTTCTCATCCTTACCCCAATTAAAATGGTATAACACTAACGAGAAGCAAGTTGTGGTTCATAAATAAACAACTACATTAACTCGATGTCTAATCTAGGCTTCTAAACTACACCGTAAAACCCATCTAATAACAACCCCGGTCTCTTGTTTTGTTTAAATGCTACATTAAAATGTTTTTTAAATGTAGCTCTGCTTCATAGAATGCACGTAAAACATTTAACAAAGCTCCCAGCAGTGCCCCACTGCCTTGGGAGCGGGCAACCCGCCAAGAGCTATGATTTACACCGCGTGCAATATGAGCACATTAAAACCAGGCCATGCCGAGAGTTCGTCTCGGGGTCAGTATCTCGACAGTATCCCCCTGACGACTGTATGGAGAGAGCTGCAATCCGCCACACTCGAACATTACAACACGACAGACAGGCTTAGTCGCGCTTTTCGTCGTTCCCTTCGCGACAGCTCTAGTTTACAAATTACACGGATTAAGATTTTTAAAAAAGTTCGTTTACTAGAAAAATTATAAAGCTAGATTTTCGTAGAGAAATGTATAATATATTTTTATAGATATTTAACATAAACGTTCTGAACCGACTGATTATACCAGCAAACAAATTTTAAGCTAACTTAAATCTAGGAATTAAGATGCGTTAATAAAACAAATAAAAAGTATACAATTAGATTCAAATAGGAATTAATATTTTTACAGTTGTAAATTTTACACAAACAATTTGTATATATTTATACTTCAACCCATGTGATTTTATCCATCACTTTTGATAGATTATGTCAATACTTATGAAATAATACTAATAATATGGTAAAATGTTACCACTGTTGACTGCAAAAAAGATGAGTTTGTATTTTCCAAAAGGCTATTCGTACCAGAATCCTACTATAGCTTCTTAACTGCCAGAAAAGAGTATATAGCTACCGTGAAGAGACTATATCAAATACGACATGATTCGTTATAATATCTTAACCATATTATGGTTTATTAAATCGCATTCTCAACGAACCTATCAATAGACTGTAGGCCTACAATAATTTTTACTTAGATGCGTGTTTATATTACGCTATTCGGAAATAATGCGATCAATGAAATAGGAATTTTTTTGATAACGTGGTATCGAGACGGCTATTACATGATTTTCGATAGAGGACCACTGTGATTTTCAAAGTTGGTTCTTTATTTCTCCACCATTAGTGCTTAAGTTGCACCTGAATTAGTCTTCCTCAGCCTGCGTCCAGTTTTATTGCAATAACACCATTATTATTTTACTCATTACAGCTTATCCCGATTTATATAATCAATGTATTATTTCGATATTTTAACAATTTAAAAAATTGTTTTACATTATTTTTATAAACACAATGTAAATAATAAAAAATTCACAATAAAATATTACAAAAAATTAAAGTAAATTATATTTTAATAGGTCCCCATTTAACTAATGTTTTCTATAATGTAACGTAATTTTTAAGAACAATTTTTTTTCCAGGATGTGGCTGCCATGTTATAGAAGAGTTTGGTTTTATTCATTTATTTGAGTTATTCAACGCGCACTTTCTGAACCGACTAATTATATCAGCACACAACAATTTCTACCAGTGAAAGCTCCTACCAGTTTTGCCCGGAAAGGTACTTTCACATACCTTCCAGGGTTCTTTTATATGCCACAATCGACATGGGACTGACGGCATTACTTCCCCTACGAGATCAAAGTAGTGCTACGGATTTTTATTGCTCAAGAAAAATCCGTTGACCCTGGCTGCTCTTGAACCCACGAACATTGGGTCCTGAGGCGAGGGCTTTACCCCAAGACCGAAGTCGACGAGAACTTTTTGCATAAAATACCCAAATAGGTGATTGACGCCATCCAACACATTCGACGCACCAATGCATCAATGGTATCCCGTTAGTAAGAATATCCAGGCAAGATTACTTTCTTCAAATTTCTTATCAGTTTTTATAATATAACTACCCGCCTTGATGGTCAAATGCTCTAAAGGCTTTAAACTTTGCAATAGCTTAAAATGTCAATGACAAGGAAATCGGGCTTCTAATCCCAGTTGGATGTACTGTGGTTGTATTTTATTAAATGTTTTTCCACTCTCCCTCCACGCAAACGCTGGCAGACTTCCTCTAAATTCAAACTTGCTCATATCTAACACATTAGAGTAATTATTACATTGCATCTAGCCCGAACGGGTAGTAATACATGGTGCTAAAAATCATTATATAATATATATTATATAGCTTGTTCCACCGTTGCTCTGAGAATTCACGGTGTTACATTCTGTGAAACTCAATGACAGAGTTTTGGTGCGAGAGTTGCGTGGAGAGAACAATTTTTATCCTGACCCTTCACCTGTTGCTGGTGGTGAACCTCGGAATGTAAAACCATGTGAAATATTAATAAGCACCGCGTGTGTTATTGGAGGCTGTACGTTCATTATTATTTATGTTCTACCCCCCTTCCCCCCCTCGAAACAGCCAACACGTGGGAATGTGATTGGACAGTACGTATCGGTCTCGACGCCTCTTGGGATGATTTATAATTGTTTTAATAAATCAGGAAACTATCATTTCACAGCCCTTTAGATTGGGATTTCAGATATATTTTGATAGACAATTTTTTTATTTAAAATAAAATAAAAATTTAAAGACTCACTAAAAAACTTAAATTAACTTAAAAAACTCAATTATATTTTATCACCAATTTAATACATTCTTATATAAACACCTAAAGTTAATATTATTATGGTAGTAGTGATATTAGGGTAGTATTGATAATTAAAACCCCATTTACTTAGAGATTATTTGTATAGGCTTAGCAGATTTTCTTGAGAAATAAATATATCTCGCATTTTTAAATAAACTTTAAACTTTCTCATGGAAAATGTTTGAGATATATAATAACACCACACTCATATATAGAGTAATGTGCCCATAAATCACTAAATTTCACGTCCTCTCGACCCCTCAGAGAAAGAAATATTGTGATTGCTATAAAAAAAACTCACAATTTTGACGATATTATGTCGACATTTCATGACCCTCTGAAACCTAAAAAGCTGTTTTGCGATACTCTGTATGTATTTATAACTCGGCCTAGAGCTGAAAACATTTTACCAATCGGGTTAAAACTTGGTAGCTAGGGATTTCATAAGGTTCCATCGAGGATTTTTTTTTAATTTCGATATCTAACTATAAAGCTAAGAATAGTTTACTGAAAGACTAAAAGTGAAAATCAATTTTATCAAAATCCGTTATAACGATTTTAATATTGTTGTTCCTACCAATTATGTTTTAATCTTCAAAAAGCATCTGTATTTTTTTAAAGCTCATCTTACTACCCCTACAAACTACATATTCAAACAATTTAAGTATGTATTAAGAAGCTAGAATTTAGTATAAATAAAACCGCATTTTCGTGGAGAGTGAGTGGGAAACTATTTAGGTAAAAACTATCTCAGTACACTCGGCTGGAATTTGAACCCTGACCTATCTGTCACAGTCAAACCAGATTATACACGTGCCTTTGTCCGTGTTTGTACCGATAAGGGTGTGTGTATATTACTTATTACGTTTTAATAATCTGTAAAAATGCATTTGTGTGTATCTCTCATAACCTACGGTACAATTTTAATATGAAGTGACTTTTATAAAATTTGAGCTTTTTTATGACCAAAATTGAAAACATTTTATCATTTTAATGGTGTAATCTTATACATACTGATTTTCCTGTTAAAAGTGATAGACTCATATAACATGAACTGACATTTGAATTAATAAAAGTAGAACAAGTAGATTTTCTAGATTGTCAGATAAGGCCCTTCGTATGAAAATTGGGCTGTAGGTAGATTTGTGTGTTCCTATATGTACTTTATATTATAAAGTAGTGTTAAAATTATTATTTATCCCTGAAATATAAGTTAAAACACACAGAGAAAGGTGTCGGACTTCTGTGTTGGGGTCCGGGGTTCACTACTCGGTCCCGGCACATATTTATCTGATTGCCAAACCCTTCCTTCACCTCTGACAAGATGTGTATTAATCACAACTTGTGAATGTGGGGAATGCCAGGCCTCCATCGTGGTTCGGATCCCACGTTAAACTGTAGGTCCTCCATTTCATCTCACAATCACCCTACTATTACAAATTAGCGTAAGTGCGTATAACCTTAACGGATAGTAAGACACGCTGCTAATAATAACACACAGTGAAAATGTAATATATATAGTTATGTACTGTACATGCATCGTTTTTCTGCGCGTAGTGACCTTCAAGAGTGAATTTGTATGTATTGCCGGGAGGGACATTACTGGGTAGCTCGCTCTACGTGAACTGCTAGTTAGCTGAATTCATTACCAGTGTTCGTTAGGTTGTATCCGTCCCAACACTCCCAGTTGTTAAATCACTCGCTGCCTCGCTTGCATCCCAACAGATCAACCGTGCTTGTGTGTGGGTGTGTGCACTATACCTTGCTCCTCCGACATGCATTACGATTGCAATTTGTTTTACGTCAATCCCGGTCCAAAATTTCGAAACGAGATCACCTCTATTTGGTTACAAGAGTCAAGAGCACGAAACGTTTTGCAGGAATTTCCCTAGTTTTATCTAAACAAAATAAAAAGGTGTTAATTTAAAATCGAAACGGGCTTTTTTTTTTGTACCACGTTTTGCCACCCATCAGAGTTATACGTTTATGTACTAATTACGCTAATGTATTAAGGGTGAGGAAGGTTGAATTTAGAGAAAGTGTACCCATATTTGCTTGGAGGGAGAGTGTACAACCATTTTGTAAAAAACCATCTTCAGCACACCCTACCGGGATTCTAACCCCGATCTCCCCGTCATTGGTGGTACAATCTATTGCGAGAGTGATGCCTTATACTAAAGTTACCCACCTCAGTGGCGTAGTAGTCTAACGCACTGTTTCGTGTTGAACTAGACTGCCGAGGACGCGAAAATCGAGGTTCGAATCTCACTTGGGTTAACTAGGAGTGGTTATTCCTAATTGGTTTTCCAGTCTCCCTCCACGCAAATGCGGGTTCACTTCCTCTGTATTCACCTTTCCAAATTCCTAAACCATTGGTGTAGTTAGTAATTAAGCGTATAACCCGAATGGGTAATAATACACGGTGCTAAGTATTATTATTATTATTATTATTATTATTATACCAGAGGTTTCCAAACTTATATAAAAATATTGAAATTGCTAGGTGGGCCAGATCGAAGGAGAGACATACATTATTCTACATATTATGTGTATCTATATATATTAATCATTACTATATTTAAGCTGTGCAGCCAACATAATTACCCCCTTCCTCCCAAATAGTAAATGAAATACAAATAATAATAATCATACAATTTAACTAAAATTTTCATTTAAATAACTATTCACTCTATTCGAAACTTAAGCGCTCATCTCACTACTGATTAACCGGGATATTGGATACGAAATCACGTTCAAACCAGAAATAGTATCGAATTGTAGTTTTCATAATTCTTCAGATTACTATGGAGAAATTGTAATTAGTGAAATATTTTTTCTTATTTTAGAGTATTTAATACCTTTAAAATTTATTTCACTTTAAAAAAAATAGTAAAATGTTTCCATTGGCCTCGATTCCATTGTGTTTGAATGGAAGTTACAGTAAACATCATTGGTTTAAACTAAATCTATTTATGTTACACGTTATCTGTGGGGTTAAACGGGCTATTAACTTTATTCAAATAAAATTAAAGTAGAATATTTTATAAAAATTGAAAATGTTTGAAAGAAAATCTTTTATTTTTAACCATGTAAAATTTATAGTTACAACAGATTTTAATTCCATTTGCTTCGTGTCTCAATAGCTAATAATTATTGATTAAATTAAGAAATATTTTAACTATACTTTATTTAAAATTATAGCTATATTTTAGTTGAATTTCTATCGCTTTCAAATTTTCATTTTTATAAATCTTTTGTGTTATTGATTTATTTTTCTTCATAGAGCCTATTTATTTTTCTTGTCTCATATTATCTAATGAGATTAAATGGTGCATATATTTACTAATATGTTAGTGTTAGACTTTGTATTTTCAAATAATATAATATAAACTATAATAATTTAATATGCGCCTAATCTTGCTACCCGTCCATATTATATATATATTAGCACCGCATCTTACTACCCGTTCAGGTTATACGCTTAAGTATTAATTACACTAATGGATTAGGAATTGTGAAGATTGAATTTAGAGGAAGTGAACCCGCATTTGCGTGGAGGGAGAGTGTAAAACCATTTAGGAAGCCCCCAGTTCACCCGACCGAGATTCGAACCTAGATTTCCCCGTCCTCGGTGGTCTAGCGCAACACGACTGACGCGTTAGCCAACTACGCCACCGAGGCGGGTATCTATATATTAGTTTTTTATTTTTTTTTTTAAATGTGTAGAGTATTTGACCGTGAGAGAAGTAGTATCTAGTATAAACATTCTGCCCTACACCCTATCCTAGAGTGGACCGATACCAGGGCTTACAGAGATTAAATTTATATTGTTTAGGACATCGTCCAAAGTGATTACTTTACTCAGTGAACGCCGGTAGACACGATCACTGACTTGAGGACCACCAGGTGTCATATGACCTATAGAAAATGGAGGTAGCACAGGTACACACAACCGGGGAGTGATAAATAAATAAGTACTCAGACCTTCTGAGAAATTTGATGGCTTAGTGTATTGTACTGATAGGACAATGGTTACTATACATTAGCAGTTAAATACAGTAAATTGAGATATAATACCACAGTAAAATTCCGTGCACAAAACAATGAGATGTACCCTCTTATAAACAAAGCAATGGTTCATATACATATTTTACGGATCGTCTTCATGACGACAGATAGTAAAGTTTACTTAATAATATGAAAATACAAATTGGCTATTTAAATAAATTTAGATTAATTTCAAGTAAATGATGTAATTTAAAGTATTTCGAAAAGAAGTTAATTATTATTTAGACGAATAAATTTACAGTCTCCAAGATGGATCCAAAAGTGACGCTTATAAGATTCAACATGGATTCCCTTTTGTTCAACTTCAGAAAGTTTATTAACTATGGGATGATTAGCCCTCTAGATTTAAGCTCCTTCCACTAATGGATAAATGTTCACCGAGATTAGTTCTTTAGTCATACATGAACTCCACAAAAGTTGATAAGTTAAAATAATAAATCTTCGTATAGATTATGCCGTAATGGTTGAAACTTAGCAAACAAAAACTGCGTACCGGAAATGTTGATTATGTTGTTGATACCTTGGAAGTTTCACTAAAATAAATGGTACGGCGCACCGCACAGACTTTCTCTCTCTTTCTATAAACTCGTAAGATTTCTGAATGGAATAATGTACATTGTATCATCACCACTCCACATAAGAACACGCACAAAATTATATACAATGATATAGAATCAATGAGAAAAGAGGCGCATCTTTGTCCACCTAAGAGCATTTCAAACAGTTTAATGTCTTCCACAAGGGTCAACACTTCGTATTAAAATTTCGATTTCTGGTTAAAATTTTAACATTTTATAAGGTGTTGCAGATCTTCAAGTCATCGCATTGATATTTAATTATTCATTTATACATTTTGACCAATAAAAAATGTAAATATTGACTATTGAGTCTAAAATGGAGATAGATCATTGCTATGCAAACATTTCTCCAAAGAGATTTAAGGAAAAATAACATACTTTTTTAGATACTTATATTTAATTACTCTATGGCATTGGAGAATTATTGCGTTAAGACTTAAGTAGTATATGTTTACAACTAAAGCTCACAAAATTGTATTAATATATTTGCAAATATCTCAGAAACTTCTGCTTTTATAAAAAATATATGTCAATTAAAAGTTTTTTATTTCTAATAGTCCTACAATTTTGCAATGATAAGTTGTTTAGTTTCTCCAATAGTTGTGGAGATACGGAAATTAACGCTTCTGTAATGTACCCTAAAAATCATTTTCATAGGAAAATGAAAATAGCCAGTTTATTTATAATCTTAATCAACGCCTAGATACGAATTTTAATCAAAATCGTTTGAGCAGATTTTGAGAAAACCAAATTTTTCTCTTTTCACCCTTCAGTAAACTACCCTTAATTTTAAGTTTTTATAGACACACAGACAGACGGCATTGCAAAGACTATTTTTTAGGGTTTGGGGGGTCATGAGACGTCGACATCCATCAACATTTCAGGTTAGTTTTTTTTTAACGGTCGCAATACTTAAACTTTAATGTCCAAAAAGTTAAAAAAATTCATATAATTGCGTATAGATTGAAAGTTATTGATTTTATAAAAATATGTTTCGGATAAAATATCTGTATTATAAATATATATACATATTTGTATTGCTAAGTAATTTCATATCTCAAATAGTTTCGGAGCTATTTAAAAAAATGTTAATTGACGCATCAGACCGGAGCCCTTAAAGCCATTTTGCCGAAATATTGTGGGTAGCCATTTTGTTTGGAATATTTATTAATGTTTATAAATGAAATTTAATCAAAATCGTTAGATCCGATTTTGAGAAAATCGACTTTTTTTCTTTTTGCCCTTCAGTAAACAACCCTTAATTTTAAGTTTTAATAGACACACAGACAGACGGCATTGCAAAGACTATTTTTTAGGGTTCGGGGGGTCATGAGACGTCGAAATCCATCAACATTTCAGGTTAGTTTTTTTTACGATCGCAATACTTTAGCTTTAATGTCCAAAAAGCTAAAAATATATATATAATTGCGTATAAATTGAAAATTATTGATTTTATAAAAATATGTTTCGAATAAAATATTTGTATTATAAATATATATACATATTTGTAATGCTAAGTAATTTCATATCTCAAATAGTTTCGGAGCTATTATAAAAAATGTTTATTTACGCATCAGACCGGAGCCCTTCAAGCCATTTTACCGAAATATTGAGAGTAGCCATTTTGTTTGGAATATTTATTAATGTTCATAATTGAAATTTAATCAAAATCGTTAGAGCCTATTTTGAGAAAATCGACTTTTTCTCTTTTTTCCCCTTCAGTAAACTACCCTTAATTTTAGGGGTAGATATCCAATTCCAAAAACCCCTCGGGGCAACCCTATGAAAACCCTAGATATGAAGTTTCAGCTCAATCGGTAAAATAGTTTAGGCTCTAGTTGGAGGTACAGACAGACAGACAGACAGACAGACGGAAATTCAAAAACCACTTTTTCGGATTCAGGAAGTCATGAAACGTCAAAATTCATCAAAATCTCGAGTTCGAATTTTTTTACGATCACCATACTTTCTCTACCTGTAAGATAGAGAGAAAGTAAAAAATGAAAATACACTTACGACGTTCCGAAACATGTCCTTCCTCGATGTTGATGTTTATATTTCTGAACTCAAGAATATACCGGGCTTTACATGAATTTTCACTTCCCGAAAAATTTAATACACCATTCTTAAACAGATTTTTAGTAGAGTCCTAGAATTACATTCTGGTATTGCCTTCTTCAATCCAGATAGTCATCGACACAATATTCACTAACCAACTTATTAATTTATGTTTATAAATGTCAACAAGTTCTTTAATTATCACAAACCATAACAAATCATTTTACAACAATAATCACTAACCTACCCATAAATTTACATTTATAATCGTAAATAAACAAAAATTAAACGTCAACAGAACTGACCAAACTCAATGCCTAATTAGTGGTCGAGGTTTCATTCATGTTATAACAACTCTTTGAATGCCTTGGAAATTACAAGACCATCTTTATCACATCCAAACTCCTCGATACAACGATCGGACCAGTTTGTAAAAACAATTACGTTAGTAAGAATAATAAAACCCATAGTAATTATTATTATTATTATTATTGTATTATTATTATTATATCATCATCATCACATTTAAAGATAAAATCAAATCCTCTAAGTAAATAAAAATATTAAATAGTTTCCCATGTCAGGCGAGCGACTCAAGCTTCTTGGCGGCCTTTCGGTGAAACAATCCATCTTCTGTAGCATTCTTTCACGATCTGTGTTGCCTGGACGACCATTATTGGATTATCGCTGGGTTTGAAAGCCATGTTCGTTACACAAAGTTAGGGCGTAAATCTAAAACCTAACTTATACCTAACCAACCAGACCATGGTGACCATATGATCAGTTCCCCTTTCGGAAAAAATACCTACTGAACCCGGCACCTCTAGATCAGTAGCCAGGGGCGCTGACCACTAGCCAAGTGACTGGTCAAATTGACATTAATAGAATAGGGATGAGGAAGGTAGAAATCAGAGGAAGTGAACGCGTACAAGCGTGGAGATAGTTGGGAAAACCATTTAAGAAAAAAACACCCTCAGTGTACAAGACCAGTATTCTAACCCCGACCTCCCCGTCACTGGCATCCCAATCTGTTGCAAGGTTGACGCCTTAAACCACGCGAACACTGACGAGGGTAATTATGTTATTAAAACTAATCATCGCGTCCTGATAATATATATAAATGATCCTCGTGACTGCTTGAAACTAGTAAGTTTGAGCTGTAGCTGTACACAGATAATGTTCACTAATTACCCCTATGTTGATTAAACACCCCTCCCCTCTTTCCACAAACATAAAACGCACGTGTTGAAGTGTTACATCTGTACGTGATCTCAGAAATACCATTCAGAAACATCAAAAATTAACCAGAACAAAATAGGACTGTAAACGTAATTTCCGAAACACTGAAGGGAACCGTACAGACTGACACATTTTAGATATCACTGGAACTAGACCAGAAGAAACTAACCCTTAGTACGCAAATACACAGGTTCAATCAATCATAAATATCCCTTTCTCATCTGAGAATAGTTTTAATTTTAAATATCTGGCATTAATAAATTTATGAGTTTTATTAACATTAGAAATAATCATAGATATTTTTAATTACCACGATAATTCGTTTACAAATGTACGTACTGCCAAAATGTAAATAAATACTTACACAAAACACAAACCTGTTACAAAGAAAATATGATACACACTTTTTTGTGCTTGCTAAAATGAAGCTTGAAATAATAGCTTCACAAAATGGTATGAATACTATATTTAATGTAAAACTCATCATTAACCTAGATAATCATTCTGTAATCAGGTCGACCTTGGTGATCTTGAGGTAAAGCGCCGGATTAAGAACCCGATGTTAGTGTGTTCAAATCCAGCTGAGGTTGACGTATTTTTCTTGAGCTATAAAAATCTAGAGCAGAACTTCCTTCAGTAAAGAAGTAGAGCCGTCGGTCCCGTGTCGATTGTGGCATGTAAAAGAACCCTGGAAGGTACGTGGAAATACCTTTCCCTGTAAAAATTGGAAGAATTCCTCACTCTCGCTCATGAAAATTCTCGTGTGCTCATATAATTAGTCGGTTCAAAAAGTGCATGTTAAGTAGCTCAAATAAATAAAAAATATTAATCTTTTGCCCTAATTTTTTACAAGATTTATCATTTTCAAAAATTAACACAAAAATGTTTGCACTTATTTAGTGAATATTGGAACATAATTAAATCGATGAACTCAACGTTATCGTTACAGTGGGAAGCACAGGATCTTTAACCGGGGTGGTCGGGGTGGGGGGCAGCAAAAGATGTTTGGGGACTCGAAAAATAATTAAACGTATTTGCTTAAAGTCAATTAGCTTAATTCACGTTTGGAAGAAAAATTCGATGTAGGCATGTAGTACAGTATACTCTCGATTTACTGGTAATTGAGGGGAGGGAAATCACAGATAGTACAAATAATCCCCATCTGTTTACCACCGCCATTCAAAATTTGCTACCCTTTGTTTCTACTTTTTATTGAAAATGATTTACCACAATGATAAATATAAAAACAAAGCAGCGAAATCGACTCTTGCATGCGAATAGCATTAAGTAATACATTCGAATCAAGAATATACAAATTAGTGGAGAGTGTTCAACAGCAGAGGTCCCATTAAATACATTTAGGTAGGTTCATTTATGGTTTTTTAAATTTGTCTGTTATTATAAATAAATCTTAGTGATTAATATGTTAGTAAAACTAGGGGGCTGCGAAAATATTTTAGGATGTTTAGGGGGCCGTGAGTAATGAAAGGTTAAGAGCCACTGGCATAGTACATTATTGCCCCAAACTCTTCAATTGTTTAACTAGAAACTTGAGTGTATACAGTTGGTATATTTGGATTGTTGAATTATAAATGTTGTATATTATACAGAGAAAACTAAGAGTTAATAATAATTTTGAATGGAATCCTTACTTAAAACTATGGCGAAGTTGTTGGGTTATCTGAATACCTGCCTGGCGGCGCATGTGGATCTTTTCAGAGCCCTTGGAGCAAGAGTTTGGAATAATTGGCATTGCGGGATCGGCATGGAGGAGAGTCATCTCTTATTTGCAAGGGGAAACCTCTTAAGAGGCAGGATATAGTTGAATATCGCTCTCTCTCTCTCTCTCCCTGGATTCCTCCATCTCACGATGTTGGCGGCATCAAGTGGGGAAAGACGCAATTAAAACTGCTGCAGAATAACTTTTTATTGTACGTCTACTTACCTCATTCAGAAAGATTTTAATTAACTAAAGTTTCTAGATTTTCTTTTCTCAATGTTTTTTTTTTTATCTTAATCTTCTTTTCAGCGTAGGTTTTATTGAATCCAAAAATTAATAAATGTGTATAGTAGAAATTTCACAAAAATTAATACAAAATGTGTATTGATGAATCACTCATAGGACGTTTATTTTCATATGTTTGAAGATTTTCTCTAAACACAATAACTAAAATATAGTTCAAATACTTTTAGAGCATTTATTGGGTACTCTCTGTAATGGGGAACCATCTTTAAAATGTCATGCTTTTTTTCAAAATGGGATATACGCCTTTGTAGATTAATAGCTACATAATTATTATTTATCAAAATAATTTTATAAATTGTTTACCAATATATTTTATATTGATTTGCACAGGAATATAATTTAATTTATTAAAAATAATCCATCGATCTATAGATATTCCAAATCGCATACTTGGATAGAGTATTTAATAGTGAATTTGTGGATTCAACGATAACAATTCATACCACAATTTTTTATGGAGGTACCATATCGATTTTGGCACGTAATAAGACCCTGGAAGTTATGATAACATTGGTAGGCCCTTTCGGTTTTACTCATAAAAATTCTAGTGTGCTAAAATAATCAGTCAGTTCAGAAAGTGCACATTAAATACGTAAATCAACCGAAAAAGTGAACAAAAAATGAATAATAATAGTAATAATACTTAGCAACAAGTTTTAATACCCGTTCGGGCTAAACACTTAAGTACTGGTTTTTTTAACACTGCGTCTTACTCTCCATTTGGATTGTATGCATATGCATTAATTACGCTAATGAGTTAGATGTGAGGAGGTTGAATTTAAAGGAAGTGTACCTAAATTTGCGTTGATGGAGAATATAAAGCCATTTAGGAAAAAGCACCCACAGTACCCCGGGTGGGATTGAACCCCGATCTCTCTTCATCGGCAATCGTCTATTGCGAGAGTGATGCCCTAAGGCTTATACCATACGGCCACCGAAGCAGGTGATGGGAATTTTGAGTTTATAATATCAACCGGGTGTATTATAGTTGTTTTCCCAAAATGGTTTATCCCAGGGGAAAAATCAGGTACAGTTCCTCTAGATTTTATCATATTCATCCCTAGCATATTAGTGTAAATGATTAGATATTTCGGATGAAAAGTAAGACGGGAAGTACCAACATAAATATTAAAGTTGTTTTATAACATGTACCGTAAAAGTATATGGAATACAGATGATTGATTAAGATAAAACTGTTTTATTAAGATATATGAAAATTATTTTGGTAGTACGAAACCTTAGCTGAGCACGCAGCGTGTCTGCCTACTGAGCTAAGGGATCTGGATTCGATTCCTGACATGGCTTAAAAGCTTATCATTAAAATATGGATTCCCCATTTCAAAGTGATGAATTAACTGTTATAGGTTGGTTGATGTGTTTGTTCTATATAATAATAAACTAATTGAAAATTCATGTGTTGATATAATCAGTCGGTTCAGAAAGTGCACGTTAATTACCAAAGAAAAATTACTAAACTTAGTACGCAGAAATCTAAAAATTTCATCAACATTCTTGTGGGAAGCTATAATTTAAAAATAGATTTTAAACTTACTATAGAAAAGATGTACCGTTATTCACATTAATATTGCCCAGAACTCCCCAATTGGTAAAAAGTACTACCACAATAGCTTTGATACGTTATACACTCCCCTTTCCCCCAAATTAAATCTCTGGGTACGCAACTGCTATATAAAACATGATATATATAATGTTATTATATCGCTGTTCAATAAACATGTTCATTTTATTATAACAATAACCTATGTCGGCCTTATATTTTTTTTTCATCTATTGGTGGTATTGTCTAATTAGTCAACGAATGCCAAGTTTGTAACTGTCTGGGAAGTGTGAGAGAATTCATAAAGTGGTTTATGGTATCGTATATGTCTAATTGGAAGTCAAGTGAAGTACTTGCCTCTCGTGTTTTGAAAACGAATGACTGTGGTTCTGGCTTTCTGAAACTTCTTTGCTGAATAAAAATTCACTGTTAAATCTGTGGTGCAGAAATATGGGCTCATATGTAAGTGGATTTTTTAATTATGTTGTATGCATTCATTCTACGCTGAATACAACGCCGCTCTGTTTCATTTAAAAAGCTTTTGTGTAAGCGCTGTTCAAAAAATCAATTAGAGCGTATTATTTCGAGTTTTTTAATTTCTTGTTTTTATTTACACGCAGAATTTGTTGTTTTAGAACATATGTCACAAATGAGAAGTAAAAATATTAATTAATAACAAATAATTACATAAAATATTAGTGCAATATTATTAATAAATCACTTATTAATTTATGCACGAACGTGATGCGATTAATTTGTTTGAACCAATTTTAAGAAGCTTACATAAAAAAAATTTTGTTTTTATTATAAATAGTCTTAGCAAATATCAAAACTATTATCCAGTTATCATCTGGGGGCATAATGTTCTATCTATACTGATTATATATGTTAAGCAACATTATTTATAAGAATTTTTAAGAAAAATTATGATTAAGCAATAAATCCTTCACCCCACCTTTATTAACACATCACACACACACATTTATTTTGTAGCACAACGTTGTAATATTATAATAGTAATTTACTTATTACTAGTTTGTCTTGATGAATAAATAGTGTATTTGTCAAAATGTACATTAGTATAGTTATATACAAATGTAGTTCAGCTTTTATTTGCGCTGTGACCTATTTCTAAGCTAAGGATTTTGTACAAATGATGGCATTGCAAAATTGATTAACAGTTTTTAATTTATTTATTAAAACATCAACCACCTAAAAATAAAAGATTAAAAATAAGGTCGGTGGTAAAATAAAATAAGTTTGACAAACATTGATATTTAGTGAACAACTATTATTTGGCGGTCACATTTTTGGCATTGCTACGGCTGAGATTGATGTCAAACCCAAGTTCAAACCCCGAATATGGAGTTAAAATTATACTTGGTGCAAGTGACCCCTAATATATTCTAATTTAATGATTAAGTGTGCTGGCGTATTAGATATACAATGAAACACTGATTAAAAATTAGTAAGTGTGGTCCTCTTAAACACCAAGGCTACCCACTTCGGTATCTGCGGGTCTAATGCGCTACTCTCGCAGTAGACTATACAGCCAATTACGTGGAGATTGGGGTTCGAATCTCGACCGAGTATAGTGAGGGTGGTTTTACCAAAATTGTTTTACACTCTCCCTTCATGCAAATGCAGGTACACTTACTCAAAATATGACCTTCCTAATCCATAAAACTATTAGCGTAGCTAGTACATAAGCGTACAACCCAAACGGGTAGTAAGACGCGGTGCTAAACTTAAAAAAACAAAAAATACCAAGATCTTTAAGTAACGTTGAGGAAATTCACTCTAATTAATGTGGAGAGGGGATTGAAATCACATCTGATCCCCAACCCCAAACCCCCACCCTACAATTACATTCGGCTGATATTCGAATCGTGATTTGTTTGACACTGGATAACCAATATATCTTTAACTTTATGCCTTATACCATGCTACCACCAGTACAAGTGGCATCTAATATGAATTTTGCTATGGAAACGAGTATATCTTTGCGTATACGAGACACATCTCGAAATTTATTGAAAAAAAAAATCAGCAAATTTTGAAGGTTATTGTTTATTCTCTTAAAGGTTAATCAATGAATAATTGCCCGTCTTTTAAGAACTACACTAAAAAATATTAAGATGGACTGTTTTTAATTTGTTAGATGTATAACCCAAACGGGTAGTAAGACGTTGTGCTAAGTATTATTTAATTGGTTGAAAGTAATCGAATTGGCTGGTAACACTTTTCCAAGAAAAAACTTAAATTCATGAAAGAGACAACAATAATATATTTTAAGTTTATTAAAATATCTTAATTTCTACGGATAAATAATCAAATGATAGCCTGAAGTATATTATTTGTTTAGATTTTCGTATTTGCGCACTTACTTTTTACTATATTCAAAACACCTCCATATGCTATAATTATTATTTAATGACACATTCCACAAATATCAACTTATAATTAGAATAAATTTACAATAAAGAAAATGTTTTATTTCCTGAAATACCTATTAATAAATATGAATTTCTAATTTTTTTACTAAGATGAATATTGGACGTTCTATTTATGATGATACTGATCTTAACACACCATGTACAAATTAACATAATTATAGATTCTAGAACATACGTAATGACACTCAGCCCTTTGGCTACCATTTCATCACAATGATGGAGAAAACTCGAGGTTCACTAACTATACATATATCAATTTTGCCCATTAGGTAGGTAAATTATTATTATTATTATTATTATTATTAGCACCACGTCTTACTACCCGTTTGGGTTATACACACTTACGCTAATGTGTAATGGTAGGGTGATTGTGAGATGAAATGGAGGACCTACAGTTTAACGTGGAATCCGAACCACGGTGGAGGCCTGGCATTCCTCACATTCACAAGTTGTGATTAATACACATCTTGTCAGAGGTGAAGGAAGGGTTTGGCAATCAGATAAATCTGTGCCGGGACCGAGGATTGAACCCCGGACCCCCAGCACAGAAGTCTGACACCTTACCCCTAGACCACCAGGTCACCCTAGGTAGGTAAACATAATTACTCTGCACTACTGATTGGCCTAATGTAACTACATTTTTAGACCATCATCACATTTTTACTAGCAAGTTATTATAAAATCTAGTAAGAGTACTTTTATAAATCCTATCAAAGAATGGTTTACCACTCTCACTCTATAAAAATGTGTTTACATTTACTATGAACTCTAAACTCCTCATCCCTACCCAATTAACATAGTTCAAATGCGTATAGTATTAAGACGTGGTGGTATAAAAAGCAACTCATTGTTCTTATGCAGTTATTCAATTTCAATGGACGACATTTTTCAGCCATATACTACCCTACCATTCACGTAGACCATCATCATTTTATAACTCACTCGATATTTGACCGACTTTGATGTAACTAGAACCGTCAATTAATAGTCTTGTCGTTGACAGATTTTTTGCCCCCAATGTTCTGACCATAAATCAATGGCGTACCTATCGTACTGGCGAACAATCGGGCAAGACGTGTGATGTAGTGCCCGTGTTAAAAGCATTAATTTATCATTCTAGTTGAGTGAAAATTGATCTGCAATAATAGCCGCATCACAATATTTATGTGGACAAATTAAAACGCTAAGGGAAATCTATTGTTTGGCTCAATTTAATAACAAAATGTTGCAACAATGGCCTTCAGAGAGTAAATCATGATGATGTCCTCATGTGCTTTGTCTAATGAATAGTAAAACTTCTTTTGTCAGAATATGATATTTTGTCAAATATACGAATCAACCCATATGTGTGTGTAAAAAATATATTTTTTCCAGGGATATGAATAGAAAGTTAACATATTGCATTTTTCGTTGACATTTAAAAAACACACGATAGTATGGGTCTACAGAAACTTTCAGATAAGCAACATTGTCAAAACAAAAAATTGAAAAAACTACTATTGAATATGTTTTTGCAAAAATGGAATCAGCCCATGGAGCAACACCCTCAGAAAATTAAAGAAAATGACCTGGAGCTTCTAATTTTTCGTAGAAATTGCGAAAATCTTCTGATTCAATAAATCATAGCTATTTAAAGTAACTGGAAGTACTTTAATTCCTTTATATTTAGTTAATTATTTTAATTGATTTTAAAAGTAGTGGACTAAGGCCCTTATGACATGGGGGCAGATAAAAAATCTAAAAATGTTATTTTTAATAAAGTAAAGTTACGTAAAATTAAGTTAAAATGATTTATTTTAGAAAATTTAATAAAAAAGTAGTATGATAACATTGTAATGTAAAATCGGCAGTAGCTTACTCATAGGTTCGCAATCTCTTCATTATATTATTCATCATATCCTACCATTGTTGGCCAACTTATTTATGCTCATTTAAGAAGTTATAATATTTTGATTTAAGTATTGAAGGTTTTTACATTGCCAATCCTTTTCCTTTTTATTGGCACCTTCTCTCTAGGATAGGAAATATAGTTAAGGGTAGTTGAGATATTACATTCACACAATATCCATCGATATACTTTTAACAAACTACAACCCCAGTTGGACCTTAATTTTATGCAAATTGAGGAAATATGCTTATACAAAAAAAATTGCCTTTTTCTTGACACTTTTCTTTAATCTCCTCAAAGACTGGTGTATTTTTATGACAGCGTGGCCACCACTCTTTATTATCAGCTATGCCTTATGTCTGTCTGCACTCTTTGAATGCGATTTTTATTTTCTAATTGTCTGCACTATGGGCTCTTCTTATCATTTCTTTGATGTCGTACATGAGATCAAATTTTTATAGTAACCTTTTTATAGGGCTAAGTTCTCAACCACAGTACAGGAAATTGTACCTTCTCGCAGTAAAAAGTGATATGATTTCTTAAAGGAAGAAGTATTTGTGAGGCCACTTAATAATTGGGACATGGAATGATTTTTTTCTGTACCTCACAGTTATTGACATGGATTTACAGCTCCTTAGCACTGTAGGAGAGATCACTTTGTATTTTATTAATCGTTTTCATTTATTTTCATATATTATTCCTTTTGACCTTCAGTAGACTACCCTTAATTTTAGTGTTGGATATCTAATTCCAAAACATCCTTGTGGGAAACCTAATAAAACCCTATATAGCAATTTTTTATCCCGATCAGTTGAATGGCGTCGGCTCTAGGCCGAGATACAGACACAGACAGACACATAGATAGAAGGAATCGTAGAAACAACTTTTTTAGGTGGATTTATCAAAATTTAGAGTTCAATTTTTTTTAAAGATCACAATACTTCTCTCTCCCAGAAGTGAGAGAAAGTAAAAACCTGTTGAAAAATTAAAAATTTTCTACACGATCTTAATTTTGTATTTTTTGTATAAATTATAACTACCAAAAAATATGTTCGAAAAATATGCTTCATTTCTTAGGCTTTCATAAAGAACTAAAATATTTGTCATGCCATAAACTTTGTGACAGAACCAAATGATATATTGTTTTTAGGCGCACAATTATTATTAGCACCACGTCTTACTACCCGTTCAGGTTATACGCACTTACGCTGATGTGCAATAGTAGGGTGATTGTGATAGGAAATGGAGGACCTACAGTTTAACGTGAAATCCGAACCACGGTGGAGGCCTGGCATTCCTCACATTCACAAGTTGTGATTAATACACGTCTTGTCAGAGGTGAAGGAAGGGTTTGGCAATCAGATAAATCTGTGCCGAGAGCGAGGATTGAACCCCGGACCCTCAGCACAGAAGTCCGACACCTTACCCCTAGACCGGCAGGTCATCTGCTAGGTGCACAATTAAAAACATTTTAATTGGGTACTTCAATTATTTGGAGCTCACCCCAGTGGTCACGAGGATTAAGGCGTTATTATCTTATGACCTAGTTTGAAAGTGACGTGCTGGTCAGGGCTCGAATCCTGGTTGGGAGTTAACGAGGGTGTTTTTTATGAACTGGTAGTCCACTCTCGCTCCAAATTTCCTGTTCTACTTCCTTCATCCCTATCTTGTGATTGTAAATATATGCGGCTAGGTCTGACGAGTGGTTTACTCAATGCATGGCCTGTTATTGACACCACGCCTTACTACCCGTTCAAACTATATGCTTATTAATTAATTTAACTAATGTTTCAAGTAGGAGGAAGGTTCAATTTGAGAATGTATACCCACAATTGTGTGGAGGGAGAACATAAAACTATCTAGAGAATACCACCCTCAATACACCTGAATGAGATGTGAACTCTGGTCTCCCTGTCATCGGCCCTCCAATCTCTTTCGGGAGAGACGTCTTAAACTACCCGACCACTGAAGCGGGTTGACATGTATTATATATTAGGACGGTATTTACATTAACATTTTTGGCTGGTCAATTTGTCATCTTGTCTCAATCAGCCCAGTACTTGTGGGCGGAAGAAAACAATCAGCCCAGTACTTGTGGGCGGAAGAAAACAATCAGCCCAGTACTTGTGGGCGGAAGAAAACAATCAGCCCAGTACTTGTGGGCGGAAGAAAACAATCAGCCCAGTACTTGTGGACGGAAGAAAACAATCAGCCCAGTACTTGTGGGCGGAAGAAAACAATCAGCCCAGTACTTGTGGGTGGAAGAAAACAATCAGCCCAGTACTTGTGGGTGGAAGAAAACAATCAGCCCAGTACTTGTGGGTGGAAGAAAACAATCAGCCCAGTACTTGTGGACGGAAGAAAACAATCAGCCCAGAACTTGTGGGTGGAAGAAAACAATCAGCCCAGTACTTGTGGGCGGAAGAAAACAATCAGCCCAGTACTTGTGGGCGGAAGAAAACAATCAGCCCAGTACTTGTGGGCGGAAGAAAACAATCAGCCCAGTACTTGTGGACGGAAGAAAACAATCAGCCCAGTACTTGTGGGTGGAAGAAAACAATCAGCCCAGTACTTGTGGACGGAAGAAAACAATCAGCCCAGTACTTGTGGGCGGAAGAAAACAATCAGCCCAGTACTTGTGGGCGGAAGAAAACAATCAGCCCAGTACTTGTGGGCGGAAGAAAACAATCAGCCCAGTACTTGTGGGCGGAAGAAAACAATCAGCCCAGTACTTGTGGGTGGAAGAAAAAGCGAAACAAACTAATAATGGACAAGGTCAAACAATACGGATGTTTTTATCTTTATAACAAAAACGGCGTGTAGCCCGTTCGGGTAGTAAGACGTGGTGCTAATTGACAAATATAACAAAAACCTTTTAACAAACATTATCATAATTTTTTGCTCTCATTTCATGAGGCTTTTTTTTATAAACTGTTTGGCTTTCACAAATACTGAATTAGTTTGCATGTATTTTATGGTGTTTTTTTGTTGTTGTTGTTTCACATTAAAGCCTTCATTTGTGATGTGTTTTATTATTTTTATAAACATTAAAAAGTGGATTGTACCAGTTTTTCTGCACCGCCTCTGACAAAATATTTCCTTTGTATGTTTATAATTAATAGCACATAATGTTCAATCACTGTCAGGAGTCCCGGTTTCGATTGTCTACAAATGTATCTTATCAGCCTGGGAACTGGGTGTTGTGTCGGCTCTACCATTAGATTAGAGTAATTTATAAGTTGTGTTATTAAAACATATGCATATATATCTTATTTGCCTAGATTATTTCTTGTGTTTAGTTAGAAGACCCATTTGAAAAAGCCCTTTCACGTCACAGCTAATATTATAAATTCACGTATTGGTAGAAGGGGTGAAGAGGGAGGGAAAGGGATCTGGTGAGTAGCCCTTGGCAATGAAAATATCCCTTTCGGCAAGTCTCGCTAGAGACGCTAACTTAATATTTCAATTATTCCGACTGTCAGTGAGGTATAGCTAGGCTACTTGACTGCCACGGGGGGGGGGGGCTATCTGTCGCACTACATCCACTGGATATAACTCCCCCTTTTTTTCCCAGACAAACTAATAAAATACGCGTCACTTGGATATAAAAAGTAATACACTTCTTTCTCTCATTCAACATTTTAAATAAAAAGGCGGTTTAATATTTTCCGCTGAGGATATTACTCTTCTCTTTGCTTTATCCAACGCAACCCACCTCCTCCCCTCTTAAAAGGGAGGGGAATATAGTGCTGTACTTGTATACATTATTTTGAATTTCCGCAAGTAGACTTTACCAGATGTAATGGAATATTTTCATTGCGAAGGGTCTACAAAAGTAAACATGTTGTATCGACTTGTGCTTTATAAACAGCTGTACGCAGCATCAATTTTGGTACGAGACGTGTTCCATTTCTTTTAAATCTTGCTATATTTTTTTTACAAAAAACATTATTTTAATGATTAAAATAAAACAATTATTTAAATGTATTTGATATATATCCTATGCACATGTTTCATATGTGGGATTTTTCTTCCTATTATTTTTATTACACTGATCTAACATGTGTGTCATACGGTCTAGGAACCTTCAAAAACAATATTTTGCTATAAAATATTGTCTGTGCAAATTTCACTAGCAGTGGTAGTCAGTGTTTGATCGACATGATTCTTACCTTTCACTCAGAAGGTCAGACCTAAGATCAATTCGGGTTCTTATTTTCAATGTACTTATTATATTATTTCTTCAGGTGAGTTCCGGTGCATTTGCTTTAAATTTGGCTTCATTCTGTCTCTTTGGGAGTACAGGGGAAGCAAGAAAAGGCTAGTATTCTTGCAGTTTTTATAGCAAAACATTTATTTGGCAAAAATAAATAGTTAAATATTCCTCCAGTAGAAACGTAGTTTAATTGTCTTCACATAGTGATATAAACATTGCTTGAATAACTGTCATGAGCATATCAGAATATTATTTTTAGGTATTTAACTTACACCTCCTTAACCGACTGATTATATCAGCAAATGACATAACAACTTGCTTAATTCTAGAACAACCCAAACTGGTGGTCACATGCTCTAAAACGTTACTCTCACAATAGTCTGTTTCGCCGGTGATGCGGAGGTCGGAGTTTGAATCCTGGCTGGGTGTAATGAGGATGTCTTATCCTAAATTACTTTCCACTCTCCCTCCACATCAATATAGGCGTGTTTGCTCTAAATTCTGTCTTCCTTATCTTTAAATCATTTATGTAATTTAAATGTGGATAGTTTGTATGGATAGTAATATGTGGTGTAGATTAAAAATAATAATTATATAAGAGAGACCGTCCCATGGCCATTCATGAATCAATATGAAAGTAGAAGCCCCGTTGTTTTTAGCACCACGTCTTACTACCCGTTCAGATTGTGGGCCTTTGTACTAATTATACTAATATGTTAGGGATTAGTAAAGTTTAATTTAGAGGAAGTGTAACTGCATTTGTATGAAGGTAGAGTGGAAAACAATTTAGGAAAATCCACCCTCAATATACCCGACCGAGAAAGAACCCTGATCTCCCAGTATTCAGCAGTCTAGTTTATTGTGAGAATAGCGCCTTAGACCATTTTGCCACCGAAGTGGGTCCCCGATTTATTATTGATAAACGTTTCATCCAAAGTGAGAATAGAGCCTGAAACTCTCAACTAACTAGGTATTTGCGTTTCCGACTTAGCTAAGGGGTCTCACTACACTACATAATTTAAGAATATATATTTATAAAGGTATAATTTAATTAAATGCACCCGCATTCAACCAGGGAGAGGATATACATCAAACGCTAATGGAAATAAAAAAGTTTAAGTGCACCCAGTAAGGATTAAATCTTGATCTCCCTAATCTGTGTCACGAACATATCGCTACATTGGCATTGCCTGTTGCTAATCGTGTGTTCTTTTTTTGTTGTTTCAGATCGTAGATAAGGACAAGAATCCTGGAGGAGGCGACATCACCAAGCCGAGCAGTGAGAAGAGAAAGGCAGAGGACGGAGAGCCCAATAAGGACCTAAAGAAGGTAGGGACGATTATATTCAACTGTCTTGTGTGTCGAATATACTTGGAGTGATCGACCGAGCCAGCGATTAAATTCGTGCATAGTCTGTCTAGTATTTTAAATACCTCTTGAAAGAACATGACGGTAGGAACGCTATTCAGCTGTCTCCGACGTCAAAATCTTAAGAGCTATCGACTGAGACAGTGATTTAGCTCGTATAAACTCTTTTTTTAGAATCATATTTATGTATATAGGTATACCATGCTCCACATTATATTGCTCCAAACTTTAAATTATTTAAATATACATGTTATCAATTTAATTTGGCTAATTTTGTTATTAGTGTTAATGTAAATTTAATGATCATTTAAAAAAATATTATCTAAGGAAACGCAATGAACAGGATGCATTTTTAAGACCATTTAATACTACTGGTATTCTATAAATAAGCTGTAAACTCACCTTGGGTAAATCAGCAACACACATTGAAGAGTAAACATTGTGAGAACCACGTTTGAATATGAGCGTTAGAGAGTTAAAATACTTTCTAACCTATCTAGAATCAAGATCAGCCTCCACATTCAAAGTAAACATCTAAATCAGCAAGGTTATTATATGCTTAATATAGGGTCTAATGTAATAAGATATTAGCATATATTTATATATCAATATTAATTACACGTATTCACAAATTGCGTTGTCAGGGTCCAAGGACAAGTGTAAAATGGTCACTGTAATGTGTGAGGTTCATCCAGAATGGCTTAATCAATGTAACACGATTAATACTACTACTAGGTTTATTAAATAAAAGTGTACTGACACACATTCGTCATAGTGATGAGCGTTGGGCCCACCCGTCCCCGGTCACTTGTAAGATTGAATCACAATTTATATTTCGTTCTAAATCCACAATCCCTCTTGAAAGGCTGTCACACAATTACACCAACATGGCCATAGATTAAGACACTTACGCAGACTCGGCAATTGCCCATATTCGACTGCCCTTCTCCAACTCTCTTAGAGCGGTATTTAACAGGAAATAGCTCACATTTCAGAGACATGACTCTAAAATTACAAGCTAACCGGTGACAGGTGAACTTACAATAGATACCAAACTCTTTGAGAATAACATCACTAAGTTGAGACCCTCACAGTGTTAATAAATCAATGCGAGATCTGCAAAGTTAGTCAAGTACTGGTATACTTGACTTCCTTGCTCAGATATGATTCAGAAGGTCTTAATTAAGCTCGACTCTCGACAGAATACATTGGTTGCTGTGATTTTCAAGGCATGTTTTACGCCATTTCTCCATAGGAACAATGGTTCATATCCTTAAATCAATTCGGTTTCCCCACTCTGTGGCCTTAAATTAGTGTAAGCTGTGACCAACCTAAACGGGAAGTAGGATGAGCAGCACTTAAATCAATGAGAGTAAACCTCTATAGCAAAAGGAATTAAATCACTATTTATTTTCACTTTAGAGTGACATTGGATTAGGTCTTTAAGGGAGATATCTTAATCAATAGTCCCCAGACGCTAATAGGCCAAGTCTGTATAGTGTCGGCAAACATCAGCTGCAAAAATAACAAAATGCTGATACCGTTAATTGTCGTAGTTAGTTTGTCAGACTCCAGTATTTGCCAGTGTGCAACAAGAACCATGCTACTTGATTGCCAATAGTGCGCTCTTGGCTTGGCAATCCACGCTTCTTGCGGTCATCCCTGGGATTACAAGCGACGCTAATTGTCCGTGTATTGATTAGTGAGCCAAGAACACACAGTAATTACAAGGCCAGATGACGCTCTCGGCCACCTGAATCGTTGCCTGAGGACTCGCTCGAATGGTTCCCTAGAGACATCAAGACTAGGAGGGTGGCAACCTACTCACTAATCAGTTTTAGGAAAGTATAATTAATATACCTACTTTTTAATACATAATATATATTAATTACACATTCCTATATTATATATATATATTATATATATATATATATACGCTACTGTGAATGTGCTGAATGTGATGAGTTTGTAAAGTCACCGGTGATTCTAAAAAGCCACTGGTTCACTTGGGAAATGTGAATGTCTTTACTATTTCACATACTCGCCGAACATTTCACAAAATCACCGGTGAGTTTACAAAATTGTCATCAACCACCAGTGAATTTTAATAAGTTACGTCAAGATTAGGCTTGGTTAGGCTGGTTTAGGCAAGTTGGATTAGTTTAGAAAAGTTTATAATAGTTTATTTTAGCTTAGGTTATGTTAGACTAGGTTAGTTTAGGTTAGTTTATATTTATGTTCTATATTTGTATCCACATACACTAGATATTTTATAAAATCACCGGTAAATATAGATAGTAGAGTTCATGTTTCATACTTTCACCAAAATGCAGTGAGAGATTTATAAAACCACTGATAAATTTAGATAAATCCTATTATTTGTTAAATAAATCATCACTTAATTCGCTTTCGGTGATTCTCTACATTCACTGGTTATTTTACAAAATAACGAATTCAGCACATTGACAGTATCATAAATATATAATATAGGAATGTAGGACTAAAGAATATATATGAAAATAGGAATATATAATTAAAATATATAACTAGAAAGTTTGTCTTGAGCCGGGATTAAAATAAGATAGTTTTTTACTCTTTTGTATTTAAATATAATGGAAATAGTAAACAAGACAATAATCTTGGTTTTAGTGCTGTAAAGTTCTACCACTGAGCTAGCTAGACTCACATATTACCCATATTTTAAGGCAGAGTCTGTGATGAACGTGTGAGATTGTTTGTACTCAAGGTGGGGACGTAGGGGACACGAGGAAAGGTCAGTGTTCTTACATTTTTCATAGTAAGACTTTTTTTTTGTCAAAATAAATCAAATATGGCTTCATTACAAACAGAGTTTAATTTTCTTCATATGATGACCTCAACAATTGTTAAATATCGGTCAAGGTTGTCCTAGAATTTAATGACAACTTTTTCTTCATTTAAAAAAGTGTTTAGATAATGCCGCTATGATTATGAGGTATATTCAACAACTGTTGATATAAATAACCACGTGAAGAATATTAAGCTCGGTGTTTATATTAAATCATTATTTTATTTATTTTGACCAAAAAGATGATTTGCTATAAAAACTTCAAAAACACAATTTCTCGCGTTTTCTACATCCCCACCTTAATATATATCAAAAACATAGTTATGATGGCTCGTGATCGGCTTTTATGAACCTATTGTGCAATCACAGGCTTTAGCATTGGTGCACTAAGCCAAAAGTACCGGGTTCGTTTCTTAGGCTCAAGTGTTATTTTTCAACATATATTTGAATAATTTTTTCAAGCTTTAGCTATCCTTACCAAACTTCAAGTTCAATGTAGAGTCATATTACAATCAATAAAGGCAAGACTGCTATCGTCCAGGGTATACGGAGTGTACTATCTTTTTTATCTTCAAATCATAAATTGGAGGATTGGGGAGAATGGTGTCCTATATCTTGATATAAAATGCATGTTGAGTTAAAATAAACATAGTACACCCGTGCTCTAATAACCTTTCAATCCTACACGAGTTGACCTGGCGGTCTAGAGGTAAGGTGTCAGACTTCTTTGCTGGGGGTCCGGGGTTCAATCCTCGGTCCCGGCACAGATTTATCTGATTGACAAACCCTTCCTTCACCTCTGACATGACGTGTATTAATCACAACTTGTGAATGTGAGGAATGCCAGGCCTCCACCATGGTTCGGATTCCACGTTAAACTGTAGGTCTTCCATTTCATCTCACAATCACCCTACCATTACACATTAGCGTAAATGCGTACAACCCGAACGGGTAGTAAGACGCGGTGCTAATAATAAATAATAATAATAATAATAATAATAATAATATAATAATAATAATCCTCCACGCCCTTTTAATTTTACCGTGATCTGCGTCTTACAATCGTCCGGGCTTTTAGTATATTCACCGTGTTCATCTCTGGGGATAAGGGTATTTGGTAGTTTCCATTACATATAATATAAGTAGACCTTTAATATATTTATATAGTATACCCTTTTCAAATTTGGTCAAAACTGGTTCAGTCTCGCTTTTTTTTATGGACCACATAAATAATCATAATAATGACACTCGTATCATTGTATTCATGGGAGCAAATAGAAGAGAAAGGTGTATAAAGTAATAAAAGAAGAAACACAATAAAGCTTTCACAATGAACACCATAACTGTACAAATAATAATAGCGTACGTATATCCCGAACTGGTAGTAAAATAAGGTGAAAAAAATCTAACTTAAAAAAAAAGTTGTTTTTACTGGCCTTTCTATCGGGATTATTCGAAAAGAAAAGTATGCGAGTGTAACTGTCCAGTATCTCAATCTTACCTTCATTATTTTGGAACTATTTAAAAAGAAAAGTGATTGTTACTCTTACATCTAGACCTTAGTTTCATTATATTAGGACTAATAAAGAGGGAAAGTAGCTCTTACTGTCCAAACTCTTGACCTTAGTTTCGTAATATTGGAACTAATAAAGAGGGAAAGTAACGCTTACTGTCCAATATCTAGGTCTCGGTTTCGTTCTATTGGAACTATACAAGAGGAAAAGTGACTCTTACTCTCCAATAACTATATCTGGGTTTCGCTCTATCAGACCTATTTAAAAGGGAACATGACACACAATTCCCCCAAAGAACATGTGAACCATATAGCTTTGTGTAAGTGTGTTAGAGTGTGAACTATATTCCTCTCATACTGTCAAATCAATATTGGGGGTTTTTTCTTTTATTTGTTCGTTTCGTTCTTTACTGCACCTTCCAGCACGTATAAAGTGGTATTAAAATGTGAAAAAGTTATTTTATTTAACAAAAACAGATCAGAACTAAGTATACTCATACTTTTGCTCAAGAAAAAACCATCCACCCCGGCTGGGTTTGAACCCACGAACATCGGAATCTTAGGCGAGTACTTTAGCCCAAGACCACCCTAGTTTAATAAGGCTCTATACATAATTTATTACTCTCCCTTTACGTACATTCTCTTTGATTTCTCATTATAATATACGATATAGTTCATCCCTACCTAATTAGTTTAATTAAATGCGTATCCATCAGATGGGTAGTAAAAAGCTTAAAAAAGAATCCTTTTTTTAAATTGGTTTAAATTTCACAAATACATTTTTTTTTTTTTTAATTTGACAATGCCACCCCCTTTCAATACACGCGTATATTCCTCACTTTGTCTCTGGTACTTTCTAAACTTGTGTCTCTGTCTATAACAAAATACAGCATGTGCCCTATCTACCAACATTTCCCTTACCAATAACTAAAAAAATATAAAAAATAGTCTACCCTCCAAAGTTATCTGCCGACGGCGGGTAATTTACTCGATGGTTGGCATCAAACTGGAGTTTAGCAAGTTCCCTGACCCCGAGGTGATCTAACTTACTAGCAACTCCGCCATCTCCTGGAACCACTCTCGGAGCCCCAATTAATCTGTCTGAGGCGTTTGGAGGTCCCTACATCTGAGCTGCATTGCACTTACAACTACTAACAACATGCAAACTGCGTGTTTTCAACGTTCAATCATTCAGTTAATGGCCGTAAAGAGAGAGATAGAGAGAGAGTCAGTCATCAATGACCACCCAAGTGGTAACTGTTAAGAGATTAATATTCTCGTACCATTAGCGCCTTGGAACTCCTGGTAAAAGTGATCCCCTAACCACTCGTGTTCCTTCTCGATAAAGCTCCGTTTTGGAAACCTTCAGACGAGAAAGGCCGGCGCTTTAGAGTCCATCATACCCGTTAACTACGAAGCTAGATTAACGATTACGTTCAAACCAGAAAACTTATCTAAATTTGGTTTTCTGCACTATTAATTTAACAATTGTAACACTTGTATCAAAGAAATAGTTTTTTTTACTTTAAAATAATTATTTCTAAATTTTTTTTAATATGTTAAAACAGTATGTTTTTTGAGTAGTATAAAGAATACCTCATCACTATACGACCTCTAGTTTAAGCTGTATTTTTACCACGTAAGTTAGGTGTTAGCTGTGGTGAGAAACGATCTCTTAATAACACCAGCCTAACTCGACAATACAGCCCAAACAAGGAATAATATCGTATTGAAATTTTCTGTCGTCTTCATTGGAAATAAATGTAATTGAGACGAGTCAAACAAACAATAATTTTCAATCAAGGTGAAACAAACATTAATTGATTATTTTTGATAAGCGTCTCAAAACTATCTTATTTGTTAGACGAGGAAGTGAAAATTTTAAAAAAGTACAAATACAGTACTAGCAATTTCAAATCAACTCGATGAAATATAACTTGAGTCGTTAATTTTATAGTAGCTGTTCGAGTTTCCAACCCTTGTTTTTTTAGGTCTTAAGCACGTAAGCGTACACCTTATTCCCAGTTTTTTTTGTTTGTAAGTTTATATAAGTGCACTGCAGAAAAATTAATTTGGTACTTATTACAATATATATGTATATGTTCTATGAATATTCTCCAGATCATCTGGACTTTTATGGGCTGGGTTATAAACATTGTGGTCGCAGCATTATTTGAATTCTAATTTATCAGTTAGGCTACTTATATCTTATGTATATATGAAAACAATAGACCAAGTAGCTTTTATAAAGCTCAAAAAATATTAAATATATAATTATTTTTCAAAACTAAAATATTTCAATAAATATAAATACCTCAGTCACAATTTAAAATAATTATACACATTATGTAACATAACGAATTTTTCTCAACTTTTTTTTATATCACAATACGTTATATTTACGGGCTGGAATTTCATTTACCTTAGCATAAAGTTGTGAAATCTCTTTGAAGTGGTAATTTTAAACTTAATTTATATCTCAAACACGAACTTGAATCAACAAATATTTTATTTTTTACTATTCACTAAATACCTATGTTCAATGAGAAATTAAAACTTCAAATAGCAAATAAATAGGACTATAATATTTTCTCATAAATTAAATTTCTAGCATATTAATGAAATTGTTTTGTTTTATTCTTTAAAATATCGTGCCATTATTAAAAATTGATGTAAACTGGTGCACAGCTTGGAAATTAATTTTAAAATATTAATTAACGGCAGAATAAAAAACTTATATCTTGAAGTTTCGTAGATCTGTTGTTCATTTTTTCTTTTCTCGGTAGTTGGTTTACTTTGATATCGAATGCTAAATGGTGTGTAATACTTCTCAACGGTACAACACATTGCCTTGAGAACTTTTTTTTTCACTTTACTGTTGTAAAATCCCACGGGAAAGTAGAGAGAAAAAAAAATTCTCATTTTTGTAATGACGACCGAATGAAAGTTTGGGAAAAGTTATTTCTTTTTGTCACATCTCCCGTGGGACCTTGTTCCAATGATGAACGAGCTCGGGGTGGAATTGAAAGAAAGAGGGGAACGGCTTAAAAAGAGGGGTACAGGGAACTAAAAAAAAAAGCGCAGGGGAAGACGGGAATGAAATAGAACAACACGCTCAGATTGTCTTGGAAAAGAAAAAAAAAATGAAATCCCTGCGATGTAATCATTACACCAAGTATTGTCTTAACCTGAGCGTGGAAAATCGATTGGTAAAAAACAATATTTGATGATAAAAAAGAGCATACAATTACTAAGAAGATTGCATTTTTTACTCAAATTAAAATCATTATTTACTTTATTCGGCTTAGACTAATGGAATAGTTGCGCAAAGTATTTGAAATTAGAAACACACACATAGTTTGAACTGTTCTAAACATGATGCTCTATTGGCGCTGTTTAAGAAATCTATGGCAATCCAAATATTATACAAGCCTAATCTATGTAGAGTAAATTTAATTTTTAATGTTCTTGAAATTTGGAAATGTACTATTCATTTACCTTTAAAAAGAACAATTTTACCTTTCTTGACCCCATAATGATGTAGCTTAAAAGATAACAAAATATTGAAACCAGTAAAGGAAAGACTGCTTCATCTCACTCCCTAAGGACATTTATTACATAAAATACATTTTTCTTTTCTTTTTAAACAAACTAATACTGTTTCTAATCAATGGTTTAAGCTCTTTCACAGACACTTTAATTTTTCCTTCTTTTAATGGATTGAGCCAAATTTCCGATAAACTCTAACCTTCTTCTTGAAAAAAAAACTCGTTTTACATTTGTATAGCTTTGTAACTCGCAGCCATTGTAATTTGGGTGGCATTAGAAGTAATGTTCAAACTCTCCAAACGTCACGAATTTACGATTTGTTCTTGTAACCGTTTTGTGGCGTTCTGTGTGCCGGGCCTTCACTAATGACGGCGGTAATGCGGTGTCATTGCGATAATGATGGGAGATAAGAATAGCTCTGTTCTGGCGCCCATTGATACTCGACCATTATCTCAATGTTCAGCGCTCTGTCGACAGCCTAGGGCTTCAGTTCGGTAGGGAACGCACCGCATTCAAGCTCAACTCCAGTTCCAACCAATCAACGTGTGTATTGAGAGGTGCGGGTGTAATACAGTCCAATTTTTACAGGAATAGCCTTAACTGACATCTTGAAAATATACTAGAGCTACTTTCACGTATTCAAACGTTAAATCATGGGATTTGTAGCTGCCTCTTTTTTTGTATAGCAGAGGTTGGCAAAAGGTCGATCTCGCAGCAATTTTCAGTCGATCACTTAGGAAAACTACAACGTCAAGGAAAGGCAAGCTTACCTTGCAATACTCCACTATGGTACAGCTTATAAGATAGGGCCATTATGTCAAGGTAAGGCTGCTGCCTTTCAGGCTAAACAGAGTGTATATTTTATTTATTTTTTATAAAGGCAGGGACACAAGTATCGAAAGAAATATTGAAATTAAATAAATACAAGATATATGGAAAAAAAATTAAAAGTAGAGTGGAGAAACGAGAGCGGGACCTTTGATAAATTACAAATTTGATCGGGGCCCAAAAAGGTTGCTGACCCTGCTATAAATAGTAAATTTTATTTTTAATCACCACTTCTGACGACCTGTTCAGGTTGTACACATACATGATAATTACTCTAAAGGGTAGGGATGAAGGAAGAAGCATTTTAGAGGTAATTTACCAGCATTTATGTGGAAGGAGAGTGGGAAACAATTTAGGAAAAACCACCCTCAGTAGACCTTACCAGTATTCAAACCCCGATCTCCCCATCATCAGCAGGCTAGTCCTACACGAGAGTGACACCTTAGACCATTCGGCCACTGAAGTGGGTGATATAGTAGACTATCAATTATAAACTAAACAAATAACACTAAAAAAATACTTAAACATGATCAATTACGGTCGAAAAAAAATCAATATTTTTTAAAAGGCTCTTCCTATGAAAATGTACTGTATTATGGTTCTGGTGGTAAAAAGCTTTTAGAAAACCTATTTTCTTACGATAAACATTGATACAATTTTACTTCACTATTATATAATTTAATGAATATTGATGTTATCAATCAAAAGTGATGATTTCAAATCACAGGACTTAACTTATAAAAATATATTTTACGTTTATGTTTACGTAACTTTTACATATATATGTATATACATACCTAATCATGTCGTTCCCTTATGGGGTAGGCAATAAACAGTGCATATAGCTCAATATACAGCCATTCCATACTTAATCCATCCTCACAAACTTTATCCACACTTACCTAACCTTGCATACTCCCTTCACCTCAACAACATCCATACACCGAGTCATACATGCTCTTTTTATAACTGACAAAAGGTTCCGTTCTATCTAAATGAGGTTGTACTTCAGTAGCGTGATTTGGGATGGATACACCTCGCGGAAGTGGCTTCAACCCAAGCATAGTAAGCAATTTCATTATTATTTTAGTTTGAAGGGACATGTTCTGTAAATTTTGTTTCCTTTATAAATCCCCGAATGGCGTTGATATTAAAAAATATAATATAATATTCAATGTTTTTGGATTTAGTTTGGTTTCTAGTTACAATTCAGATATCCATCAACCCATATTATAGTAAATTAAATGAGTAAATATTTCAGATCCAAACAAATATTAATCTTAAACCTATAAGTGGTTGTCTTTCTTTTACTTTGCAATATCGCAACGAAAATGTACATCCCTTCAAATACAAGAATAGATATAAAATATAACTATATACTAACTAGAATTTCATTGCGCCTTAACATATCTAAGTGTTTATATTGGTATTTTTCGTAGTTACAGTTATTATATTATTCAATGGCTTTACTTAACTGGTTTCTCAAAGGTTTGAAACTATTTCAAACTAACAGTATAATGTGTAGTAGAAATAGTGATGTACTATGTTGTTTAAACTTTCGGAAGTATCATATTTAGGTTTTTATCAATTCTATGGATCTAAAATCGAATTTGTCAATAAAAATGTGTATAAAATTAAACTTTGTACTAGTTAAATAAATACAAACTTATAGAATGTTTAATTTACAATTTTAATATATCCAATTTTAATAGGAAGGGCCCTATCTAACAGCTAGGAAAGCCATCAAATCTACTTTAGTACACTATACTATATCTATATTATACTATATTATACTTTATTACACTATACTACGCTATACTATTTTATACATATACCATACTATAGGCCTACTATGCTATAAATTACTCTACTATACTATACTATATTATAGATACACTATATCAATACCATACCATACTTATACTATAGATATACTATGCATAAATCTATTCTATTAGATACCCATACCATATTCTACTCTATTCTAATATAATATACTGTTCTATTCTAAACTAAATTATACTATACTCTACTATAATCAACTATGCCATACTTATACTATACTAAAATATACCTATGAAATTACACTAATAAAATAGTAAATGTTGAGCGGATTTTTTTTTTTTTGTATTTTCAAAAGGCCCTTCCTATGAAAATTGGACTGTACACGTAAATTTTAAAGAAATCACAGTTGGCTTGCAGACATGGGATTTTATAGTGCGTAACATAACTAGTTTAAAACTTATTTTGAAACACAAATATTAGCTCATCAGTTTAAAGGTAACCAATGTTTATTTATTTTATATTTCATGAAAGGGAGTGTGCCTTTATTGTCTCCATAAAAGTCGGGCGTGCTCGTCCTCTTGACTCGGTATCTCGAGTGGAACGACGCCTTTGTGAGGGATGAAAGCGGGGGCGGCGACTTCTTGCGTTGGTTATTACAAGTCTCGAGCATTATCTGTCGTCACAGAACCAGGACCTCGGACGTCGTTCTGAACACTTTACCTCACGAGGGAACCTTGGTCTCATACTGGCCGATAACTTGGCGGATTAACGATAAAGCAGTGGCAGTGGTGAGAAAGATTGTGGCAGAGGTGCGACCGTGAAGGCAGCTTTAGTTGTCTGGTCACGCAAACCTCCACCCTCACGTAAGATCACAATGTTTAATATAGGTTTTTTTTCATTGCGTCTTAGTATCTCGTTCGGGTTGTACGCATACATCAATCAATATTATGGAAAAGGGATGAGAAATATATTATTTTCGACGAAATGTACCTGCATCTTTGTGGAGGTAAAGTGAAAAACCAAGTAGGTATAACTATCCACAATACACCAGACCAGGATTTGAACCTACTCCTCTAGTCACCGTGTATCGAGTCTAACATGAGAGAGTTATGCGTTAGACCAAGAGAACCAGATACGTCTTTTGAAATTTTACTACCAGTGGTGGCTCTTAGATTGTTTCAAGTAAAGACAGTTTTTTAAAACTGTACTACGACACGTACCAGTGGTCACATGGTAAAAATATGTCGGTCTTGCAATAGACCGAATTGCTGAGGCTATAGCATTGACCGTTTGTATTGGGAAATTATTTACCGAAAATTATGTATTCCTTCTCTAAACTAATGCGGGCACATTTCTTCAAATTAACTTCTAAGCCCTAACTACAATGATTATGTTGTTAAATCGACCTTTACTACTATTCTCCATCCACCATCCATTAACAGTCATTATTTAGTTATAACATAGTATTTTTATTTAATAAATTCTAGTATTTTTAACACTTCACTTTACTCAAAACAATATTTAAATTAAATATTTAACTCTAGTTTCAAACCAGTAATATGATTAACTAACTAAAACTACGTTAAATATTTGCTGAGAATATTTTTTAAATGTCTTTTTTTCTGCTGTCAAAGACCTTTTTTGCTTTAGTTTGTAAGTGAATTTCACCCTATTTTAAATCAAATTTTTAGTAGTAAAAATACTGCATTTGTATTAATTTAAAGGTTAAATAAAAAATATTATAATTGGTCATTTAATCTTGATAATACACTATGAAAATATAACGTTTAATTTGATTTTGCAATACAAACAAATAATAAATTTTAATCATAGGTCAGATAATTAGTCTTATAAGAAATTAAGGTAACAAGTTCAGTTTAAAATAATATTATTTTCGTAATGCTGTTACTTAGCCATAGGAAAATTAATGATACACCGATAAGATAGTCTAATATAAAAGAACTGTCATGAAAAAATGATATATTCTTTATTATATAATATATATAATTACATCACACACATCTTGAAATATTTGTTGATTTTTGGTGTTGCTCCAGACAAATTCATTCCTCTGGTGCCAAGTTTTGACCAAGACTACTCTTCATGAGTTATTTGCCAACTTTCTCTTTCTAAACTTCACTGCTTATATCAGAAGATTTGCACAAATAAAACAAATCCCAAACACTAATGCAATATTTTCAGGCTATTTCACACGTCAGAAAAGGAGTATAGATGTCAGCGTTCTCGTATGGCTTTATTTGGACAGATTTTTATCATCTTATTAGTGAGTTTTAGGGAAAGTGGCAATTTAGTTAATTTAATCTTTAACAAACCTCTTTTGTGGCCACGTGGTCTAACGAGCTACTCTCGCAGTAAACTAGACTCGCGATGACGGTGAGATCGAGGTTCGATTCTCGGTCGGGTGTACTAAGGGTGTTTTCACACTCTCCCACCATGCAAATTCAGGTATACTTCCTCTAAAAATAACCTTCTTAATCCCTAAAACCATTAGCGTTAATTAGTACATAAGCGTGTAACCGAACGGGTAGTAAAACGTGATGCTAAATAAAATTTAGCGTTTTTTTTTGTTTCTTTTAAAATATTACGGGAAAATTACGTAATAGCTTCGACATACATTGAAAAAATATATCCAAGCTCCACGTTAAATTTAGAACAATCCGTTAAAAATAATTTTTATATCTCTGAGAGTGGTTGGATGATTAAAAATAACTAAAATAAATACAATATCTTTATAGTCATTTTCATATATAGCCTAAATTTTAGTTTTAATCTTTAGTTGCACACAAAAAAAATGCCTTTACAAAACCATGAAATTTGTAGACACACCCAGTTTTTAAGTTAAATTTTTGCAAAAGCCTTTAATACAAATACTAATAATACATGTATGAATGGTTTGGTTTTATTATTAAATTCACAATTCAACGTTATTAAACTTTATTTTTAGATTGGGTGATTGAGGAGGGAGGCGGCTTCCGATTGATGAATTAAAACAATTCTGTGCTCACAAAAGTTCACACAGTATTTTATTTTAGTTTCTTCATTGAGGTTGTACGCATATATATAACTAAGCTAATGTAATAGTAATGAGTAAGGTAGAATTTAGAAGAAATGAACCTCAATTTTTGTGAAGGGAGACTGGTAAACCATTTTGGAATAAAATAACTTCAGTAGACACAACCAGAATTATAAACCAGACCCCCCGATTATCGGCAGTACAGTTTATTGCGAGAGTGACACAATAATCCTTTGACTACCAAAGTAGCTACAGTTGTATCTACTGGCAAAATTGCTGGATGTGATATCATAAATAAGGGGAGACTAATCTTTTGCAATGGAAGAAGTTTACATCGGTAACTGGTGAAATTACTTTAAAATAGTAACAAGTTAAATTATTGATTCATATAAGTTAAACTAAGTCTGTACGCACATTTTGAAGGCCTCCTCTCTTTTTTTTACGAGATAGCAATACTCAACAGTTTAAAGAAGACATATGAAAACATAGGCTTCTATCTAATAAAATGTATTTTAGTGTTGTGACAATATCGTTCAATTAAGGTAAGATTTTCGTGAAACACGTTTAAAATTTAACTTCTTTCATAGAACTCAAAAGTTGCTTTGGATAAATTTTGCTACAGATAAATAGGAACTAATAAAATAATTAAATAATAATATATAAAAATGAATAAACTTAAAAATAAACATTAGTCTTTATTACAAAATTTTACAAATATTTTGACTCTACATTTACCTATTATCCTTTCATTTGTTATAAAAACGAGTTTTCATAGTTACCTCATTAAATGTATTTAAACAGCGAGTGCATGATATAGAGGCCAAGCTCATATAGTTTTGTTCGCCATTGACGAGGAGCCTGGGGCTCGAATCCCAACTGGATGTAACGAGAATATTTATTTTACTATTGGTTTAATGATTTCTCACTTTCTCTATACACGAATATAGGTTAATTTACTTTCAATTCTACCTTCCTCACTCCTATGAAATTAATGTGATTAAATACGTATAACTCTAATGGGCAGTAAGAGGGGGAGCAAAAAAGAAAGAAGTTTTTTTAAAGAAATATGGCTAGTTTATATATTGTGAAATGCAGTTTTACAATAAATAATCACGGTATCATGTAGGTTGTGTATGTGTGTGTGTTTACACACTCGGATACAGTGTAAATATATCTATATAATAGCTATATATTTTTATATATACTCTAAATTGACTCCAGACAATGAATTCATGTATTAATAAGTGAGCCGGAATATGCCTATACATTATTTTAGCAACAAAGCTCTTAAAGTGACGACCATTTTGGGAAGGTTCAAACCTATATTATATTTATAAGCCATAAAGATTCAATTTCAAAATTTGTACATTATCTTATGATTGTATGAATCCCATATAATCTCCAATGCTTTATTAACTATGGCTAGTAGAAAACTTGTATCATACACGTGTACTAATTAGCTTGTAGGTACCAATTACCGGACACAGGACAAGGCTAGGTTTAATTCATGAATATATTAAAAATGTACTCCTAGTTTTCCTAGAAACTAGTACACATGTGAAACGGTAACATGGATTTAATTTGTTTTAGTCGGGTGTGTTTGGAAGTTGGTAGCGTGCCGAGGCGTGAAATGTGTCACGCGCGTGACATTCGCCAGTGGTCGCGTTGTCTACTGCGTGACTGATCCTCACACCACCCGAACCCCTGTGTGTGTGTGTGTGTGTGTGTGTGTGTGTGTGTGTGTGTGTGTGTGTGTGGTGTGTGTGTGTGTGTGTGTGTGTGTGTGTGTGTGTGTTGCTGCGAGAGAGTGTGAGAGAAAATGAGATGGAAAGAGAATTAGAATATATGTGTAAAAGGAAAGAGATTAAATCTCTCCTAATTTGAACGGACTCTTTTTTTCCATCTCATTTTTGTCACGTTTTATTTAATTTTTTTCATTTTGTAGCCTTAGGGTTTAAATTAAATTGAAGTAAAAACATATATATTCACGACTAAAATTCTGTGAGAGATATCCACTTACATATTATTTTTATATATTTTGGGTTTGAATTTTACTATTTCTCCTTGGTTTGACCGTGTTTGAAACTTTAAACAAATACAATTTTTAAGAAGACAATACTGTAGCTAATATTACTTATCTAAAGTAAATATTATCATGTGATTTTTTGTATTTTATTTTATTTGGATAGTTCCTCTAAAAGAAAAATATTTAATTTTCGTTAACATATCATCATTATTATTGTAATTGTTATTCTTACTGAAATAAACCTAAATGTTGTAGAAATTAAAATCTTATCTTATAAGCTGCGTCACAGTGGAACCATGCGAGGTTAGATTACAACCTTTTAGGCTAAACGAAGGGTACATGACATAAAATTCAAATTAAATTACTATATTATATTAAGGGAAATACATCTTTAGAGTAGTTTTTTATGACCATTGGGACTTTTAGCTCCACTTCACTCTAAGATGATTTAATAAATATCCAATAAAACTTTTATTTTAATTTTTACATTTCTAACAATACCGTATGAACATTTAATTTTGTTCGTCTTCATTGAATATTTGACAGGAATGGGTAACTAAAAGTCCCGATATTCAATGGCAACTATTCTAAAGTTATTGTTCTTTTTTTTTATTGTTACTATACGTAAAAGTTTTCTTCCCATTCAGGAATTTATGTTGACATATTCTTAATACACGTCATAGCTATCCACATTTAATCAGGGTAGGGATGAGTAGGTTATAATTCAAGGGAAATGTATCCACATTTACGTGAAGGGTGAGTGGTAAACTATCTAGGGAAAACGCCCAGCAGGGCTTCGAACCCTAATCTCCTTGTCTTTTTTAAAACAGACTAGATGAGCTTGACGATTAGTATGCATGCCCACCGGGCAGTCAACAAAGCTTGAATAGCCGAATCACCGGATTGCCAATCACTTGATCCTAGGTCAAGAAAAGTTTGGGTTGAAACAAAATTAATAAGGGACCAAAATCTTCGATCACATGACCATAGATTTGATCAAATAATCAAGTAGCCTGCTTCGGTGGCCGCATGGTCTAAGACGTCACTCTCGCAATAGACTAGACTGTCAATGACGGAGATATCGGGTCTCGAATCCTGGTCGGGTGCACTGAGGGTAGTTTTTCCAAAATTATTTATCCACGCAAATGCAAGTACACTCCCTCTAAATTTAGCCTTCCTCATTCCTAACTCTTTAGCGTAATTATTACCTATGCGCATAACCAGGGGCTAATCCAGATCATTTTCATAGGGGGTCATAATAATTATAAATAACATATTTTTTACAATGTTAAATTTCTGTTTAGACCCATTTATTAGTTTCTCATTCATATTTGATATTATATATGTTTTAAGCCAATTTATTAGAATCAGATAGTTTTTATAAACTATTTGTAGTGGTCCTCCTTCAACAATTTTTTGAAAAATGGTTCACTCTATAATCTATGAGTAGTCTTCGCGTTGATATTTAAAAAATAGATTATTTTATAAGCCATTTAAAATGTTCCTCACCTAGAAATTTTTAAAATTTAGATGCCCCTCGAAGCTATTTAGAGTTATCCTTTCCTTAATGCTTTACGATAATTAAATACCTATAGAAGATAATCTTTGAAGTGGTCTTTCACCGACAAAATTTTGAAAATTCAATTATTCAGAAACTAGGCTATTTGAGGTGGTCCTCGCCTGAAAATTCTTCAAAATGACAGCATCATAGCTATTTGGAGTTGTACTCTCCTAAACATTTTTGAAATTTGGATGATGTGGAAGCTATTTAAAGCTTTCCTCTCTGATTTTTATTCCAGGGTGGGGCAAATTATTTCTAGGGGGGCAGAGTCCCCTACAGTTCCACCACTCCTGCTGTCCTAACATACTCTATATTCTGTATTTGTGGATGAATTGCTCTCAGGCGATTATTAGTCTTGTTTTGATGTTTGGTAGTCTACCATGTCTATGCGGAACAGTGTTCGTTACTCGCTATGCACGATAAGTATTAGAACATAAAAACCCAATATTTCTTCCACACTTGTGTGAGTCATATCGAACATTAATTAAACGTGGACGAATAACGTAAGTGTGGACCCGGCTTAAGAGGTGTCTGCGGGTAAAAAGATTTTTTTAAATGTATAATTTATCTGTATTGTATTTTATTTCTAAAATTTGAACTTTCATTTCGTTTTTTGTATTAATTTTTTAATTTTCACAGGGGGGTCCAACTGACCCTTTGACTAAAAAGCACTGTTTTGGAAAATCTGTTTTATTTTATTTTAGAACCTCATCTTACTACCCATCGGGTTATACGCCTATGTGCTAATTACACTAATGGTTTTAGGAACCATGAATGTTTAATTGATATGAAGTGCACCCGCATTTGCCTGGAAGGGATTAGGGAAAACACTCTCAGTCCTACCCAACCAGGAACGAACCCCGATCTCACCGTATTCGGCAGTCTAGTCCAACACGAGGATAGCGCGTTAGAACACGCAGCCACCGAGGTGGGTGATCTGATTGTTAAATTACCTAAATTTATACATAAAGCTGGCTCTGATGTGTAAACGTTATATCTCTGGTAGCCTAGCTGCTTATATTTATATATACATTTCAATAAATCACAATTTAGGACACGTTCCTTAATAAAAAAAAGTTTTAAACTATTTTGTAATAATATTAATAAAATATACCATAAGCAGTAAATAAAAATCTGTAAAAACCTTAACTTAATTTTTTATGGATGCAAACACTAATTCATTATTACAACTTACACTCGTAGGTTACACCTTCCATCAACAAGATGATCGGAGAATCAAACAGTTGATGGATTGAAATTAGTTAGTTAGCTTGACTAGAGAATTGATCGACAGTCACAACTGTTAATGGTGCAACAGAAAATGAGATTTGAAATACTGATTAGAGATCAACCTACATCAGCTGATCTATAAAAAATCCACTGATTTTTGTGTGTACAATCAGTCCTTAACGTGGTCTAATCACGGCTGTTTCAAAGTGAACGTACAGTAATATTATGAAATCGTTTGATACTATCTTTGAGAATACTTATTTAGTTTATTATCTGCACCCTGCACCTGTAGGCATGAAAATAGGCCGTCAGTATAATCTATTCTGGACTGTCAGTTAAGAAAATGTTGAGTTTATCAATACCGGCTGGTTGTACTGTGGACAGAGATGTAGTTTTCAAAAGTCTGTACCACTTTCCCCACCATATAAAATGCGGGTACACTAAATATATTCTACCTTCATGAACCCTAAAACCAGGGTAAATATTTAGACTACCCCTGAAACACAGATTCTTTGTCTAGACGCTTTTGTTGAGTAAGGGTTTTAGTGTTTACATAATATTAAAAACGCTACATGTAAATATAATATATTTTCAATTGGCAGGCGAGTTAATTTTACCTTTGTTTGATGAAGTATCTGCATTCAATACAAGAATTACCGACTAATTTACCTAATACGTTTCCCTAATAATACACATAACTAAGCTTTAGCGTACATACAGGGTGTACCGTACCATGTGTGACCCACTCAGTGGGGGCAGGAGATACAAGAACAATTAGAATAGTTCATATAAACATGTGTCCCATTTGACCTTGTTTCGGAGTTATAGTCGTGTTTGTACTCCAGTAATGTGGGGCTGTGAAACATTATAGGAAGTAATCAAAATTGTCACCTGCAAGCCTCCAGTCATCGTGTCGTAGAGTGCCCCACTCCTTAAAAAAATAAGCCAGGTGTATGGAATAACCAGTAATAACCCAAAGAACATACCTAGTCAACAGGTCGAATGATATTAAATATGGTATACACATAGCTTAGCTTGGCTGCGACTCAGAAACAATGTCAAATGGGACACATATTTATATAAACTCTTTTCATTGTTTTTTTCTTTCCTATCCGCCGCTGAAATGGATCCCACATGTTAAAGTACACCCTGTATATCTACTAAATCGAAATATTTACGAACTTGTATATAAATATCAGGCCATGGAAAATAATAACGATCCCTTGAATTCTGTTAGACCCCTTCAACTACAATCTAATTTTAATATGAAGACCCTTATATGACCGCTAGAAAAGCTACTAGATCTGCTTTCACGTGTTCATACGCTATGTCACGTGATCTTCAATTGTTATTTTTGTTATATACAATAAATACCAATATAATAATAAAATATTATAATGCTACATATTTTGGCTGCAAAAAAAGATTGAACTCTCAATTTTTTCGGGTCAAATTCCTACTACACTTAGCTAAAGGGGTAAACTAAAGTCACTGATGAAATACCTTAACATACTTCTATAGTCCAATTTTTATAGAAAGGGCCTTTTATAAAATACAAAACAACAATGCTTTTTTGCGGCCAAAACTGATAACATTAAACAATATTATTATTGTTATTTTATAGGTATTGATATTATATATCAAAAGTGAACACTGAAGGTCACATGACTTGACATATTGACCCATAAAAGTAAATACATTAACTTGTCTATCTGTCAGAAAAGGCCCTTTCCTTTGAATATTAGACTGTCGCCTAAATGTTTCTTTAAAGCAGTTCTGTTAAAGGTAAACGTAGCATTGCCACATGGTTTTCCTGTTGTTGTTGGCATTTTGTAAATGATGCCCAAGGTCAAACTCGCGAACCGGGTGTTCACACGAGTCAATAATTACGAGGAGTTACTCGTGTTTATCTGGTGGTCACGCGATTGCCTGGTTTCCCCTGTCATTCCTCTCGGACTACGCACGCCGCGGCTCGCCGGGTTGTCTAAGCAACAGCGGGTAGGCGAACCCTCCGTACTAACACAATTCATAACCCGGGCACGGTTATTGGTCATTACATGACCTTGACGTTTCAGGTCAAACTAGGTCAAGCGATTGTTCTTTTCTCTGCATGACGTCTTACTACATACTAAATACATATATGTATATATATATGTGTATTTTAATACTATAATGACCCGCCTCGGTGGCGTAGTTAGCTAACGCGCCAGTCGTGTTAAGCTCGACTGCCGAGGATGGGGAGATCGAGGTTCGAATCTCGATCGGGTGAACTGAGGGTGGTTTTTCCTAAATGGTTTTCCACTCTCCCTCCACGCAATTGCGGGTCCACTTCCTCTAAATTCAACCTGCCCAATTCCTAACCCATTAGTGTAATTAGTACATAAGCGTATAATCCGAACGGGTAGTAAGACGCGGTGCTAAGTATTATAATACTATAATGAAGCATCATGGCTGAGGAGTTAAAGTGTAGATGAAATTTACCCGCATTTACACGAAAGGATAGGGAGGAACAATTTGGGGAAAAACACCTTTAGCACACCCATCTGAGATTTGAAACTTGGCCTCTACGATATCATCAAACTAGACCCTATGAACTTTTGCCTGCTCATGCGGATTTGGTCTAATTACCGCAATGTTTTTTTTATGTGTGCAACGTTTCTTACTGCCCATCCAGATTATTCTTATATTTATATTAATGTGATAGGAGTAAATAAGATATACACTGAAGGAAATACACTCTAATTTGTGTGAAAGGAAAGTGGAAAAACATATAGATAAAAAATACTCCAAGCACACCCGGCTGGAATTCAAACCCAGTCCTCTTTGTCACCACCAAACCACAACAGACTAGGTTGATGCCTTAGTTCATGTATCCACTCATGGGGCTTATCTCACCTTTCGTTTCACAGTGCACCCTAAATTATTATTGATACGTCACAACTTCGGTGCACTTTGTCTATCTATGCGAAACGCACGTGCACAACTTTTAACACTTTTAATAAATAGATCTGTAAAGATAAACTATTTAATCTCGCCACTTTCCAATTTATCGTAAGTAGGCCACTAAAACATGTGTAATTTTACTACAGGATATTTTAATAATTTTATTTCCTGGCATTAATTATTAATATGATGACGAATTTACAATCTCTTTATCAATAGTATTTTTAGCACCGCTATTCACTACCCGTTCGGGTTATACACTTATATTATAATTAGGCTAATGGTTTATAGGAATGATAAAGGTTATAAATAAAATAAATGTACCCTCTTTTACGTAGAGGGAGCGTGGAAAACCATTTTAAAAAACCTCAATACACCTAACCAAGATTTGAACCTCAATCTCCCCGTCTTCGGCAGTCTAGTCTACTACGAGAGTAGCGTGTTAGACCATGTGGCCACCAAAGCGGATAATTAAAGTTCATCGATCATTAATTGAGGTAAGATACATAATTTTTCAAATTATGTAACTCTGTAAACATTTAGAAATGAAATTGAACATTCACTTACTCGTTAGATATAATTCTGAGACACGTAATTAGTTACAAAGAGTCACACAGTTAAATATTTTTGAAAGTTTACGTTCTACTTGCTTACGTGTCGATAATAAAGACCTATTACATTTTGTATTTAATGCATTATAGTGTTGATCTAATCATTTAAAATGAAAGACTGTTATACTTTAAAATTTGGAAAAAACTACTTTGCATTTTTGAGAAATGTCGCAGATATCAGTCATTCTCATTGATCTCTAATCAACCTTTTCACCCAACCATCGCTTTTTGGCCTAGCTTTCCAAATATGAACTCGAAAAGAGTTTGGGATATAATCATAGATATTTACTTCTCTCCTTTGTTTTGAAGAGATTTAACATTTTCTTTCTAATCCAAATTTATTTCGAAATATAACACCGGACTACACATCACTTAACCCACTTTTCAGAGCCTAGCGTCATGGTCTAGCCATTTGAAAAGAATGCCAAAATCGTGAATTAGCAATAAACTTGTCGAGGGACCAGTATCTTGATAAATGATGGTAAATTAATGTAGGCTTTTGTAAAATTTAGTTTGGTAGAGGTTTTTGTTTTTAAAATTCTTTTACTAGGAGGTTTGTTGTTGAAATATTTACAACATGATGCGAGAATAGAATTAATAGTTGTTAGCACATTTGCCAACCGTATTAAAATGAATCAAATCTTGACCACACTCTAGAACTGCCAAAAAATTGTGGAAGAAAAATGTTTAGCTAAAAAAGAAATCTATCTTCTTATTTACACAAAGTAAGATATATATAATTTTGATCCAGAATACATTTTTACTATATTAAACAGAAATGAAAATTCTATATGGTCCTAATTATAAAACATAACTTTTTAAATTGTATATGTGGCTAATGAGCCCATATATTTATATCCATCCACTGCATTTATTAGATTCAGCCAAATTTTTACATAGTACAGAGTGGGGCAGAAACATGAACACGATCTATGCTGAGGATGGTGATGAACAACGTGCTGAGGTTCGCTCGACGTCTGATGGAGATCAGCTGAGTGACATTATCTTCAAAAAGTGAAAAAATATAGTATGTAATTTGCTTTTGTTTAGTTAGTGAATATTTACTTTCCAATTAAAATTATAATTTTAAGTTACTAATAGTCTCAATGTTTCAGCCCCACCCTATATAATGTATGTAGATACGTTAAATATACATTAGACTATATACATATATATCACATAGAAATAAATATAATTTATCAGTATCTTATTATTTAAAAACGAACAAAGTTACGTCAAAATCATTTAACTTTTTTAGTTTAAATTTATAGCCAAACTAAGATACCGTTTTATTATATCACAAAATGTATTTGTTCAGTTTTAATCATTGATTCTTTCAGTCTCGCACTTCAAATAAACACATGTACACTCCGTTCACCCTTAAGATCGCAGTCTCACCTTGACTTACTACGCTATGTCTCTATCTTATAAGTTGCACCGGAGTGTCCACCTTGATAGGTGTAAGCAAATATGTTCATAGCTTAACTCCATACATTTTTGTTTCAAAAGTAATGGACCAAAGGAATATTTTAGGAACTAATAATATCAAGTAAGCTAGAATTATACATTTGTGTTCCAAGTTCCAATTAGTTCTAAAATTGAAGGGATACGCGCACAGGGAGAAAGTTGTCATATTGATTCATTTTATGATTTAATAGGAAAATTCTATATTTGTGTGATATTTTCTTTATACATGCTTCTATGAGCCAAAAACTATAATATTTCATTTGAATGCAAATTATTACTAGTATGATAATTTGTGCATCGCATTTTCAAATAAATTAAAGATAGCCATAAATGTATGATTTTACTAGAAGTATATTCGTATGTATAATATTATATTTACTTTTTATATTACTTTTTTTTTCTAAATCATGGATAGAAAATTAAGTTTTTCGTTTTGACTTGTGGACAAACAAAACAGCTTTCAATTACTATTTTTAAATCTGCGCGAAATGACAAAGTACACCCATGATTAGGGCAGTGACATTGTGGAGGTGTTATAATGGTTTCCATGGAAACCAGCAGTGGCGCTGAACAATTCATCAGCCAATCCATGGGAGAAGGTGAAATGTGCTACAATGTGTAGTCATTTTTTTTTCTCCCCCTCGTTCAGTTTGCCATTGTGATGTAAAGAGAGAAAAAAAGCACGGAGTTTTTAATTACCCACGTTTTCTAGTGTCGTTTACTCGCTAAAGGAAATATAACTCCTCTTATCGGCTATCAGCAGGCCAAAGTGCACACACTTATTTATTTTTTACTATTATGAAATAAAGTTTTGTTTTACTTACTCAAATTAATTGATTTGTGTTAATATCGTAATAATATTGTAAAGTGTTGTTAAATATTATAAAATATGTAGTAGCTAATTTTTTTATCACCGCATCTTACTACCCGTTCAGGCTATACGCTTATGTAATATTTAAGCTAATGGCTCTAGGGATTTGGAAGGTTATATTTACAGTCCACTTTGAGAGTAGCACATTAGACCATGCGGCCACCGAAGTAGGTAGTAGATATTTTAAAGATACGATACAATTATCATACGTAGAACACTATTATAGATATTATGGAACTGAGGGAGGTAGATTCTAGAGAAAATGTACCCGCATTAAGGACGCTGCCTACCTATGACGTAACGGCAAGTAAATATTTGATATCCCATGAAAATTTACTCAGGTTTTTTTTGGATGGGTTTTTAGTTACCTAACATTGAAACAACAAAAAACACAATATTCTTAAATAATTTTAAAATATTCTTAGGCCTAAATTGGCAATCAACAATTTTCTTTAATCCTGCAGCTTGAGCTATTTGATTTATTCACAAAAATGGCCATAAGAATTCTCTCTGCCAGGATCTAGATTAAGAAAGTCAATAATAGGAACTAAGAAACCATTAATTTTTAAAAACCAATATAATATATTATAACATATTATGTAGTTCAGATGTAAATAAAAGAATAGAAGAGTGTTTACGCTCGACAGTTAAAGAGAGAAAAATTTTTACAAGCTGATAAACAAGACGTCTTGCAAAGAGAACTATTATCTTTCTATACTTCATACATTGGCGTCTAGAGTGTGATAGACCAACTTAGGTGGCCGCATGGTCTAAGTCGCTGCTCTCGCCGTAGACTAGACTACGAATGAAAGAGGCTCGATCACGGTCGGGTATACTGAAGGTGATTTTCCAAATGGTTTTACACTTTCTCTCCATGCAAATGTGGGTATACTTCCTCTAAATTCAACCTTCCTGATCCATAACACATTAGGTAACCTGGTGGTCTAGTGGTAAGGTGTCGGACTTCTGTGCTAGGGGTCCGGGGTTCAATCCTCGGTCCCGGCACAGATTTATCTGATTACCAAACCCTTCCTTCACCTCTGACAAGATGTGTATTAATCACAACTTGTGAATGTGAGGAATGCCAGGCCTCCACCGTGGTTCGGATTCCACGTTAAACTGTAGGTCCTTCATTTCATCTCACAATCACCCTACCATTACACATTAGCGTAAGTGCGTATAACCCGAATGGGTAGTAAAACGTGGTGCTAATAATAATAATAATAATAATAATAACATAACACATTATAGTTATTAGTACATAGGCGTATAGTACCGAAAAGGTAGTAAGACATGGTGCTAAAAATAAAATAGTACAATAGTGCTTAGAGTGCTTAATGTGTCAAGCTAAGATGAAACCCACAAAATAGCTTTTAATTCACCAAGTAGGCGACGTCATCAAGGGTAAACTACTCTAGTTACATCCGACCGGGATTAGAACCCCGACCTCTACGTTTCCTATAAATCAGACTAGACAAGTCTAAAGTTTAATACACGTAACAAACGGTTAGGGTAATATATAAAACGCAAACCTTATTATGTTTTTACCTGGAATTGAAATACTGTTCCCAGTTTGTTTTCATTTGATAAGAAGTCTGATTTTCCAGGGCAGGTCGTAGCACGAATTACGTACGGGTATACTGAGGGTATTTAAAATAATTGTTTCCCACTCTCCTTCCACACACACGTGGGTGCACTTCTTCTAAATTATATAATTCTTATCTCCAGATCATTATCTCTGCGGGTAGTAAGATGTGGGAAAAATATGTATTTTAGTTGAGTGAGTGTTTTATTATTAATTTGATAGAAAATATGGTTCATTATATATCATCCAATTCTTAAAATATGTAATACATTTTCGATACCTTCTCGATATTATCACCTAAAGAAGTGAAACCAATAGCTTAAGGTGGGAGTGTAGGGAGCGTGAGAAAAGGTCAGTGTTTTTACACTTTTTATAGCGAAACATTTTTTGGATAAAATAAGTAAAATCTTGCTCAAGTAGAAACATAGAGTTTGATTTTCTTCACATAGTAATATCAACAGTTATTTAAAATTTGTCATGAGCATAGCGGTATTAAACGAAAAACTTTTTCAATGCGGATAAAAGTTTTCATTAAAATCAGGACACTTGAAATATATTAAGGATCTGTTAATATCATCATGTAAAAAAAAATTGAACTCTTATGTTTCTCTACTAGATAAATATTTAATTTATTTTGACCAAAAAAAGTTTTGCTATAAAAACTGCAAAAATACTGGCCCGTTTTCGCGTCCTCTACACTTCCACCTTGATATTGGTCTAACGCGCTTCGGTGGCCGCTTGGTCTAACGCACCTCGGTGGCCGCATGGTCTATCGCGCTTTGGTGGCCGCATGGTCTAACGCGCCTCGGTGGCCGCATGGTCTACCGCGCTTCGGTGGCCGCTTGGTCTAACGCGCCTCGGTGGCCGCATGGTCTAACGCGCTTTGGTGGCCGCATGGTCTGACGCACTTCGGTGGCCGCATGGTCTAACGCGCTTCGGTATCCGCTTGGTCTAACGCGCCTCGGTGGCCGCATGGTCTACCGCGCTTCAGTGGCCGCTTGGTCTAACGCGCTACTCTCGCAGTAGACTATACCCTGATTTTGATTGCAAGAACAGTGGATAAAATTCAAACATATTTATTTACGGCAAACATTGATAGATTATATTATTTGTGTTATTCTATAAAATGTATTGATAATATCTATCAAAAATAACATCTGCAGATAATATGACTTGATGTATGAATATATTAATTTTTTCTATTAATTTAGTAGCTAACATCTACTGCTCTTCATACCAAAATAATATTATAGACTGCCAATGAAGGGGAGATCGAGGTTCGAATCTCGGTTGGGTGCTCTTCGGGTGGTTTTATAAAATTATTTTCCAATCTCCCACCACGCAAATGTGGGTACACTTTTTAAATATAGCCTGCCTAATCCCTAAAACCACTATCGAAATTAGTACATACTGAATGGGTAGTAGGACGCGGTGCCAAAAAATATAAATGGCTCAGCCAGAATATATGAGTACACCACTGTGTAGTTTATTTGTAGTTTCTGAAGAGGTACACCCAAGTTGTCAAAGTACGGTGAAATCAAATTGTTTGAGCGACCGCCACCAGCGAGATGGTGTGAACCCCGCGTTGACCACGTGGTGCGTGCCACCAGCTGATCAATGGGCGACATCGGGTTGCTTAGGGCCAGGCGGTGGGTGTAAAAGAGGAGGGGGGACGCGGGAGGAGATAAGGTTCGATGCCCGCTAAAACCTAGAATGCACGCCTCGCCTGATAGACGTGAATACTGAAGAGTCTGGTATTAAATCAATGGTCTGGTTATGTTTTAACTTATTCTTCTTTCATGGATTACTGGATCAGGGTGAGACACGGCAGATAAATTCAGCGCTGATTTGACTGAAGCTGCTCAAGGCCAACACTTACAGTCTAATTTTCATTAAAAAGGCCTGTTAAAAATACAACTATATTTTTCAAGCCCAGCACTGAATAATAATGTACTTTATTATTAGTATTAATCAATCATGACAGCTGAAGATTATATTACTTAACTTAAGAACTTAAGAACATGTGAAAATAGATCTAATAACATTTATAGCCGCCATAGACTGGCTTTTAGATTATGGAGAGAGTGTGGTTTGATCCCGGTCGGGTGTAGTGAGAGGGGGTTTTCCTAAATTTTTTCGCGCTCTTTATCCACGTAAATGCGGGTATACTTCCTCTAAATTTAACCTTCATCACTAACTCATCAAGGTAACTTTTAATAGGCCTATAAATCGAACAGTTCGAAATATGTGGTGCTAGAATTAAAATTTTATCTGCTTTTCCTATGAAAACTGGTCTGTAGCTATAGTTGAGGCTACCATACATCATCTCTGGCGACGTCTGTAGTTAGCTGATATCTCGCACGCACGACATTTTGTTCACGCATGGAGTCACGTGTTTCAGGTAGAAATAATAATACACTATTTTTGCCCTACATTTTACTTTGGACCTATATTTAATTTGTATACATTAATCATGAATATTAATGGCTCATTTTATTGGTACTTTTATTGATGGCGACAATTTAGATAAAAATAGTAGGACTTTTAACTAAGATAATTAAGCCCACACAGGTGGGTAGTGTGTGTTTCGTCTTATCAGTTTGTAAAGGTCTGAGTTTGAATCTCAGCCGTGTGTAGCTACTTAGTTATACAGAATTTTTATTTTTTTCACCGCGTCTTACTATCTTTACGTAGTAATACATATGTATTAATTACGCTTAATTTTAGGGATGAGAATGTGCTGGGAGAGGGGAAAATTACCCTAAATACACTACCAGTATTCGAACCCTGATCTCCCTGTCATTGATGGTACAATTCATTACAAGAGTTACGCCAAGGACCATTCGGCTATGGAGCGGGTGATGTACTTAAATGTTTATTCCTAAATGGTTCCTTAACATATCCTCTGAGACCCTCTTCGGTAATCGAATGGTCTGAGGAGTCATGGTCGTAGTAGGCTGGACTGCCAGTGAAGGATAGATTGACGTTCGAATCCCGGTCGGGTGTATTAAGGGTGGTTTTATTAAATGGTTCTCCACTCTCTCTACATGCAAATCTGGGCACTTACAACATACAACATTCCTCATCCCTGACACATCAACGTAAATAGTACATAAGCGTATAATCCTAATGGGTAGTAAGACGTGGACCATGTATTATATTTGACATGTTTTAATAATTGTATCTTGCTGAACCATAAAAAGCAGACTAGACATCTTGTTATGTGTGTTCGGAATATATCGTTAGCCCATCCCTGTCTTTGTCTGACCCCATTCACAGGCTCACACTTATCTTCATCTTGCAGCCCACACCACTTTATCTAAGACGCTTTATGTTTAATTTCCAGGATAAGAAGATTTAAAACATTTCGTTCCTTTTTTATTTTCTCTTATGGATAAAGTATTTCAATCGTGAACCTTATCTACACAAACTATAATATAGAATACTATTTGAGATAGTATTGTAAGATTGTGCGATTGTCGTAACATTTATTTTGTATGTATGTTTATTTATTTATCATCATTAGGAACTTGCGATTGGTTTGCTGCAGATCTTCACTTTTTTCTATCTTCAACCAAATTTTTTAATATGTGTACCCTCTTCTCACAATATCGTCCGCTATCTGATTCATGTCTCCCTCTTTAATTTCTCCCTCCCACATCTCCTTCTAAAATTATCTTCGTCAAAATATCATGATACAAAATCCTCAAGCTGTACGGGAATCAAACCCGGGATTGAAGCAATAACAACAGGACGAGGTAGAAAGTTTCAGAATCCGCACACTCGCAATAGAATATACTTTTGATGATGGGGAGATTGGGGTTCGAATCCCAATCAGGTTTACTGTGTGTGTTTTTTTCCCTAAATGGTCATTCGCTCTCCCTCTATGCAAATGCGAGTACACTTCTTCTAAATTTAATATTTCTCATCACTAACACATAAGACCCGCCTCGGTGCGTAGTTGGCTAACGCGCGAGTCACGTGAGCCGACTGCGAGGACGGGGAGATCGAGGTTCGATCTTGTCGGGTCAACTGGGGTGGTTTTTCCTAAATGGTTTTCACTCTCCCTCCACGCAATGCGGGTTCACTTCCTCTGAATTCAACCTTCCCAATTCCTAATCCATTAGAGTAATTATACTTAAGCGTATAACCCGAACGGGTAGTAGACGCGGTGCTATAAATAAATAAATAAATACTAACACATAAGTGTAATATGCGTATAACACGAACGACATGGTGCTAAAAAAGACTAAGTAAATGTATTCCTATAAAACAAGTAGATATCTTGAGAAAAAAAAGCCTAACATATTTAAAGGACGAGGTGTCCGAAGCGGAGAATGTTCGACACTAGCCATCAGTTTTGACTTTCCTCGGTAAATCCCACAGACTTCATCCCTACACTTTTCTGTTGTTCTAACTCTTTCTTTCTTCTTTTTCCTCTACCAAAGGTACGAACGTAATCCCAACAGAAACTCTTGCCTGCCAGGGAGTATCAAAGTTTTGAAGCTGAATGGCTCACGTTTCAATGTTCTTTCTTTACGGGATAACGGGCTTCGCCGCCTCTCAGCGCTAAAATGGTCTAAGTAAATCAAATAATAAGTTCTTATTCATTTGTTCAATTGTTAGTACTGACCAAAAATAACTTACACAAACATTAATTAACACAAGTGATGGACATAGTCGTTGTTAACGGATGACAGAAATTAATTTAAACATAGTTTAAAAATTACACTTGGAAATGTAAATCAACCTGGGGGCTTTCTTTGGCTAAGATTACCTTTGATCTGCCATTGATATATCCAGGATACGTCCCATGTTCAAGGTCATTCATCAAACATAGCTTGAGGCAGAGTCTGTGATGGACGTGTGAGATTGCCGACTAATTAGAGCTATCAGAAACACAGCCAACCATTGCCTTGGGGTCGTAGGTCTACTCTGTCTTAAGGGCATTACTACCACTCGCAACTCTAGAGCTTCACATGGATACATGACTTCAGCTTTATTACGGTAGTGTACGTCAAGCAGCCTTGTTTTGTCGGCACAGAGGCACAGACGTAAGCTGATACTCCGTGGGTCAACTGTTTGAACTTAGGGTTTGATAATTTCGTTGGCTGGTCAGTGATGAAGCATCTGAGTAGCAAGGACTGGGATGTGTTGATAAGCTTGCAAAAAGAGCAATATATACAGTAGAATTCTCTTCGATTACATTTCTGACAGGATATCCGTCAATTACGTCCGTAGTTGGTCCATCATTATGAAAAATTCAAATTTTTATGATTGCAATCGTTTGTTCTGGATTGTTCCGAAAAAAAATTTGTCTGTTCCATTTTGATAAATCCACAAATGGTGTGTTTATATTGGGATTTGGGGGGGCAACTTCACGATAGACTACCCCCCCCCCCCCCCCCCATACACTTTGTAAAATTGACATTTACATGGTTGCGATAGAGTTTGTTCCGCAAAAAGTTTCGTTTGCTGTATATTTGTTCTTGCACAAATGGTACGTGAATTTGAAACTTTGTTTACTCATGAGGGGCCAACTTCATGGAAACCCCCCCTCCCTCAAAAAAACCTTTTAAAAATTCATGGTGTTTTGATTGCACTCGTTTGTTCCAGATTGTTAGACACAAATTTTTGTCTGTTCCGTTTTAAAAAGCCCACAAATAGTATGTTTACATTGGGGGAGAGAGGGGCCAACTTCACGGTAGCCCATTCGAGTTTGAATAATATTCAGGAACTTATGTTAAATTAGTATATTTTTAAATGATATCGATATTTTCTAATGCATAGATACTCAAACCTATTCTTTTTAATCAAACAGTTGTAGGGATGATAAGATAATGTTGAAAATTAACTATTTATCCTAATTGTTTGTCATGTTTGTAAAATCTACATAACCGATTGGACGCTGAAATTAAACGGTGAAAAGTTGCATTGGGATGGGAATTCTTTTAAAGTAAATTTTTGTAAATCTATATTATATTTATGAGAATGCAAGAGTTTAGCAGTTAAAAGACTTCATTGCATAGCTATTTTTAGTTTTCATTTGTAAAGAACGTTTTTGATTTAGTCATGTGCATTCATTTCGATTTTTTGTTTAAATTCTTAGTTTGTTTTTTTTGGCAAATTTGTAGCGATTTTTTTAGAATTTTTCAGGCTATTATATAGATATTTTTAATCACTTTTTTGAAAATTTATTCTGGGTCCGCTTAATAAATTTTGATTTGAAAAACATATTTTTATCGTCAAGGAATTTCTTAGTCTTCTTCGTGTCAGAGTTAGACTAGTTGACATTTTCTTCCAATCATGTCTCTTTGCGGTCAAAGATACTATTTACTACATCTTAACAGTAATAGTAGCAAACAAAAGAAAGGTGCGATGTCAATACTTTAGGGTAACCTAGTTATGAGCTCTCTTGAGGGGGTAGGGGAAAAGGGAGGTAAGATCTCGTGTATCTTTCTGTAGTTTCATAACTGCACAAATAGACGAAACCAATATTTTGGAGCTTAGTAGGAAGTGAGGCCCATAAAAATACTTTTTTTACTATGAGTTTTATGGCATGCAATAAGTTGTAGACCAAGATCTCCCTAGTTTTTGTATTTCTGACTTGCTTCGCCTTTTTATTGCTTTTTTGTGCATAATCAATCAATCAATCAAAGGCAATATTTTTCATACTTTGACACAGAGTGTGGGACAATTCTTTACTTGGGCTCTGTGTGACCATACAGATCGCACACACAAAAGGCCATCATTACTAGTGACACAAGTTTGTTTAGCATTTGTAAGAGATATAAGAACTAACAAACTTAAATATAATGCACAATAATCTGGAACAAACTAATAAAGTTATAAAACCAAAAATACAAATTTTGTTATATTTTATCTAGTTGAGGTAAAGAAATGGAGCTTAGCACAGTGATAAAAAATATATTAATTTTAAAACTATCAACATGAAATAAACACATTTTTTAAAAATAAATTCAGAACAAAATAAAGATAAACATGTTAAGGAACTCAAACAAACTAACAACAAACTTTAAATAAAAAATGTTCAAGTTTTGAAAGAATGTGAGAGAGCTACTACTAGAAAAATTTATCGAGGCTTTACAAAAGGAATAAATGGAAATCTTCGCAAAAAGAAATCTAAATGAACCAAGAACGAATTATTGATTGTAAAGATAAAATATCGATTTTTAAAAGTTGTGTGTGTTCATGTGGTGAATATGTTTGCCATAAAGGTGTCAATCCACGCTCCTAGTATAAATAAATCTTGTGTTTTCCTGCCAAAACGAAATGTGCGTTTATTTTAAGGAACCATCCGGAACAAACGAAGAACAACTTATTGCAATCATAACTTTTTTTTAATGTTATTAGAGGAAAAGGACGGTGAAGCAGCTTCATGGAGGTCCAAAATAAAGATATCATTTGTGAGCGTATCAAAACGGAAAAACTGATTTTTTGCAGAACAATCCGGAACTAGCGAAGAAAAAACTATTGTAATCAAAAAAAAACGTTTTTAAAAGGGGAGAAGGGCGAATTCATGGATGTCAAATGTTAAAGTATGATAATTAATTTTGGGTACGTATCAAGACGTAATTTTTTTTTCAAACAATCTGAAACAAACGATCGCAACCATAATAATTTCAATTTTCAAAAGTGGGAGGGAGATATCGTAAGTTGGCACTACCAATGTAAACATATCATTTGTGAGATTATCAAAACGGAACAAACTAAATGTTTGTGGGACAATCCGAAACAAACGAATGCAATCGTAAATACATGGATTTTTCAAAGTGGAGGGGCTACCGTGAAGTTGGCCCCTCACGAGTAAATAAAGTATCACAAGTTCATGTCCCATTTGTGCAAGAACAAATGCGGAACAAACGAGCCTTTTTGCGATACAATCCGGAACAAACGATTGCAACCATAAAAATGTAAATTTTCCAAAATGGGGGGGGCTGCCGTGAAGTTGGTCCCACCAATGTAAACATATCATTTGTGGGCCTATCAAAACAGATCAAACGAAAATTTTGCGGAACAATCCGGAACAAGCTAAGAACAAACGATTGCAATAAAAAAAACTTGAATTTTTAAATTGGGGGGGAGGGGGGGGCAAACCGCGGACATTTTTTTTCACAGTTGGACCTACCCATGGTACAAATGGTGGGATTATTTACATTTGGTTAAGAAAATATTAAATATCTATCTATTCCTGTTATATTATTTTTGACGGAGGTATCGTTCTCATTAATAATCTAGGTATGTCATCATCACTTTCCTATACAACTCAAAATTCTTCATTTTCTATTGAATTAATCTCACAACTATCACCTTCCTCAGAACTTTGGAATTCTGAATTGGTACATTCAACATCAGAATACTTATAGCTAATAATGTTATCAATTGGGGAGGGAGGGAGTTCTTCCATACCGGACATGTGCTCCGTATCACATATGTCTTCTCTGTAATAGAAAAAAATATTAGGGCCTAAATTTTCATCTCACAATGTATATTATTTATTCTAATCAAGAACAGGCATCTAATGATTTTGCAATAGAGATAAAGCGTATTATAAAGATAAATATGTTTTATACACCTATATAAGTTGTAATTATATATATATATATATATATATATATATATATATATATGAGAGAGAGAGAGAGAGAAAATTGAACAAGACTGATGATTACGTTGTTCATTTGTGCAAGTCATTTGACATATAATAATATATTTTTTCAAAGTGTGCATATATTATATAAAGCTAAACTTCGATAAGGACTTGAATCAGTTGGTGAATCAGGCCAAAAATATTTATTCAAAAAATTACTAGGAACTTGCAGCAATAAACTCGAGTTTACAAAAATAAAAGTTAGGTTTATTAATAATTTACCTATACAAATAATAAAAATATATAATTTTTACATTATTTTAGGTGGCTTGCCACATGAGTTCTCTTTCTATGGTTTCCCCATCCACTCTCCACGTAAATAGGGTGCATTTACTAGAAAAATTTGTTTCCTTCTCCTTGCACCCTAGAATAACTCAAACCTCCAAACTAATCACTAAATAATTCAAAGTACCTAAAAACATAGGAGAGCGATTATATATAAGTTTATAAGCTACATCTTGTTTGGATAGTAATGCTTTAGTTATTTTGATTAAATTAATTCAAATAAAAATCGTTCTTTCTCTTTCACACACATATTTTTTTATGACTCATATGTAATAAACAACATTCCTTTGTGAATAAAATAATTATTTCATTACATTATTTATTTTCAAAAAAATAATTAAAAAATTGGTAGAAAGACTGTCGTTACAATAGTAAATAGCGGTTTTTCATTTGAAGTAAATTCAGAGTGCTTACACACTTGCAAATGCAAACATCAATTACTACTATAGTATCATACTTAGGCCTAAAATTACTCTCTAAGTGAGTTCGAAATATATAAATAATGAACACTATACCTTCCTATATTGTTTAGGTACCCAACAGGATATCTCACTGATTGGAACATCATTATAGACTACTTCTAACTTGACCTGATTATACCCTTATAGGTGTGATTAACAGAGAAATTCTAAATATTCAAATATAATAGTTTCCAAAATGTAAGCTATATAAAAGGCTGGAAAAATTGCCAGATTAAACGTAGATTCTTGCATTCATACCATTTTTAAGGCGATAAAAAAATATATTTCTTATCAAGCATATTTTCAAGAGGCCACTCAATTAATAATTTTACAGCTGTGGGAGAGAACGTAAGAAAATATAGGCTATACATGTGATATAATGATAGTACCATAGCCCGACACGTTAGCTCACTTGCTAGCAGGATGGTCTACAGTGCAAAAGGTTTCGGACTCGATTTCTGGTAGGGGTGTAATATTTATTATTTGATCAATTCTCGGCCTTCTTCTGGATGTTGTATATGTCTTAGAGTTCAATAATTCTTTTTAACCGTGTAAACTTGCAGTATTCCTAAAATTAACAAATATTTGAACAATATAATCAATTTAATTGTAACCACTTGACATTTTGGGTTTGCTACTTAAAGTAAAATGCATATATATATTAATGCTTTCATAATCACCATCTATGCACACATTATATTTACCTATAGCCTATGGCTAACTAATTTGAGGCAAATCGTCCAGATGATTTAAAATGTAGATAATCACAAAATTTTAATATTAATTAAAATGTAATTGATCAATAAAATTTATCATGCAGATAATCCCATATGAACCAATATCTAAGTCTGACAGTATAAATATTCTTACCTCTAATTAAAAATATAAATACATATTCAAACATAGATAATTTAATTGATATTAATAATTGCAGTTCTCACTAAATTGAAGATCATGAAACTATTTTTACTATATATGTATATTAATGTATTCAGGGTATTATTATTATTATTAGCACCGCGTCTTACTACCCGTTCGGGTTATACGCACTTACGCTAATGTGTAATGTTAGGGTGATTGTGAAATGAAATGGAAGACCTACAGTTTAACGTGTAATCCGAACCACGGGGTAGGCCTGGCATTCCTCACATTCACAAGTTGTGTTCAGGGTAATAAGTTTTGCCAATTTAAGTTATATAAAATAATGCCTTTTTCTGTATAAATAACGACTAAACTAGTTCAAATAGCTAAGAAATTAAAACACTATAAACTGCCTAAATTACTTTATTTTTCATGAAAAAGATTATTTTTACAATGGCTGTAAAAAGTGCTTTCAAATGTTAAGTATTTACTTCATCATTCTTGATATGCGATGTGTCGAAGCCTTGGGCTATCGCTTACAGCCATTTATTGTTTATTATATTGTATATTCTGTGTTAATGATTCTGGAAAACCCTTAATATATAAAATAAACATAAAGCCTATCTGCCCATATAATACATTATGCTCATTCTCGGTTTCAAAGATTGACGTTTTCCAGTTTGTAATGGAAGAAACCATTGTTTATTATTTTAATAATTTTATATATATATTCTTTACAGTTCACAGAGATCACAAATAAAACACAAATCTTTAAATTACTACAACATGTTTCAATAATGAAATAACTCCGGCATTGATATAAAGATCAATATCACTAAAACATGAGGCTAATTATTTCAAGAGACAACTTGTGAATGATAATTCAGACAGAAATCTCGCATGGACGGCAGATTACTTGGATTTCTGTGATAATACAGCTGGAGTAGCCGCTGTGTGTTGCGCGAATTGTGGAGGCGGGCGCTATCACCCTTTATTGTAAACTAAGCTACACTTCCCTACAAAGTTTTGATCTGGCGAGCCAACTTTGAATTTCAGTGCATATTTTAATGTCATACGGAAATCAAGTTATTCAGTAAATCGTTTCATATTTAAATCTGAATATATATTTTATCTTAAGTATATACATCTATAAATCGTATGAATACTAATATTTAATATTTATAGATTAATTAGTATTAGTAAACAATTGTTGAATTGTGTTGATTTTAAGAGAACTTTAAGTATACATATATAGAGTATGCTTCTACCTACGGTAAAATCCCAGCTTTATCAAATAGGTATAGTATTAAAGATACTAAATTTAAATTTTCAAATTTTTATTTCAAAAACTGTGGCCTAAAACCTGATTTGGAAAACGTAAAAATGGAAGTTTCTTACCCTCATAGCTCGTTAGAAAAAATACATAAAAATATATTTATGGTGTGTAACATTTCACAGGAGAAAACTCTTTTGAATGGTGAAAAAAAATAATTCTGTACATATGGCCTTAAACTTGGAGTGATGAATTACCCTGAGCACGGGAATAGTCTTGAATAGCTCAGTGGTAAGAAGAGCACTAGCGCGCCAAGTTGTATTCCCGTGTCCATATGCAATTTTTAAACTATATTTAAAATAAAGGAACTGAGTGAATAATTAGATTTTTAAAAACATGGCATGGTATTTGCTTGGATAGAAGATGAAAAATAGCATGGTGGAGTAAAAATTCGTTAGTACAGTTGGGTAGGCATTCGAACCTCAGCCTTCTCGTCAGCGGAAATAAATCACATAGCGAGTCTTACCCCTTAGACCATTTGTACATCGCTACAGGTGAAAATAATAGTCAATCGGTCACTTTTTTAATTTTGCCTGAATAAAAAGTAAGTTTTTGTATAAAGAATAAATTACGTTTAGTTCATTGACAGAATCGGAAATGTTTAACTCTGTTTATAGGAAAATAAAAGGGGGGAGGTTTACGGGGTATAGAATTAGGATTAGGTTAACTAGTTATATCATTATAATATATCTTCATCGTGTTCCCTTAGCTCAAATGGTTGAAGTACTTAATGTTGTTTATTAAGACTAGAGCACTCCCACAACCTGATGGAAAACTGGAAACTTCAGACTTGCTTCTTTAGGTCCACAAAGTGATAAAAATTACTTAAGAGCCAACATTAAAAAAAAGTCAGAAGACTTCGCGTAAAAATCCAAAGTAATGGCTTCTCTTGAAACATTGGAAAAGCTAACGACTAAGAAAAGGTGAAAGGTATAATGTGTCAGGTCAAGGTCTCACCAATTACGAAAGAAAGATTCAATATTTTTATAAATTATATTTCTCTTAACATCTAATTTTTAAATTCATAATTTAAAATATAATTTCCAATATTACGTGGTTAAACTATAGTTTCTTCCATCATTGGTCTAAAAAAAAATTGACTCTATTGCTATATCCTTGGTCATCCCGGGACAAGGAGAGATCAGGGTTTGAATTCCGGTTGGGTGTTCTTAAGGTGTTTTCTTAACTTGTTTTCCCCTTTCCTTTGATGCAAATTAAGGTACATATACTCTAAATTTTAACTCCTTCATCCCTACCCTATTAATGTAAATAGACTGAACGGATGGTATGATGCACTGCAAAAATAACAAAACCAAAATTTAGTAAAAATAATTAATATTTTATCCTATCTGTAAGTTTACTTTTCTTATTCACGTTCTGCTTCACTTATTTACTTTCACCGTCTGGCCCATTGCGGACATTTGAGTTTGCGACCCCTGAACGAGTGAGTATGAACTAAATGGAAATCTGCCTGGAAATTGTTGACGGAAGCCAATAGTCTAAAAGTTCTTTCTCTGCGTGTTTGATAACGAGACCCATGATTTATATATTCGTAGTAGAATAGTAAATTAAGCTTTCACTTCTAAGTCTAAGGATATTTAATGGTTTTTATAAATCATTCTTTGTCCAATTAGAATAGGAGCTTTGTTCCAAAACAGTATTTTTCATTGCATGACTGATTTACAAAGTCGAAGTTATATTAGTATTGATTTCGGTAAATTATAAAAATTAGCTACCTGTAGCAATTATCATTTTACTAGCTTAGACCTGTGTAGTTATCATTGATAAATTGAAACATTTAGTGAGAATACATTGTATTCAAACATTTATACCCGTACTAATATATTTTCCATGGAAGAATAAAATGTAATACAGTTAATATAAAGGCTTTGCAATATTAAATTTTGATATTTTAGCTTTTCATTCAATATATTGTATGAACTATGCCAAATATTCATTTCCTATTGATAATCATTTATAGTTTAATTTAGTATTATTATTAGCACCCGTTCGGGTTATACGACTTACGCTAATGTGCAATGGTAGGGTGATTGTGAGATGAAATGGAGGACCTACAGTTTAATGTGGAATCCGAACCACGGTGGAGGCCTGGCATTCCTCACATTCACAAGTTGTGATTAATACACTTTAATTTAGAAGTTTTAATGACCACGTAAGTTAATTGACCTAGTCTCTCATTAAGTAACAATAGCAGTAGGTTTATTGGCAATTTTAATTCTGATCTAGAAGACTGAGGTTAGATTCTGAATTGAGGAACCGTACCCACATTTGTGTGGAGGTATATTGGGAAACCATTTTGGAAAACACACTCTCATCCAGGTTTTTAACCCCAATCTACGTTACTAGAACTCGCCTCAGTGGTCACATAGTCTAAGGTTTTATTGTCTCAATCAAATGTATTTCCGGTGATAGAAAGATTTGTGGTGGTGGTGGTGGTGGTATAACGTTTATAGCAACTTTTTGATTTAAATTGAGTAGATTATAATAATCTGTACATTGTTAGTTAAAAAAAAGTCATCTAATAATTAGATAAGCTGTACAAAAAAGCCACTTTTTTTTAATTGGAACCGTACATATGAAATTTAATAACTCTAAATATTAAAAAGAATCACCTGAAGTGACTTACAAATGCTACGAGAAACTCTTTTTCGTTAATGGAAAAGTGAAACATCTTATTTCTAAATAAATTATTTGATTTTAATCATCTTTTTAATAATTTGAAATAATTTTACAATGTTTACTTATCTATTTTCCCAAAATATGATCGCCAATATTAACTATCAGTTAATTTATGCAAAGCGTATTAATCTGAAATCAAATCGATAGTAGCAATTTTATGCTTGACCAAATTCAAATTGCATAGCGTCGCTCTGCATTATTGTCTTATTAATCAAACCTTAGTTAATAAAGTAAATAACTAAATCATCTAATGACTTAAATATAGGAAAATAAATAATAATAATAATAATAATAATAATAATTTGAATGTTAAACTATCCCACCGATATTGGTTAGATCCTATAGTTTTGATCCTTGGTATTTAGTGTTTGGATAACAAAATTTAAATGTTTAAATAATTAAATTAAGCTTATTAACATCTAATCCAATCATTATAACAAATTTTCATGCCTGTTATATTGGTTTGAAATTAATTTGAAATAATCATGTTTAATAAATCTAAAAAACTTGATTAATTAGTTTTAGCTATGCACGCTAGAGTTTTGCAAATTTAGACTACCCACCCGTGTCTTCAAGTTTAGGTAATAACAACTATGTAAATATGTGAATTGAATATAGTTTAGTTTAGTTTCTGGTTGAAGTTTAATATTTAGTTAAAAGTTTGAAAAATATGGTAGTTTAAAAGTCTTGCGAAACTACGTTAGGTGTTATTTTAAACATGAGCATACATAGTCTCAAAGATGGCCACATGGACTCCCTTTGCTATCTTGCTAAAAATTTATTAATTATGGGATGTATAGCCTTTTTTAATTAATCTCCTTTCAATAAAGAATAACTGTACACGGTGTGAAGTACCTTCGTCTTGCTGGTTTGTGGGGTGGTACTCCCTCCACAAAAACTGCCAGGTTGAAAAAAATAAACCTTTGAGATATTCTGATATATTCTTCACTGATGGTGGAATTATAATAAACCAGCAGCCGCTTACCTAAATTGTTGGTTTGTTGTTGACTACCCAACGGGTTCTCTATTGTAATACTTTTAATAATTGGTAAGAAATATTCTTCATCAAAACTCGATACTGATATCACCGCACTAAATAAATTACTAAATTAAAATTCAATTTTAATTTTCACAAACAACGGCATTCTTAAATGCATTTTCTTTTTGGAGTCCTCGAACAACCTTCTGGGATTGTCTTCTTCCAACCCAGATGGTCATAGACATAAGATATACTAACTTTTAATTCATTATATGAATGGCAAAGGGTTCTTTAAACATCTTAAATGTAACAAATCTTTATAACAATACTAATTAACCTCTCGATAAATTTATATCTACAAAGGCCGAAAGGTTCTATAAGCATCTTAAATATAATATAACACGATACAATAATATACGTTTATAGAACGAGAGAGCTCGTAAATAAACAGAAATTACTAACAACAAAACTGATCAAACTCAATGCATTTTATGTATCCGAGGTTGATTAACTTTATGACAGTTCTATGAATGCATCGGAAATTATTCACAAGACCATCGAGATATTTTCCAAAGCTCCTCGATACTACTAGGCTCGGACCAGAGAGCCACGTTAGTAAAAAACAAAACTTAAACATTTAAAACATAGTTACCAATAATCTAATAATCCCATTTAAAGACGAAATAATCACAAAAGAGCAAACCATTTAAGAAATAAATTCCATGTCGGGCGAGTGACTAAGGTAGTAGTATTAATAGAATTATAGTTTTTACAGATGCTTAACCTAAGTGGGGGCTTATATTTACTGGGACTGCATTTTATAAATATCCTTTAATATCCCAGTTATTTTCCTACATTTATACCTAAACAGGGTTGGAACAAGAGTATCTCAAAGTAAGTTGATCAACGTTGTATGTGTTAGTTCTTTAAGTAATAATAATAATAATAATAATATTTAGCACCGCGTCGGGTTATCCGCTTAAGTACTAATTACGCTAATGGATTAGGAATTGGGAGGGTTGAATTTAAAGGGAGTGAGCCCGCATTTGCGTGGAGGGGGAGTGGAAAACCATTTAGGAAAAACCACCCCCAGTTCACCCGACCGAGACTCGAACCTCGATTTCCCCGTCCTTGGCGGTCGAGCTCAACACGACTAGCGCGTTAGCCAACTATGCCACCGAGGCGGGTTTTCTTTAAGTAATTCAAGCTTGCTAATACTATTAAGAAACTAAAATAAAAATATTGTTAAAGATAAAACAAAGGATATTACAAATATATATATTTTTAAAAGGGTAGAGAACCATTTGGATTTTAAAAGAAACAGAAATAATGCTAAATCTATCTCAGGTTCCACTGAAATAAAATAAAACGTGTAGGTATTATTATTTAAACATTTCAATCCTATATACTATGTTATGTTCACCGTTCAAGACATGTAGTGGTAATTGCAAGGAAGGCTCTTAGCTCCTGGTCACGTGTGTCAACCCAAGGTTGAACTTGTTTGAGTGGCACAGCATTAATATGAAGAGGAAGCGTGTGACTACTTACTATTTCATCGGTTGGAAAGCCTTAAAGATGCCTGCTTGCCTAGCTACCTAGGTAAATAATTCACACGACGCAAGCAAGTGCTCGGTAATCCATTTAGGTTTCTACACCGTGGAGAGATTTTTCAGTCAACATTTTAGTTTAGATTTGATGGATTTCTTGATGGTGGAGAAAAGGGAAGGGTGGAAATGAGAATAAGGGTTGAAGAGGAGGAGACACTTGTCAAATATAAGGTAGAATAAATTTTTCCAAACATATTGAACAGTCTTTCTTATATCTATCATTTTGTGCTTTGTATCCTTAAGTAAAGTACCTGTTATTGTTATGATTTTATGTTAATAGAGATGATGAAGACACACATAAAAATGTAGTTAGATTTTAACACTATGCATTTTACAAATTTAAAAACAAATATACATGATCTAATTATATTTTAGTACGTTTGGCATTTTCATTACTACTACATACTAAAAAATCTTTAAATAAGTGTATTTTTATATGGTAATTTTTTTATTTATTTTTTGGAAAAACAGTGTTTGTGTCTGTTACGTTAGATATTGTAATCTTATTTTGTATTCATATTAGTTAACATTATAGATTACTGATATATGATAAAAATTAGTCTAGAATACTAGACTAGAAGAAAATGATAGTTATGAACTTGAACAGTTCGCGTTTAAAGTCTTGCTTGCTACTTAGTACCTCAGTGTCTGTAAATGAGCTAAATTTAATAAATATTTAAAGCAGCCTTTGGCGTGATATATTCAATATACATTTTATAAAAAGTTATATCAAAGGGATTTTTAATCAAATTGAACCTTAAAATAAAGATAATCTTCTGAAACATTCACTTATATAATCATTATTATCTTCATTCTCTTTAATATGTTTAATGATGATACTGGTAACTATTTAAACTCTTCTAGCTATTTTACTCTTTGCGGATGATGCAGAGCTATTTAAAATTATCAAATCAATTGCATATTGTAAAGATTTACAAAATGACATAAATGATATTGTATAGTGGTCTCTTGAAAATAGAATGTTAGTTAATAAATCAAAGACCAAATCCAAATCTTTTACAAAGAAAAACTATTCCTATATTTTCTAATTATTAATTGGTCATTGATATCATAGTTCGCTCCTTTTATATTAATGATCTTGGTGTTCTCCTGGACAACAAACTCTACTTTCACTATCATGTTGATCATAATTATAATGTCTCAATCATTGAAATTAGTTGGACTTTTTAAATATATTACCTCTCAATTTAAGAAATCAAACTATTTTATGCCTGCACTATGCCTTGGTTATATCTAAGCTTGAATATGTTAATGTTAATGTTAATGTTACTTGGATAGATTGGAAAACGTTCATCGTAAATTTGCTACTGCTTTCTATGATAAATTATTAACTAACGAAGCAAATAAAAGAAGGTATAGAGTGTGGATCAAAAGGAAGGGGTTGGCCATGTAAGATGTGGCTAAATGTTGTAGATGATTGTGGGAAAAATAGAAACAATAAGAGTATTAATAATAAAAGAGCATGTATGACTCAGTGTATGGATGTTGTTGAAGTGAAGGGATTATTCAAGGATAGGGAAGTATGGAGAAAGTTAGTGAGGATGGATTAAGTGCGCAGTTGCTTTTTGAGCTAATTGCACAGTTTCTTGCCTAAGCCCGTAAGGTAACGGTGTGATTAGGTGTGTATGCATGAATGTACAAACATGATTTATTATGATAATGACATAATTAGAAACCAATTAGGGCTCCAAACTCTCTTCTCGCGTGGACTTTATTGTGATGCCATTTTCGTTCTTAATATTTTCAATAACAACATTTCTTGTAAATTTGACCTCGATCATATAGGTATTCATGTCCCTTTTCGGGTATTTCGTAATCCAAAATCAATTAATTGCTCTCAATAACTCTGACAAGATGAGTCCTATTGGCCATTGTATCCATCGCTGAATTATTATTATTATTATTATTATTATTATTATTATTATTATTAGCTCCGCGTCTTTCTACCCGTTCGGGTTATACGCACTTACGCTAATGTGTAATGGTAGGGTGATTGTGAGATGAATTGGAGGACCTACAGTTTAACGTGGAATCCGAACCACGGTGGAGGCCTGGCATTCCACACATTCACAAGTTGTGATTAATACACATCTTGTCAGAGGTGAAGGAAGGGATTGGCAATCAGATAAATCTGTGCCGGGACGAGGATTGAACCCCGGACCCTCAGCACTGAAGTCTGACACCTTACCCTAGACCACCAGGTCACCCCATCGCTGAAATTCTAGGTTTTTCGAATATGACTTTTATCACAAAATAAGGTGAACAAACTCAATAGAGTTATTTAAAAACTCCCTTATCATTAATTTACCTAATACATGTTTACCTCTAATATTTAGATTTTAATTATTCCACTTACTGTTATAATTTTTTGTTTTTGAAGTGACATAAATGCTTATTGATTTTTAATGCTAGGTCTACTCTTTATTAAATTAATTTATTTATATATTTCTTCTTATCTTTAATAACTATTTATTTGTTTGTATCATTAATTAGCTACTGTATGATTGTTTTTTTCTATTTTACTATGTATTTATGATTACATGTAAAGTACTTGTGTATTTTTAATTTCTGACCTGTTATAGGTCTTCTGACTGTTGGACTATAGTAAATTTAGTTGAAATTGAAATTAAAATTGAATAGTGTAAAGTGATTCCTTTCAACAAAGATTTCCGGATTTCAGCAATCTAAACGATTTTCATTTTTTTTTAATCTGAAAGCTGATGTACCAAAATATGTCAAGCTTAAAAAAATATTCAAACAGGGTAAATTTTAATTTGGGATTAAAATTATTATTATAGGAATAGATTATTTCACCTAAATTTCAATTTTATATTTTTTTAAATCTAAAGGATACAGTTTATAGCTAATATTAATAAATTGATGTATGATACGTCAACGAGCCAGCTTTATATAAGTAGTTAGTCTAGTTAAATAATATCAGTATATTTTCAAAAATTACACCAGGACACGGGAATTGAATCCAGAACCCTAGGCTTAGCGCTCCAATGCTCTACCACTGAGTTATCCAGGCCTGTCTAAAGGGTCATTCTTCACTCAGAGTTTTAATGCAGTGCCTGTGATGGACATATGTATCTCCACTAAACGGCTACTGTGAGCTATTATTAATACCACAGCCGCCAATGACTCAGGGTTCGACTTTATGCTATACACCTTTAAGGGTTCATACAAGTTTTGAAACTTTTATTTTCATTCTAATGAAAAATGCAGCAGGTCTGAGACACAAAAAAATTTTCCTGCAAGTATATTTTCTCTCTCATTAAATTATGTCAGGTTTGATTATCATATTATGCATCACAATTTCACGATGACGTGGCATGGCAATTATATTATTTATACATTTTCTCCAAAGTCTCTTTGACGTTGAGTAGGGTCACGCCAAGTTTCAATCCGGATGATTGAAGAACGTCACATCCGGTTTTCCCAATGAAATCCAGCAGAGCAATAACTCAAAAGAGTGTGCAGTTATTCTTTACTTGTCTGCGATGAAATATGAATGGCATCGTGACCGGTGGCTTGGTTATGGAACTTGGCCCGTCATATCCGGCTTCCGCCTGGCACAGCCAATAGCGTATTGTTCACCTGACTGGCTTACTCACTCTGGTTAATGATACCACATTTCGCCACTAGCTTTACATTCATTATTGATCTTATTATGAATGTTATTTTTGAATTTTATAAATTTCGCAATTTAATTTACTATAAAGCGTATAACACGCGTAGTAAGACGCGGTGCTAAAAAAAGTTTTAGTTACTATAACTTATGTAAAATCATAGAGCTGATTTATATTTATGATTTTATATATATATATATATATATATAATCATAGCTAATACGACCATACGAACGAGGAAAGCTTGTATCAGTGTTAAAAAATTATATTCCGAAACATAAAAACAATGTTTATTATAATTTGTAATTTGTAATTTTATTTATATACAGGATCAACTAATTCAATCGTGTCGATCAAATTTGGAGAATAAATACGCTTCAACGTACACATTTTCGGCTTATGTTCGGCTTCTTGCCAACCATACATATATGTTCATACTTAAATAATGAACTACACTAACATTTTTGTATTCAATAGATCAAATTTAATAGTAAACTCCTTATTAATGATTCATTTATTTATCTTATAAGCAACAAACCAAGTAAACAAAAGATTGAAATTAAAATACACACTAATTTTTTATATATTAAAAAAATTAATATTATACTAAAAATGCCTATTTAGACAACTATTTCGATAAAATATGGTTTTTGAAATTTTGCTTTTGTTCTTTGTCGTGGTGTACATTTTAATGGTGTACCCTTCAATACACAATTTTAGCTGCAAAGGTGTTAAACGTTCTAAATTTGATATTTCATTCAAACTAAAATCTTTAAAAATCGCATAGACAATTAAAATATAATAACTAGTGTTATAGTAACTAAATAGTAGATTGTCACAAGGTCAACACAAAGTAACTTGAATATTAAATTTCAATGAAGATGATTTGAAAGATACGAACACATTTACATAATTTGTACTAAAAGGTCATTAAACAGGTTTTATTTAGTAAATCGGAGCGTTTCCTTTATTTATTATAAAATTATGTTAATATAATCGAAGAGAAGTAATGGTATGAATAGAAAATTCATTAATGTGATACGTACGGTATAACAGAAATGTAATGAAAATATAATATGTTTAAAACACTTAATCATTCACGCTTCCATAACGATTTCTTAAATATTACTAAACATCTTAAGCTATGATGCAATATACCAAGAGATCAATAACATGTAATTTTTTAAACTTAATTCCTTTAATTTATAAACATTATTTACTACCCGCTTCAGTGACCGCATGATCTAATGCGCTACTCTCGCAGTAGACTAGACTGCCTATGACGGGGTGATCGAGGTTTGAATCTTGATCGGGCGTGCTGAGGTTTTTTTTTCTCTCCATAACGGCTTTCTAAATGTGAGTACATTTATCTAAATATAATCTTCATAATCTATAAAACCATTAGCATAATTAGTACATAAGCGTATAACCTGAATGGCTACTAAGACGCGGTGGTGAATAAATATTTAAAAAAACATTATATTATTTAGGCATTTAATTTTAATAAAACAACATAATTTTAAGCAACTCACTAATTATTATATTAATACTAAAATAAGATATTGCTAAAGTATTGAGTACTATAACTGATAGGTTAAGATTTTTTGCTATACACATTAAAAATTAAAGGAAATAGTTGGTAACAATTTTATCGTGAACGTGTTCATTCTTGTCCGCCTCTTTAAACCGTATTTCACTCACGCAACGCCAGCTCCGTATTTTATTGTTGATTATTGTATCCCAGCTAAATATAGACTTTCATTTTCTGGTCTGTGAGGTTGTTGTTTTTTTTTTGTCAGCGTCCCTGCGCCTGTGTGGTATGTGGCCCATGCTACCTGACAAAGGCGGGCGAGGCATTTTAAGAATGCAGCCGACAATACCAGGCCACAAGCGCATGCCATAGGCTTCCTACCTCGGTGGGTGCTTACCCACTTTTTAAACAATAGGTCCTATTCGTCTATAGCCGTCATGTTCGCTTAGCCAAATTCAAGAGTTAAATATATATACCTGGGAAAACAAATATTTGAAATATTGCTTAGTCAAAATAGCTTTATGGAGTCAGTTTAAATGATGTTATCTCTTATATATACTTATTATATTTTTCCTCTTAAGCCATAAACTAGGATTATCGTTGTTTTTATGTATTTTATATGTGTTTTGTTTGTTTTTGTTCCATTATTAACCTGATTAAAGGAGACCACATTATTGGGGGAAAGATCTAGCTGCTCCTGTGGGGAATTTAAGTCTGGCTTATCGAGCTAAGCACATTCAAACTAAACCTTTATCCCACTATAAAGTTGAACTATACATACAATTTATATTATACCATTTATAGAAGCTTTGTTTTACTCGATACAAAGTTGTAAATACTTGTAAATTAAAAAACAGTGTGTGTTTTTCATCCTTGATCAAAAATTACACTTTTTTTTTCAATGTCATAAGTGAAACACCCGCATAGGTAGGCACGCGGTATACATGTCAGGCTCATTTATTCTGGTTTGTTGGTTACGAGGAGGTGGGGGTTTGAGTCCCAGCTGGGTGTACTAAGGGTTGTTTTACCTGGTGGTTTCACACTCTTAAGCGTATAACCCGAACGGGTAGTAAGACGCGGTGCTAAATATTATTATTATTATTCACACTCTTAATTCAGGTGCATCTCCTCTAAATTCTACCTTTCTCGTCCATAGCCCATTTAAATATGTAGGACTATAGTTCAAATTAGTTGTGAAACGTGGAAAAAAAAAGCTTCGAATCGTGATTACAGTCCAATTTCCATAGGAAAACTGACAGATATAAAAGTTACTACATCTTATTTAATATATTCATACGTCAAGTCATGTGATTTTCAGCTGTCAATTTTGATAGATATGAAATAAAAAATAAAATAGTAGAATGTAATCAATGTTGACCATAAAAATATAGTTTGTATTTTCTAAAAGGCATTTTCTATGAACATTTGAAATTATTGCAAAGTACCTTTTATTTATCGTAGTTGCATCTAAATTTATTTCTCTTCCCTAATCACTTTCCCAAGTTTCAATTTGAAAAGCTACAAATTATTAGTATTTATTTAAAAAATACTGATACGCATAGTAAACAGGATTAGAATGGAATCATAAGAAGCACGTTGTTTATGATAGGGGCCCCACTAGTTGACTCAGGAGCAAGCTAGACAGTCCCACAAGATATCACTGTGAAAGGGGATGCCTAACAACCAGGGTGCTTGTAATCCGATTATAGACACCATTAGTGTTACATCAAACTACGTGCGTTCCCCACGAGAACGGGAGTGCTGTCCCTAGTAATTGGTATGACTATAACTATTTCTATACAGCATCGAGTGGATTTATAGCTCTATTGATTTCATACTGAGCTTTGGAGTAGAGGTTCACCTAATACAATGGGTCCGCCATGGTTTTAAGTCACTTAACCGGTCAGGGTATTAACCCACGATTGGAAACAATACTGTGAACGGATTTATCTTTCATTTTGAAGTTAGTTAAGAATGTAGTAGTGAACTCAAGAGTATTTACACCAACCAGAAATATAAATAAATTCTTAGCAACAGCTTATAGCCCGCACATGGAAAATAGTTGCCATTCTTTTTGGGTTTTTTAAATATTATATAAATTGATGGGGATGTTGGGTTTCAAATCCTGGCTTTATGTACAGAGATTTTCTTTCATAGCGGATTTCCCACTCTTCCCAAACTAAAATGCGCTTACACTTCTTTTTAATTCTACCTTACTCATCCTTGCACTATTACAACTTTTATTATTTCATTTTTATTTATTTGAGGTATTTAACTCGCACTTTATTAATCGATTGATTATGTCAGCACACAACTTATAAACTAACTTTAATCTAGAATAGACACAACATCGAGTCCTCAGCCGTTAATTCAACGCCATGAAAGGAGAAACCCTCATTTCACCAATAATACATTTTTCAGCCATGCCGGGAATTGAACCAGGAGCCCTTAGCTCAGTAGACAGACAATCTACCAAATGAACTAAGATGTTGGATTATACTAAATTAATTCATAGCTTAAATCACCCATAAATTGGTCATTTATATAGCCTTTTTTTAATGTTTTAATAAATTGTATTGAAATTAATATCTACAATCAATGTGACTAAATATTTTAACAGTTCACTTATTAAAAGTATCCAATATAGGTTTGCATATTATATAGCTATGACAGAATCAATTAATGATTTAAGGTGTCAGTAGTTTATCTTTTACCCGCATTTGTGGCGCGTGAACAAAGGCGCTAGTCTCGTCTTGACTTGTTTATAGATGACTGGGACCTGGGCTCGCGATGCGCATTTAAATACACTAATGGGCCAGGGATGTGGAATGTAGGGTTTCGAGAAATTATACCTGCACTTGCTTTGAGGATAATGAGGAAATAATTTATATAATCCATTCTCAATACAGCTATTTGTGATTTTAACCCTTACCTCCCTGTAACCGTCAAACCAGACTAGACGAGACCGACGTTTAGACTGTGTGTTCACAAATTCTTTTGGACAAACAAATCATCTTTATAGGAATGCATGAGTGGGTCTAAAACCATTCTTTGGCTCAAATCTTTTGGCGGACATTCATATTTTTTTTAAGGGGGCGTTCGTGCAATATACATTGCTTGCTTATCAATCTGTTTTCCTAGTGTACAGCAGGCCTTTCAGGAAGCTGTATGTACTTCAAGCGTTTATAATTTATTGGCATTACAAAGCCGGAGTAACTCTTCTAGCCGGAGGTATTTATAAATCTCCACAAGTTCGGCTTGATTCCCAGAACAGTCAAACTCCACAGATATTCCGACTACAATTTTAATGACCGGAAAACACTTGTGCTCTATCGTAATTTTTGAAGTTGGTGGTGTGGGGTGGAGGGCTATAGCAAGCATAAGGGCGTGCTTCTCCCCCAATCCCCCTCCACTCCTCGCGAACCAACCGGCGTAGTTTCCGCTCCGCCGAGCGCGAATGTTGCCCTGGTCTCAAAGCGCGTGTGATGTGGTTCATAGTAGAGGATCGTGACGTTCAGACAGATGATTTAGTTCCCCCTGGAAATACAACCAGCTAGGTGGAGGACACTTGATTACGATTGAGTGGAATGTCTCTCTTTGCGATCCTGAAGGCGTGCAATATAGTATTCCAATAAAATACACATTATTTTCAGTGGCAAGTGTTTATGTGCCGCCTACAGGTGAGTTCAATCCAGCCCTTCCTAATGATCCGAATGTTTACTCACATATAAACCGCGCTGGGGGTCACGTGGGCAAAGCGTCAAGTTGTTGTTTGGTGACTGTGAGGTAAGGGCTAGAATCCTGGCTGGGGGTGTATTGATGAAGGAAATTGTTCTTAAATTTTGTCCAACTGTCTCCGCACAGATTTGGATACAATTCCTCTAAATTCTACCTGTCAAATCCCAACACATATAGTTTTAGATGCGTTTATTCCGAATGGGTAATAAGATGCGTGGGAAAGAATTATATTTTTAAACTGGTATGTTGGTAACACATTGAACTTTATTGTTGGTTAAATATGGGCCTACTGTTTTTAGTGTGTGTTGATGTAGCGTTTCAATCTTCAAAGTTGTGCTGCCCTCAGCTTTTATCCACACTCCATCTATCTTACTACCCGTTTGGGCTATCCACATTTAATTGCACTGTTGGAGTAGTGACGAAAAATATGTAATTTAAAGGAATAGTAGCCCCTACTCGTATTTACTTGGGTGGATAGTGGATATCATTTAGGGAAAACTACCCAAGGTTCACCCGGCTGAGACTCCCAACTTCCCCGTCAGCCGTCACCTTCAATCTCGTATGTTGCGAGAGTGGCGTTTCGGACCACATTACTACCGATGAAAAATTCTTTCAGCTACCTTGATTATTCTATATTTAAATCTGGCTCTACTTTCTTTTTACAACATGAGAAGCACATGTTTAAAACACAAAATATTTGAAAAATGTAATTCCAAAACACTTGTTAGTGCAGGGACTATGTAGAGAGACCCAGTCTCTGGTTCTATGATAAATAAATTTTGTGCTGGAAGGCTACCAGCTTTAAACAATATTTAAAAATATATCCTTCCTGCGCAGTAGAAACTGTCTTACAAATTTTGTTACATTACCATTCTTAATTAATAGTTTGTCACACTATTTTAAAACGAAATAACATATTCATTTGGCGGCTATCAGATGGAAATTCAACAAAAATAATTTAAAAGAACATGTCAGTAGTTAATTGGTAACTGTCTCTTTATTCTGAAAGGGGTTAGAGAAGAGATGTGCTTATTTAAAATAAGAGATCCAACACACGATTTAAGTAATAACTCAACTTAGAACATTAGGCATACTTTAATTACTAAACATCCAGTCTTAGTTATAAGTGTTTGAAGTTTGCTAAGACTTTATAATGAAAAAAACCAATAGACGAATAATTACAGTCTACTTACATTATATGGGATTAAACCAGAGTCCTTCTGCCAAGATATCTATGTTCGGGATACTGATCCCCTAAGGAGGTAGTTTAAGATATATTATGTGACAGGGGGGTTATGTATTTAATCTAATTTCGGTTAGGAATGGTCTTTTTTTTTTAGATTTTTTCTTTAATGATAAATTTAACACAATGTTATCAACGATTTAATATAATAAAATCAAAGATTAAAATAATAAATTACCTATCAGTTTCAGTAGATGGTAAAACTGGTGGTCACCTGGTTCAAGGCATCATTATTGTAATATACTTAATTCCGATAGTGTAGAGGTCAAGGTTTGATTCTCGGCTAGATGCACTTGGGCTTGTTTTTCCGTCTACAATTTTTCACTGTTGTTTTTCCTTCCTCTACATACACTAATACTGGTGCACCCCCTCAAAATTATCTTCCTTAGCTCCTAGTCTTAAATTAAGTTGTTCAAGACCATGCCGATAAACGTAATAATAGTAATAATAATTATTATTGTCATAATTGGCAAAGCCAAAAGTCCTCACCTATTTTGTTGCTTTTTTGTGTGCCTAAAGCATTTTTGAAGACATATCCTACTTTGGATTATACAATTGGGATGAATTTAAATTGTGTCAATTATCTACTTACCTTAGTCAATGTAGGGTCTATATTTTGATAATAGGCAAAGCTAATAAAATAATATTGGGTTACATTTATTTCAATATGTGACCTAGAGAACATACATACATAAATATATAAATAGATACAAACATATATACATATATACATATACACATACATACATACATACATACATACATACATACATACATACATACATACATACATACATACATACATACATACATACATACATACATACATACATATATACATACATACATACACATTACACACACAAACATATGAATACATACATATACATACACAATTATATACATAATACATACACACACACACATGTATAGAGGATTTTCGGAAACTCATAGCCCAAACTGCACATAAAGTTTGTTTGACCAAAAGTAATACAAAATCTCTATCTACTTACAGCCGGAAAATATGCTAATACCATTAAATTGTGTTCAAAGTTTTGGTGTACAGCGCCGGGAGAGCATATCTATTTTAGCATGCGTGTACAACAGGTTGCATAGGAGTTGGGCGCGTGGCACTACACACTTCGACATCTTGGAGCACGGCAGCAGAACATACCACAATTAATAGTAAACAACTTACCAGTGCATCTAGAAATGCGAATAAGTTCTGAGGGTCATTTTTAACAGTCTTCCTTCACCGAAAGGGCTTGCCATTATTACATGTGCAGTGCCACGCACCTAGCTCCTATGCAACTTGTTGTACACTCATGCTTGAATAGCTATGTTCTCCTGGCGCTGTACGCCGAAACTTTGAACACAATTTAATGGTATTAGAATAGTTTTCCGGATATAAGTGTAAGGGACTTTATATTACTTTTAGTCAAACAAGCTCTATGTGCAGTTTGGGCTATGAGTTTCCGAACATTCTGTATATATAGTGCAAATTGTGGGGAGATTTGGGCTCAATCCCGGTGAAATGTACTGAGGGTAGTTTTTCCTCAATTGTTTTCCACTATCTATCCACCTAAATGCGGGTACACTTTCTATAAATCTCTAAATTCAACCTTACTCATCCCTAGCCTATTAGCATAATTAGTTAATAAGCGTATAATTCGAATGGATAGTAAGACGTGGTGCTAAAAAAAGAAAAACTCCTTTAATATTTTTGACTTCAAGATTAAATTAATCAATGTCAAATATTGTGTGTATTATATATAAGTTTTTTAATTAATAAAATATTAAATTGTATGAAGTTGAAACATAAAACTCCGCAATATAACTCATTTTATTGACGACCATGGGCGAAAACGCAGCCCAATACACTTGAACTAAGCTGAAGTGTAATGTTAGGGATGTGTATCAATATCAATAATTTCAATTTTTCAATTTCAATTAATTCCCTTTAATATAGTGCTGGCCAACATTTGTGAGACCTATAACAGGCCAACACTTAAAAGTACACAAATACCTTACATGTGATCATAATTACATTATAAAATAAAATAAGCATTCATAGCTAAATAATTATACATACAGATAAATAAATAGTTGCTAAAAACTTGGACAAAATAATAATAAATAAATAATATAAGAAAATTAAATAAATAAAGAGTATTTAAAAAGCATTGACATCATGTATAAAATAAAAACCAACAAAATTCAACACCAATTAATAAACTCGAATTGTAGAGTATTGTAATTTTTAAATATTAATTGCAGAGCGTGTACTGAGTAAATTAATGATAAGGGAGTTTCTTAAATAACTTTAATTAGTTTTGGTTTTTTTGTGTGATAAAAGTCGAATTCGACAAATCTAGAATTTTCGCTATCGATACCACGGTCAATAAGGCTGACCTTGTAATTGTTATTGAAAGCAATTGATTTTGGATTACGAAAGCCTGAGAAGGGACATGAATACCTGCATGATCAAGGACAAATTTACAATAATAATAATAATATTTAGCACCGCGTCTTACTACCCGTTCGGGTTATACGCTTAAGTACTAATTACTCTAATGGATTAGGAATTGGGAAGGTTGAACTTAGAGGAAGTGAACCCGCATTTGCGTGGAGGGAGAGTGGAAAACCATTTAGGAAAAACCACCCCCAGTTCACCCGACCGAGATTCGAACCTTGATCTCCCCGTCCTCGACGGCCGAGCTCAACACGACTAGCGCGTTAGCCAACTACGCCACCGAGGCGGGTGACAAATTTACAAGAAATATTGATAGTGAACATGAGTTTGGAGCGCTAGAATATTATAACAGTAACAATATTAAGTAGCCATTAAAAAAGATATAAAAACAACTAACATTTTTTCTTAAAGTGCACCCGGTAGTAATTAAATTCCGATCTCCTGGTCCCGAATCAGATGCATGACCTGACAGTTTCCGGGGTAGTCACCGAATGCGAAGTGGCCTACACCGCCGGCTGGTTCAGGGGCGGCTTGATGCTTTTGCTTGCCCTCCCGATGTCAAGGATCTTGACAACAAAATCAATGTTTGGGGAAGGTTTGGAAACAATGCGAGCCTTCACCACCAGACGCGATAGAGAAACACCCTCGCATTGTTGGAACCATCCATCCACCTCCCCTCCATCCCTAACTTTTTTTTTTTACTTCTCGTATTGTTACACGGCAGTGACAAGGAGACGGCACACGCTCCGACAACTGTTGCCGCCACTCTGGTTCTTCAACTGTCTGGTGCGGGTATGACGTGATTTTTTTAAAACTATTTAAAAAAAATCCTATTAATAATTCGAGAGTGTCGCTTCTCTTTTTTCTTTAAAATGGGTCTCTACGCAATCAAATTGTGTTCAATTTAAAATGTGTTGTACACTCCGTCTACTCTGAATGGTAGCAGTCTTACCTTGACAGATTACGCTATGACACTATCTTATAAACTACGTCATAGTGGAATAATGTAAGGTAATCTTTCTACCTTTCAGAGTAGACGAAGGGTAAATCTTCCTAAAAATAATGAATATGCACATTCGTAAAATAGTGATACTATTTTTGTCTTATACTTTACTAAGTAAGCCAATATTTTGTAAAAAGAGCATACATATTATTTAGAACCTATATATCCATATATTCGGATCCTCTTACTAACCAAAGCATTATTTTCGCATAATATTTTGTTTGAGGTTAAATGAGTGCACCATTAATTTTGTTCGACACTAAATTCGCAAGGATAATTTGCTTAGTTTTGGAAAATATGTTCACAAAACTATTTCTCCACAAATAGGTTGAATTCAATTTATTTTTTATTTTTTAGCACCACGTCTTACTACTTGTTAGGGTTATACACTTAAGTACTAATTACGCTAAGGAATTAGGAATTGGGAAGGTTGAATTTAGAGGAAGTGAACCCGCATTTGTTTGAAGGGAGAGTGTTAAACCATTTAGGAAAAACCACCTCCAGTTCACCCGACCAAGATTCGAACCTTGATCGCCCCATCCTCGGCAGTCAAGCCCAGCACGAAATTCGCGCGTTAGCCAACTACGCCACAGGGGTGGGTCTGAAGCAATATTGCCACCTCGGTCATGTGCTTGTTCTACCACGATGGATACCAGTTGTGTTGTTATTTTGTCAATTTTAAAATCTAATCACACAATTAACAATATTAAAATATGACACTTTCACCTAATAAACAAACCTAGCCTCAATACACATGGTAATTACAGTGACTAAACAGTCTGTGGTGACGGCGAGGGAGGACAGGATGCCACAGAGAAGGATAGGTTGGCAAGCTTGCCACCGTCGTCCAGTTGCATAAATGCACCCATATTCCATAATGCCCATAAGAACCATCCAATGATAAATTGTCGTTGCGTTCTTTAGGGTACGACGTACACCCTAAGACCGCAATGACATTATCGGACGATGTTGTTTCAATGGGGCCATTGCATTAATCGCATTAAATAACAAACTCTAAATTATCGTCGACAACCGGACGATACGAAACGCATGCTTAAAATGAGGCCTAGGACAAATTTTGCAATGATGGTTCATCGAGGTTCCTTGTAGCTCCTTCTTACCCCGGCACACAGTCTTCCGACATAATTGAAAGCGTTGAAATTTTGCAAAAATAGAACCGAGACAGAGAGCAGATAAAGCTTTTCTCCATAAGACCTGCAGCTCCCTCGGCGATTACATTGGATGTAGTCACTCTACAAAGTTAGTAACAAGGACGGACTTTAACAGTATATTCAGTAATATACATTGTGTATACAATAGATGAAAGTATTCTGGCAATATACAAATAAATAAAGCACTTTGTTTCGCTAAATGAAATTATTTTTTAAACAATATTAACTCTGCGTGGTGATTCAAAGCGCGCGGTCACATGTAACGATCGTTTTGGCGGTGTGCCCAAGCTGTGGCTCTTTGATTCGCTGTAAAAAATGACCATAAAAACCTTTAGTTACCACATCGCTAACTCTCCCTATTTACTCCTCGTCCCCTCTGCTAATTTTCTGGGAATCTTTTTTTACAGTGTGTATTTTATTGTCTACTCTCAAACTGCAACACAAGTTGGCTTTGCCTGTCCTCGTTTCGTTTATTTTAATTGTCCCGAAACAAAGTGCGCCAAAAGTAGAACTGCTTTTTGATTGGAGTTTTATTACTTGCCTGTATTTTAAAATGACATTTTAACATTTATCTTTCTTATTTATGTCGCTGCACTACAAAGAATATAAAAGAGGTACATGAATTGTACATTTAGTTTGTGTTAGCTAACATTTTTAACACTCTATGGAAGAATATATTTTTACTATTTTTAACAGTAGATAGAAGAGCATGTTTCCACTATTTTTAACGGTAGATGGAAGATTATATATTTGAGACAGTTTTGATTTTCAAATTTGAATGAATCTTGATATTTTGTCTACCTCAGAACTAAAAAAAATGTGAGTCTTACCATTCCGTTTGTCTGTTCATATGTATGTATATCTGTATCTGGGACTGCAGTTGAAATGGTTTGATTGTTTTAATTAGAACTTAATATATTTACATTTTACACATAGTCATAGCCTCAAGGTGTAATCTTGTTTTTAATTCTTTAGAATTTATGCTATTTTACTCAAGGACATTTTTTGAAAATTCCAAACGTTTAATTAGAAAATGGCTCTAATGATTTTGTTAAAAATGGAAAATTGAAGGTTTTTTACATGATAAATAACACCGTTTACTTGTTTTATTTGGAGTATATAATTTATAGGTAGTTTAAGTAGCCTATTATTGACTTATAAAAATTTAAAATTCTTCAAAAATGGCTTTAATTATTGTTTGGTTCACAATATATATCTGGAGAATGTTTTATATTTTTATGATAAAAAAATAATATAGTTTAGTTTAGTTTAGTGATTACTTTTATTTTTAATTTTTGTTCCAAACTATAATAGACAACAGTATATTATTTTGTAACATCTTACGTGTTCTGGTCATATGCAGTCAGTAGCACTAATGGCTTTTAGTGACCTAGAATAAATTAATCTTGAGTTAAGAGCAATATATTTTAAGAATAATAGGAACTAAAAGCCAATATCCATGGCAAATTATGTGGTAATAATGCTAATAAAATAGATTATAATAAAATTGCATAATTTAAATTTATAAAAAGTCATGTTCCCATTTTTAAACGAATTGTCAGCTACACCTGATATCATCGCTATGGGAACGGCAGGTCTTATGGAGAAAAGTTTTATCTTCGCTCTCTCTCAGTTAACTGTTGCCAAATATCCTCGCTCTCAGTTATGTCGGAAGGTGGTGTGCTGGGGTAAGAAAGAGATACTGGCAACATCTACAAACCAGCGTTGCAAAACTTGTCTTATATCTTAAGGGGAAGATTGACCACACGAAAATAATAAAATGACAACGTTGTTTCCCAATAGAAGCATGGAGTTACCTTGGAGATATTATCCAGTGTACACAGGTGACAGATTGTATTGCAAGTGATTAAAGGCGATTCCGAGGGAACTTTGGTGGAGGTTTTCCAGGCTAAGAGAGGTGGTGTGATTTCACCCTTTTCTCTAGTAGTACTTTATTTTAAATAATATTATCTGCGCACGTGTGTGTGTATATATTTATATATATCACATACATACATAAATATATAAATACATACATACATAAGCCAACCTTAACAGTATATATTTATACATACATACTGATAAGGTTGGAGTAGAGGCTCACAAGCATTGTATGGCTTAATGCGTTCCCATCGCAATAAAGTGAATTATCGGTGACGAGAATGATGAACTGATGAGGCTCCAAACTTTGTCAGGTACACTGGGGGTAGTTTCCCAAGCCTCTCTCTCCACATTAATACAGATAAATGCCTTCTAAGATATCTTCTCGAACTTTACTCCTATTGCTCCATCACTGTCCTGATACGCACTGCTTTGCTCTGTCAGCAGGTTATAAACACTCGGTTTTCTAGGTGGGGGATTTCAAATAGTTTGATATTTGCACCATTATCTTAGGGATTCCAACATAATTTAATATCTGACTAACCACCAAACTAAAATACAAAGAGATATTTGTTAGTTAAACTGTCTACAGCGATATTCATGAAACTATAGTGATTTACCTTCAAAAGAAGCACTAGGTTAAGTTCACAGTACTATTTTCACATCCCTCTATCTACTGTTCTACTGTTCCGTAAATCGGAATGACCTTCGCTCAAGTTTCGTCTCCCTGACACTTCACGCCCGTGACGTCAACAGAACGCTAAGTACCATCTAGCGGAACATTCTGAAACCAATATACACAGGTGTGAAATAGATGGTACACCGCTTAAAATCTGGGTTAGAATCCCAATCGGCTGCATTGTTTTTGTTTGTTTTTCTCTAAAGGTTTTCCCACTATATCTCCATGTATATGCGGGTACATTTTCTCCTAATTCTACCTTCCTCATCCGTAAGCCACTATAGTAAATGTGCGGGTAGTTTGAACAGCTAGTAAGTAATACGCAGTGTGCAAAGAGATAAATAGGTCTACTTACCTCATTGGTGGTTGTAAATAATAATTCGATCCTCACCGAAAGAGTCCCTTCCTATTAGTGGAATTTCATTTATCCTTGAAGTAGTTATAATATGTTACTAACATCTCTAAGGAGAGAAAAATTCTTAAAAAAACAATGTGGGAATCTTAGGCTGGAAATTACAATGATAGGATCCTTACATTTCAACACATTTTTCTCTACATATAAGCCCCTATTTTTTTATTCTTGAGATGTATCTAATAATTAGTTTTAATTTAAATGGGGCATCTATGTTTTCAAATAGATTGGCTAGCATGCTCAGCATTGTTTGTTTTGACGATTTTTTCGGGGAGTGAGAGAAGGGGAACTAATGGTTCAAAGTTGTCTATAATCTCGGTACATAAAGTTAGTATGTTTCATCCGTGCTTCGCCTCTTACAACTCCTCTGGGCTATCTGCAAATTTACACTAGAAAACCAGACTATACGAGACTAGTAATGCAGTTGGTTATCCGTTTGGCCACCAGTGCTTTAACAACTTATCTGTATCTGTGTAGAACTAATTTCCTTATTATATGTAAGGAAAAGTCTACTAAAAGGTTAAAGAAGGCGATTCATGTGCATTGCTAAAGGCGGGAATTGGTGTGATCAACCCAGGGTTCAAATCCGACAGATGGCACTATGGCTTGTATTTGCTCATTATCCACTATATAAGCTATATATTTATATATATTTGATTAAATTCACTTTTCCCATTACATTCCTTTAGCAGAGCTGGCTTAGGTCAGTGTATTGTAAGTCATATGGTGTTACCAGGGATGTTTGAATAAAAACAAAATATTTAAAAACCCTAATAGACTTCATAATTTTAAGTTAAAATTGAATGTATCTTAAAATATTTTTTCCCGCACCGGAGGGTCACGTTGACCAAGACGTCAGTCTCATCTAGTCTGGTTTTACAGTAATGGAGAAGCCGGGATTCAAATTCTAGCGGATTGCATCAAGTTTTTTTCTCCTAAACGGTTTCCCACTCTCCCTCCACACAAATGTTGGTAGGTTTATCCTAAAATATACCTCTTCGTACCCTATATAACTAGCGTCAGTATTCAACAAGCCCATATGGGTGGTAAGAAAAAGACACGAAAAAATTTAATGCCTTTTAAAATTAAATATTTAATTTTAAAAGATCAATTATTTAACCGTAATATAGATACGATGAAATTATCCATAAATAATTATTTACCTAAAGTTATAGAGTAAATATATATTCAATAACATTGAAATTTATATTTATTTTATGGTAAGATCAGAGTTTTAAATAATTCCTCGGATGAAATAAAATTATTTCTCACTAGTGTTTTAACTTGATGACAAATATTAATAGCACTAGAGCTTAGTGCTCATAAAAATTGTCTACTTTTGTTAAAAAAACACACACAATCAAACAACTAGACAATTTATCTTTCATAGTGGCCACGTGTTTTTTTTTTAAAAACTCCCCCATACTCATTCATCTCATCACTCTGGGTTTTTCTCCCCACTCCAACTATCTTCTTCTATTCCTTGTTTGTCCGCTACTCCGCGGAAGTGGCGGTATAAACCAGAGCTATTGGTCCGGAAAGTTGGAATCGAACCATCGCACCCCCCATAGTTCATTGTGGCCACGAAGAATGTAGGGCGGGGGAGAGGAGAAGTTTTTATCTGTGTCTCAGGCGCCAGTGGGGGGCCGGCCGTAATGGCCCCACAGTCGGGACACTCACGGAATATTAATCTCATCTCCAAGCAAATGGACCACCTGATGCATTTTGTCTCCGCGAGACCGTCTCCCTCCGTCCGTTCCTAATGACGAGATTTTCCTTACTATCCTTGTAACGGCAGGGTAAATGTTTGTTTTACTCTCGTCTGCCTCGAAGTGCATCGTCTACTCTAGATCAACATATGTTTACAGTTCACTGCTCATCGACCTTTAAAGTTGCGTTTTAAATTATGTACTTCTATGGAAACATCAAGTATTTTATATTTATTTAATGGCAACTGGGAGGTTGGGACTCAAATCCCAGCCAAGTTTACTAAGGGTGATTTTTTTTCCATGTCGTTTATCACCCTCCCTTCACGCAAATGCAAATCAATCTTTAATTAAAAACCTGTTTCAGTGACTGAATGGTCTAAGGCATCACTCTCGTGTTATACTGTTCTGCTGATGACGGAGAGGTCTGGGCTTGAGCCCCGGTCGGGTCTACTGAGGATTTTTTTTCTAAATTGTTTTCGACTCTCCTCCCACGAAAATGCGGGTAGATTACCTATAAAATGCTCCCTTCCTCATCCCTACCTCATTAGAGTAATTATAAAATATGAGTATAACCTGAGCAGGTAGTAAGCCGTGGTTATAAAAATACCTTTAAAAATTAAACTAATGGCTTAAAGAACTAAGGAATGAAGGACTTCTAGTAGAATATTACAATATGGAGCACCCACCTCTAGAGACTATGATGGACGTGTGGAAATCATCGGCTTTATTCACGAGCTATCAGATAACGCAGCCATCTTCGACTCGGTAGTTGGCTTATTACTGCCACTTTGTACAGTTATTATTATAATTTTACAGGATTACATATTAAGAATCAAATAACTAAAGCTATTATTTGTGCTTTTAGAGAGGAATAATCTATCTAGATATCATATTCTGAAATTGAAAAATGACACCTGGACACGGGAATCGAACCTGAGACCTTCGGCTTAGTACGCCAATGCTCTACCACTGAGCTAAACAACCCAAAGGTCCCGGGTTCGATTCCCGTGTCCAGGTGTATTTTTTCAATTTTCAGAATCTGATATCTAGATGGAGTATTCCTCTCTAAAAGCACAAATAATAGCTCCGGCTATTTGATTCTTAGGATGAGTAAGCCTACTATTAAACAGTGTAATCCACTTATTACTACCAATCTGGGCTATCATTTTATACTAATAGGGTAGTAATGAGGAAGGTATAATTTGCAATACGTGCATTCACATTTTCGAGGAGGATGGAAGTGGTAAAAAAAATTAAGAAAAAATTAATATAAATACAGTTTTCATATGTTACATTGATGCATTTATAAATGTTTATTATCTTTTCAAACGACAGTCTTGGCATTGGACGAATATTTAGATTGTATCTCAATTGTTCTACCACTGACATATTCTGGTTCATTTAAATCGGTTGGGCTCGAGACAAATCAAGATATCTCAGTAGCAGAGCAGCAAGGTTTAAAGTTAAAGTTCATGGATTTATGTTGTTTTAATCTTCAAATAGTGTTATTTATACTAAAATAAAGATACTGGAATCCTACTGTCCGTCTGTTCAGCCTGTTTAAAATGTGTACCATAGTACTATGTCTAGCAAGTTTTTTTATACTCAAACCTTTCGTGACACAAGCACAAGCTTCTTCACCGATAGGATTTGCGGCATACTGAACGATTATCCCACTCCTGGGGGAAAGCAGATTGGAGACGCTTCAACACGAAGGCTATTAGTGTCCAGTTTTGGATCTTTGGAAGGGGCAATGAGTACGTGGCAACCTTTCTTAATTACATAACTCTACAGTATTATGTTTTCGGCATTACCAACTTAAAAGATAAAAAAATTGTATTACTGAGCAAGAAATGTTAGTTGGTATGATCGATTCCCCTCGAATCTAGCTGTTATACGTCAAGCACGTAAATATAGGGCCTATATAATTAATTTTATTGCGAGTCATATTAATTTAGGTTCAATATTTTGATTTAATAATCTATGTTTGATTTATAAATATATATATATCAAACAAACCTTCATGACGTCAACCCGCAAGCGAGACATACCGACCGAGCGGCCGCCACATGTTGGCGAATAGTGTGCTAACATTTTTGGTTAGAGGGTGTCATGTTATCAGCATAAAAAACCTTCAAGCCGTTAATCTCAGTTTTCTAGACTGGAGCTGCAACTTTTTTAATAGCTCTTTAATTGTCCTCACGATGCTGAGTTTACCACGTTCCAGGCCAAGTGTTTCACAGAAAGATCTGGAAGTTCCGGGGATTGAACCTGGGACCTTTGAATCTGGATCTAGGAATTCTGACCCCTAGACCACAGAGGCGGTCATAAAAATGTATACGTGTTAAATAAAACTTTAAATAAATCTTATTTTCCCATTATTATTTGTAATAAAGATAACGTCCAGATATTTGCGTCCCTCCCATACAAATATTGCGGTACTTACTTTAATAACCGCTGTTCCAATACAGAGACACTACCCTTCACTCACCGAGATTCTTGTCTCTCTTTTAATAATAATAATAATAATAATAATAATAATAATAATAATATATCTTTACTTTTCCACGTCACTCTCTTGCCCGGTGGTTTTCCGCGTGCTTCAATTTGCTTGTCTTGGAGGGAAACTCTTGGCTGTTGGTCAAGCTTGGCCAGACATGAACAAATTGTTGGCAAGCTTGAAACTTGTTCACGGACGCACAGTTTGGCTCGTCCTGCGTCCTTCATAAGGTGGCAAGCCAACACAAAAAAAAATTACCTGTCCTGGACGGTAGTACTACACAATTATATTAAATTGATGGTTTGAATTTGGAAGTATGAGCAGTGCCAACTGACATTTTAAACATATGTTGTTTTTTGCTATATAAAGTTTGTCTCACTTAAATAGAATCTTTTAAAACGCCGATAAGAAAAGTCAACCAAGTTAAGCTTTTTTTTTTTTAAGAAAATCTATCTTTACTAAAGCAAAACTCATATCATATATGTGTTATATTAAATAAGGTCACTTATTCAAGATGAGATCCTACAGATGGCCGCCTCTTCTGCGTTGGCATTCCTGCATTCCCATGCGCAATTTTACCATAGCATCTTTCAGTATTTCAATGTACAGTACTGTAAATGCCATCAACATCACTTTAAGTCTTATTTTCATTTCCAAGAACAGTGAGAAAACATTTAGCTCATTAGATGTCCACACAATAATAAATCGCACACTGACAAATCAGGAGACCTCGCAGGCAAAGCTATTCCTGGAGTTGACGTGGCTCCCAAACACTCTTCTTACAGCGTCCATCGATACTCTTACTGTAGGAGATGTAGTTGTCTTATTGAAAACAATTGGACTCGTTTACCAGAAAACCCTTCCACTCTCAAATATCATTACATACCGTTCTAAAGTCACAGTAATGGCCTAGACATCGTTATCCTAAAAATAAACCAGGCTAATTAGCCCACTTGATGATATGGTGCACTGCACCGTGACTTTATCATTGTTTAAAGGTTCTTGCTGTAGTAGTTTCCGAAAAATTTCTTCAGCACAGTAAAGAAAGTGTTGATTGTTCACATGACCACTAAGGTTCAAATGCGCTACATCAGATATCCAAAGATTTTCAGTCAAATTATAATCTGCCTCCATTTTAGTAAACATTTATTGACAGAATGTAACTACCTGAAAAATCAATGGGTTCTATTTCCTGGGCTATTTATATCTTATACCAATGGACATTTAAATCGTTGATCCAAATTTTGCACAAACTGTGGTGGGTAGGATAATTTTAATGTATGTAGGGAATGCGAGAAAATTTTCGGTATTTATATCAACACTTTTTTTTGGTCAAGATAAATAAAATAACACTTTAATAGAAACATAAAGAGTTCAGTTTTATTCACATGGGGATACCATCAATTCCTTAATTTCTGTCATGATCATAGCGTCATTAGATGAGAATCTTTTTAACCCTTTGAGTGCCAACGTCGCTCAGAGCGATGCACGAAATATCTGCTAAACTTGCCAGCGTCGCTCACAGCGATCCTTCGTTTTCGAGCTCTTAGTTCAGTATTAAGTCAACAGATAGAGTAGATTTTATTTCCATTGCATTCTCGTATGTTCGAGCTACTTTTATTTGTCTTTGCGATATATCGAACCTGAAAATTATTTTATAACTTTTTACTTTATGAGTTTTATCTTTGGCCTTGTTTATAAACATGGCTACTAAGAGGAAAGCTGTGATTCAAGACACAGAAGTACTTGCAATATTTATTGACAGCTCAGCCCAGAGTGATCAATTTGTTGGTCATTCTGAAAGCACTGATTCTGAATTTGTAAATAATGAAACTGAACAGGAATTTTATTCTAGTGAAATTGAAAGATCGGATCAAGTAGGAGTAGCAGCTGACATTGATGACACGAGTGTGAATACTAGTTATTCCTAAAGGGATGAAATAAATTTTGAAGATCAGGATAATCCACCCCAACCTCTTCATATTTATGCAAAAGTATCAGGTTTGAAGTCCTCTCACCGACCCCTTCTGATTCCAACCCAATTATTTATTCTAGACTTTATTTTACTATAACCCTGCTAAAGTTAATGGTCACTGAAACAGCTGCTAAGCATAACCCAATTTTAGCGTAAAATCTAAAGTTAGTTTTTTTTGTAAACTTTGTTATTTACTCAGTTTTTTATGTTCTTTTCAGTGATTTATTCTATTTCAAGCTATTTAAATTTTCAATGCTTAAAAATTAATGTTAAATAAAACAGTAAAAAATTTTTTAAAATATCTTGGCTAGTGATTTTTTTATTATATTTAAAAATTAAAAAAGTATAGGTATAATTATATCATCGGATAGGCAAGCATGTTAGCTAGTTTATGTAAAAATTTGAGTGCAAGAAGTTCATAGACTAATGAGTTATTAAAATTTAAACAAACTCCTGCATTTTTAAGGAAAATAGCTTGGCACTTTTAGCATATTTTTTTGTCATTTCTCTTGGCACTCAAAGGGTTAAATGAAGGAAAAAAGTTGTCATTAAAATTTAACTCTATGTTTGTATCTAAGCAATATTTGAATTGTTTTTGAACAAAAAAAAATTGCTATAAAACTGCAAAATTATTGCCATTAACTCACTTTTCCTGCATTCCTGACTAAAGGATAATGCATGTAGTCGCGCAGCACAGCCGGATTTGGGAAAGTGGGCACCTCGGGGCGATAAATAATAATTAGAGACACCAAAATTAAACAAATATTTTTATTTTCAATGTTTTGACATCATCATTTTCTTCGACACCTCGGATATGAAAGTATTGTGATCGTCGAAAAAATTTAACTCAAGATTTTGATAAATTTTTCACATTTCATGACACCCTGAAACCGAAAACATTATTTTCGCTATGCCCTCTGTCTGTCTGTGTGTCTGTATCCTTTTGGTTTTAAGCTATAAAAATAAAGAAACGTTTAAGCTTTCTTGGTATTTTATAGTATCATAAGCTTCATTTAAAGGAATTTTTTCAAGAATATTGGGAGTAAATGTGACAATTTCAACATTTTTTTTTAAAATTTCAAACATTTTTAAGTAATATGAAAGATATATGTTCAATTACTATAGCATTACCATATTACCTGCATCTGTGGGTGTGCTAAGTAAATGTCAAGCTAATTTATTCAAGTTTGTCTGTTACGGGAAGGTTAGAGTTTGAATCCCGGCTTGTTGTATTGAGAAAATGTTGAGTTTTTCCCTAAATAGTTTCACACGCACTTCCCATGAAAATCCGGGTAGATTTGCTCTAAACTCTATCGTTCTCATCCCTACTCCATTAGTATAGGCTAATGCATATAGCCAGAACGTAAATAAGACTTGTATAAAAAATTAATATTATTTAGATTATTATAATGTAGTCTGTCATATAAAAATGCACACCAAAGTTGTATTCTATCGTTTTTATGTTAGCGTTTCTATACCCCCTTGTATATGTTCTAATTACGTTAATGTATTATGGATAAAGAAGGTTTAATTTGAAGACGCACACCCATATTTGCGTAGAGAGACCGGTATTTTTTTTTTTAAGAAAAGACACCCTCATTATATTCGACTGTGATTCAAACACCTATCGCCATGTCATCTGCAGTCAATTATATTACGAGAGTGACGCCATAGACCATTCGATCACAGAAGCAGGTCGTACTCTATTAAAATAGTCCCTAAACATTAGGTATATGTTATCAAACCTGCGCTTATCCCCTTTTGTAATAAAACGACGTAACATTGTCAATAGCTTGAACTACCGCATTTTTTAAGAAGGAAAATATTTAGAATATTTTTGAAACTTCTTTCCTCGTGATCTAAAGTAGACAAAACTAACTGTACAGTCCAATGTTCATAGGGAGGGCCTTTTTACTTTTCATCCATTACTGTTTCCAGCCTGTGGTCCGGGTCAGTTTTTTATTCAACCCATATTTCCACTATCGGCTTTCTAAGTCTGCCATAGTTCCATATGCCTTATAATCTAACTTAAAGACTAGACCAGGCACAACATCCAGTCCCCAGCCGTTAATGTATCACTGTGAAAGAGTAAACCCACATTTCATCAATGATAAATTTCTCAGCCATGCTGGGAATCGAACCTAGGAACCTTAGCTCAGTAGACAGATGCTACGGACTGAGTTAAGGTGTCGGATCAGAACCCTTTTTTGCGGTTAAAACTCATAACATTTTAGTATTTTATTAGTGTTATTTTATGGGTATTGATACTATCCATCAAAAGTGACAGCTTCGGATCACATGACCTGATATGTGAATACGTTAAAGAGTAACTTAACTAGCCTGTGAAAATGGAACTGTAGATCTGATCGAGAGCGTGCATACATCTCGTGTGGATGTGTCGAGATGAGGAAGGTCCGTAACATGACGGGCAGACGGAGCACGTAATTTGATAAGTCAGGCCTAGAGTTGCCAACCAGCCAGCCGGGATGGGAATCCTGTGGTCTCCGCGTTAACGTTTCACTACACGCTTTGTACTAGGATCCTCCGTCAGTATTGAGGCTCCTTGGCCGCTGTATCCCTCACAGTGAATCCTTAGTTCGTGCTTGACCATTCACTCGGTGTAACAACGCAATCCTCTTGTCCGAACGCCGCTCGGAGTACAGCAGCATGAAAGATAAGATCAGTCATCTGTATTCCTATTGTACTATGATTTGTTTATATTACTGATAGTAGTGATTTCTTCGTTTAGTTTCTTAAAGTTTTCTGTAGATATAAACAACGCAATAATAAATATAAAAGTCATAACTTAAATTAAGTAGGCCTATGCATTTTATTAACATGAGTTATGTACTCAAGGAGATGTATGGATTTAAAAACCACTTTATCTACGAGTAACATACATTTAATTTTAGTTTGCCAAGCTGTGAAATAGTGACATCAAGTTGATGAAAAATTTTCATAATCACTTTTATTTAATAACTTATTATTTTCTACCTACACCGGTGGATACATATTCCAAATGTCAAGCTCATTTGATCTAGTTGGCCTTTGATTGGAAGAACGGGGTTTTAGTCCCAGATGGGTGTACTAAAGGGGGCGTTTCCAACTCTACCATGCAAATGGGAGAAAATAGGTTTTAAATTATACCTTACGCGTCCCTATCACATTAGCGTTATTAATACATATGTATATTCGAATGGGTAGGGATGGGAAAAATATAATTATTTGTTAAAACAAGTTGTTTATAGAACTAATTAATGATTTAGTAAATAATATATTTATTTTATGCCTTAAAATTTGTCAGGTTTTTAGGTATGTGAAGTTCTTATATGTATCCTTTCTTAATTAACTGAAATTCAAACCTTAAATTCAAAATCGGTGTTAATTTACTGATTCAAAATTATTATTCGTATAAATGCTTAACATATATGAGACAAGAGTTTCCGAAAGTATAAATTAGATTACTTGACTATAGTGTATACCATGTTTGGAGGAAACTTGGTTCTCAATTTGTGAAGAACAGATAGCCAAACTAAAATAATACCCGAGTTTACCTACTCTTTACTTTTTCATTCTAAAAAATAGTAAATGTACCAAATATTAACTTTGCATGTACATTTTTGTAAATTATAAAATCTTATGCCATATACGCGTTTAGTGTGATAAAAACCTTAAGGCGTCAGACCACATTCGAGCCATACCAACCTAGTGATCACAATCTGTTAGCGAAGATAGTCCCAACTTCTCCTGATAGAGGGTGTCTTGTGGTCAGCATAAATAGCCCTCCATCCATTAATCTCAGTTTTCTAGACCGGAGCCGTTCAAATTGCTCCTCATTTGTCCTCATGCGGCTGAGTTGACCCCGTTCTAGACCCACTGCTTCACAGAAAAACTGTGAGCACCTGGGACCTCTGGTTTTGTAGCCAGGAACTCTGAACACTAGACCATCGGGGTGGTCTTATTGTGATTAATAGCTATAAGAAAAATAATATTATATTAGGATATATATTTTAAAGGTATATTTTTGAAAAATGAATTCATTAAATATGAACAAGCAGAATTCCCGCTCTATACAAGACTGACAAATAAAGTCGAGAAATGGTTCAGGAAATTTGTGATGGCAAAAAAAAAATTACCTTCTTAAATTTAAATTATTATTACTTTTCTAACTTGATTTTGGACGTACATAATTTGATATTTTGTCCACCCATCATGATAAATACCTGAAAGTACTTTTCCTGTACATTGTAGACTTGCGTGTTCCTCGCTTAATCTACTGTAGGCCTGGCCAACCACGAAAGATAATGGTTGCGAGCGTCCAAAGTGACGTCAAATTCTATTATTGATCTCGATAAACTTATTGTATCAAAGGCCAGCCCAAACATTAATGTTTCAGTAATGGATACTTAAAACAGGCAAGTCCAGCCTACTCCCGAGTGACGGTCGTATAAGTTCCTGGGTTGTTGGTCAGGGGCCATACATGAAATTTATAGGATCTAATGACCAAATATAATAAAAGCGTGAATAAATAATTGTTTAATTAATTATTAGTTATTATTAATTTAATATACATACATACATACATACATTCATTCACATATACTTACAGCTAGAGATGGGATTTTTTGAAACTCTGTACCGATACTGATACCACAATTTTCTCACGATACTCGATACCAACCCAGTGGAGATCAAAGTCCAATTAACCTCTATATGACGTGACACGTGATGCATTGCATCACGAGTAGGCCTATGATACCAGGCAGCCGAGTAGTAGGCCTGAGTAGTACTATGCCATTTCTACACTACCACCGCGGCCGCAGTTTTTGAAAGATTACCACCAATTGTTTTTTTGTTTTCATATTGTAGCACAAGCATTAAGTGTGGCGACACCACAATCCCTATATTTTATTGCCGTGGGTTTGCAAACATATTTTTAATCGATTTCATTGCGATTTCTTCTATTTTTGCAAGGATTTTTCGAGATATTTCTATTTTATCGATACTCAATATTATTTTTAATCACCCACTCAATACTCGATACCCCCAAGTATCAATGATATTGAGGTATCGCGAAAAGTATCGACCCATCCTTCCAAGAAACGATGCGGCTACAGGTTAACCAATGCCTTACATTCTGTAAATTTACTTGTAATTTTGAAAAAAAAAAAAGATACAACGTTGTACACTTTCTAAGATTTCCTGAAATTAACACTTATTTAAGTCATTTCCAAGATCATAATTTTGTATTTATTTCTACCGCACAAAACAAAAGGGTTTGGGGGATTGGGTTTGTAAGTGGTCCAGGGGTCACGGGTTGGACATGCTTGATTTACAATATCTAAAAGACAGGCCCTTTCATCTAAATCGAGAATATGGTAGAAAAAGTTATTTGATTTCACTCTACTATTTTATTTATTTTTATCAATGTTTTAAAGTAATTATTTATATAAATACATACTATACCACTAAAACTATACAAAAAAACTTTTAAAACTGAATTTATTGTGTTTGATAATATATCTGGCATTACTTTTAGTTTGACACATTTTAATCATCATAATATTATGTGTTAAGTTAAATGTTATTGTTTACACAGGGTGTTTATAAACTGCCTGTACAAACTTAATCCACAGCTTTTGTGTGCAGAAGGAAACAGATAATCCTGGTTTAAAAAAATGCCCGATTAAGTCTTCTTGCACCACTAAATGAAAGAGAAAGTTAGACGCCACAACGCCGGGATTAAGCAGCTGTAAGTACGTACGTGTACAGAAAGTTGCATACACTGGGGCAGAAGTGCCCGGTTGCGAGCAACGTTGCCGGAGAGAACTCACGTCAAATGCAACCGACATATACTGTTGTGACCAAGTAGGAAAGGGGGGAGGAGTGGAGGAGGTTTAACACCTGCTGCGATGTTCACGCCTAATTATATGCAACTTGTTGTACACGTACTTACTTACAGCTGTGGACTCCCGGAGTTGTTGCGTCTAACTTCAACTTACATTTAGTAATATAAAATGACTTTTTTGAACATTTTACTATGATTTTCTATTTCTTTATGCACACGGTGCTGTGGTTTGAATTTTTGCTGATAGTTTAGAAACACCCTGGATAGTGTAAAGTTATTTTACATACTTATATCGTATTTAATTAATTTCAAAGTGTTTTTCAATAAATATTATTTTGGAATTATAAACTATGTTTGATGTTGTGTCATTTTGTAAAGGGAACACATTTACGTCGAACTAACACGTTATTGCTACATGTTGAAATTTCAAACTCTATTCTCATCTACCAAAATTAATCAATAAATCACTAACATTATTTAAATCTCATTACTAAAAATAGGCCTATAAAAGATATATTTTATTATTTACGTGTTTTGTGTTAAAAAAAAGTTAAACCAATACAAAACATCCGCCCCTACTCATCGGCCATTACGATTAAATCATCCACCTGATATACTGTAGCGCACCCACTCACGGCGGTAGGATCGGTAAATTATCGAGGGGATATAGATTTTTTTTAAATTGACTCCTTGAACAAACTAATTTTAAAATATGAGTTATATATAGACATACTGAGTAAGTATAATTTCAAAATAATGAAAACAATTTTTACAGTAATATCAAAATAATCAAAATATTAATATTAATTTAAATCAGTTTTTCATTTAAAGCTTAAGCTATGACGCCAGACCATAAGACTAAGGTCGATCGTTTGTCGGTTCGCACGATATATATCGATAGTTCAGCAATAATAAATTTGCGAGAATTTTTAAACTTGATATTTCAAAAGAATTTAAAAATAATCTAGCAAGCCCTTAATATATGCAATCATTTAAAAAATATATGCCTGCATTTTTTTATGTAGAGTTTATCCTAGTGTGCTTATAGCTCCTTAATATTTCAGGCTTCGATCCACCCTTTACTGATTTATAACGTTTCCCTTAACATCTCAACAAATACACCAACATCTTACCCTGATAGGCTCCAAACCACCCTTATATTGATTTCTAACGTTTTAATCAATTTATCCTCACCGTGATACAAAATTAAGCGTATTCATACTAACTGAATTTCTGCTGTTGAGGAATTTGAGGTCGAATTCAGACCAGTGCAGTGGGTGTAGGCTTCTGTATATGCTTTATCAATGTGGTTTCCACATATACCATAGACAATAACTCTCCCTTCACGCTCCCATCCCTTAGATCAAAGTATTTGATATAAATTGTTAAGCTTACCAAAGAATAAAGGGTTTATTTAACTTCAAGTTTGTAACCAAACACAACTATCCCTAAAAATATTTGTGATACAGTTTCATAGAAAACATCTTATATTTTAGGCTACCCTCCATGACACCGCTACTAATATCTCTCTGGAAGAGTCTTTTTAAGTTTAACATTATTTAAAAAAGCTAATTATTGTATTTAAGATTAATTTGACATCATAAACCGATACTAATAAACTGTCTTAAACTCTTTTAAAAATAAACTTCCATATCAGTATAGAACTAATATTGATTTTAACAATTTAACTGTTTTTGTGTTTTTGGCTGAGATCGTGAGTTAAAAAAACATGTTAAATATAGTTAAAGGGAAGTGAATGGCCTTCTCGTAATAAATTGCACTATTTATACTAAATAAATTTAATGAGGGCATGTGATTATAATTATAGTTAAAATAGATGTATATGGATGCCAATCCACAATTATAAATATTTATTCCTAGTAGAGCCAAATACTTGAATCATTACATGTACTGTACCTCCCCAACACATCAAGTTTAGTAATTAATTAAGGGAAAATCCTTCTGTTAATTATTTCAAATCATTATAGTTAACTAATCGATTTAAGGTGTGAGTGTAGGTAAATCAAGAAAAAGGTAAGTGTTTTTGCAGTTTATACATATATATTTTTTTAAAAAGAAATCAGATATGTATCCAGTAGAAACATAAAGCTTAATTTTCTTCACATGGCTACCTCGATATTTCTTTAATATCTCTCAAAGGTGTCCTGGAATTTAATGACAACTTTTTCTCTCGATTTAAAAAGTTTGTCAACTAATGATAGTATGATCATTACAGATACTAAATAACTGTTGCTTCACCACGTGAATAATATTAAACTCTATGTTCCTATTGGAGCAATATGTAATGTCCCAACTTGTGAACCCTATGTGGTTTCGAAAAGGAAGGCTGAGACTGCAGTTTTGAATATTTTATTTATATTTCATATTTTAAATTAGGGAATTCTCTTTATTTTATAATATTATTATTTTAATAATTCATTTTCATTTTAGAATATTTAAGCCCTTCAGGCAGTTTAAAAGTCAATACATTTATTTTATATTAAATGTGCTTACTGGACGATGAAACAAATGAAAAATCTGATACAGCACAGAGTTTTCGTTCAAAGAGAAATACACCTTTTCCTCAGTACAGAGTGGCTGCATTGTCCAGAAAGCTACGATTCAAACTACACTCATGTGATAGGTCGAGATTGTCAGGTCACATGAGTGCAATCTACAATGTCATCAGAATTTAAAAAAAGACGCGAGGAAGAAACAAACTTACACCAATACCCGAGAAGAGACGCTAGGAAGAAACGAACTCTCACCAATACCCGAGAAGAGACGTGAGGAAGAAACGAACTCTCACCAATACCCGAGAAGAGACGTGAGGAAGAAACGAACTCTCACCAATACCCGAGAAGAGACGTGAGGAAGAAACCAACTCTCACTAATACCCGAGAAGAGACGTGAGGAAGAAACGAACTCTCACCAATACCCGAGAAGAGACGTGAGGAAGAAACAAACTCTCACCAATACCCGAGAAGAGACGTGAGGAAGAAACTAACTCTCACCAATACCCGAGAAGAGACGCAAGGAAGAAACGAACTCTCACTAATACCCGAGAAGAGACGTGAGGAAGAAACAAACTCTCACTAATACCCGAGAAGAGACGTGAGGAAGAAACAAACTCTCACCAATACCCGAGAAGAGACGTGAGGAAGAAACCAACTCTCACTAATACCCGAGAAGAGACGTGAGGAAGAAACAAACTCTCACCAATACCCGAGAAGAGACGTGAGGAAGAAACTAACTCTCACCAATACCCGAGAAGAGACGCGAGGAAGAAACGAACTCTCACCAATACCCGAGAAGAGACGCTAGGAAGAAACGAACTCTCACCAATACCCGAGAAGAGACGCTAGGAAGAAACGAACTCTCACCAATACCCGAGAAGAGACGTGAGGAAGAAACGAACTCTCACCAATACCCGAGAAGAGACGTGAGGAAGAAACCAACTCTCACTAATACCCGAGAAGAGACGTGAGGAAGAAACGAACTCTCACCAATACCCGAGAAGAGACGTGAGGAAGAAACGAACTCTCACCAATACCCGAGAAGAGACGCGAGGAAGAAACGAACTCTCACTAATACCCGAGAAGAGACGCTAGGAAGAAACGAACTCTCACCAATACCCGAGAAGAGACGCTAGGAAGAAACGAACTCTCACTAATACCCGAGAAGAGACGTGAGAATGAAACGAACTCTCACCAATACCCGAGAAGAGACGCGAGGAAGAAACGAACTCTCACCAATACCCGAGAAGAGACGCTAGGAAGAAACGAACTCTCACTAATACCCGAGAAGAGACGCTAGGAAGAAACGAACTCTCACCAATACCCGAGAAGAGACGTGAGGAAGAAACGAACTCTCACTAATACCCGAGAAGAGACGTGAGAATGAAACGAACTCTCACCAATACCCGAGAAGAAACGTGACCAGTGAGGTGACAAGACGTTTGTTGCGCGTCGTCGCATATTTTAATAATGATATAGTATGTACGGTGACCAGCGTATGTCGGTTGTATAAGCAGAAATTGTTAATGATTATAGTAATAACATATATAAGAATATGTTCAAAAAATAAATCAATATAAAAGTGATCAAGGTATATTTATTGTATAAGTGGGAATTTCCTTATATGATAATCGCGTCGATATGAGAAGCTGGGCTAGCCAGGGAACAATATAAAAATTATAAGTCGTCTTTACGAGTTCTACCATTGTTGCCCAACTAAGGGGCATTACATCGTCGTAGGTGGAAGAGGAGGAGTTCTTCAATTTGGCCACCCAACGAGGGGCCTATAGGTAGAATTTATTTCGGCCAAAACCACGTGTTGCTATAAAAACTGCGGACACGCTCTTTCTCGCTTCCCTTTCACTATCACCTTAAGCTAATGACTTTGCTGTAGAAGGCTAGGGTCTAGTCCATACGTGGTGCAAAAAATATATTTTCCACGCTGAATTATTGCATATGCTCTCCCCACAAATGTTGATACTATTCTTACTAAACAAACCTTCATCCTGTTACCTGTAAATTGTTGTTATCCAGTATTGGCACTAGAGCCATCAATTGGAAACCCCGTCAATAGTAAACGTCCTTCAAATAGTGATGAAATCATCTAAAAGTGAAGTTTGGGCCTGGCAGAATACTTGGTATGGATGTAGAAGCAGTCAGGGCCGTGGAGGAGAATGTCTGTCAACTTCAGTCATCAGAAATGAGGTGTGAAAATAACGATGATCTGCTGTTGAAGGGATAACTTCTCCCCTCCACACAATTTTACAGCGTCCCCAGGAATAACCCCGAGATCTCGTTTCTCGCTGCTATTGTGCAGACAAACGGGATGTTAACGAGTACTACACATCTCCTTGGCCTAGCATAGTAAGTCATGCACTTCTCGATAGAGATAAAAATGTAGGTTTCCGGTAAAATTATTTCTATGGTTTGGAAAGGGCAGGGGAAGGAATCAACTTTCCCTTTCCCACTAAGTTGATTAAATATATTTGGTTATACACTTCTTAAGTTAAACAAGAACAGTAAAACATTCAGATGAGAATTTTACGAATATTTATAAATTTAGATATTCAAAAATAGATCTTAACACTACCGGTAAACGCTAGGTTAAGGGTTAGCATTGTGGGGTATTAGGTCCATTCTAAAGTTATTTACCCATTTACGTCTATGTCTTCCTATTGGTCTCTTCCCATTGGGTCAACCATTCAGTACCCTGGACAAGGTTCTAGAGTCTCCCATTCACGCTGTATATCCTGCACACCATGGTCTACGAGAACTGATTATCCTAACAATGTATTTTGATGAACACAAGATATGTAACTCATCATTAGGTAACTTCCTCCACTCCCCAGTAGCCTAATTACTTTTTACCAAATATTATTCCTATGCATCTTAATTTCGAACAACATAAGTTTGTTTTCGTCATGTAAGGTAAGAGACCACGTTTCATACCCATAAAAAAACTAACTGGTAAAATTATTATTTTGTATTTTCTAAAGTTTTACATTCTTTGACAGCAGGCAAGATGTCAACAAATTACTGACCTAGTAATAACATTCATTTTCCGACTGTTATTTTCCTAATGTACAATCTAATATTATTATTTCTAGTTACATTTGTTCCTAAATATTCTAGCTCATTAACCCTATAAAATTATATTATATTGCTCGAAGTAGTCTATAAACTATCGAACCCAATCTGTGTTTACTGTTTTATCAACTATTAATTTTTTTCAGAGTTAACTTCTAAACCTATTTACTTACTAGCCTCTAAAAAAATTTCTGCATTTCTTGCAACAGCTTCCTTAATATTTCTCGACAAAGCTAAAGCATCTGCGTATCCTTATAGCTGCATTGTTCCGTTTAATGTCAACCCTTTCCTTCTCTTCTGTATTACCGTAATAGCATTCTCTGAAAGGTTGGATAAAAAAATAAATGGAGAAAACGCATCTCCTTGTTTCAACCCATTATGTATTTCGAAAGTGTCTGATAAGTTACATTCAACCCGTATCCTGCCACACATATGTCAAACACACCTCAATTATTTTTAATAATGTTCATATTTATTTGGTAAGGAGTAATAAATGATAAAATCAAATCATCTTTGTTATTCTTTTATTCACTCGCCTTATTTGATCTTTAGTCTTCTTAGTCTTCTATAACAAAATGTTTCTGTATTATACGTTACACCATCTTCAGGTCTGAGGAAAACCAATGTATTGTGATATATTGTCTGGATGTTAATTAATTGTAAGTTTAATAAAGCTAAACATTAGAAATGTAAATAGTAAAGAGGAATTAGAAGATAATATAGAACATTAGATAGATAATCAACTTAAATTAACAAGGTTATAATACCCTATTTATGATGATGATGATGATTTGTTTAAAATAGATATTGCCAGAAGGTTTGTGAAATTTTGAATCACTATTATTATTATTATATATGAAACTTTTTGTGGGATGATCAACAATAAGTAACCCTAAATTAGCTTCATAAGTTTGTTGGGTATCCCAAACTTAACTAAAATTTAATATAATTTGTTTCTTTTAACTAAATCATAGACCTTTTTAAAATATATGTTTAAATAATGAAGTGTCATGCTCCCACTTTTCTTTATTGTTTGCCGAATAGTAAATATCTAATCCATTGTTGATAGTATAAACCATTACATATGTTTGGATAGAAACATTGTTTGAAACTGCCACTGTCAATATTTATTTCAAAATCTAGCTTATTTGAACTAAAAAATATACTATGACTTTATTAAATCTAATTAAGGTACTTGATACAGTGAAGTAATAATAATAATAATAATAATATAAATTTACTTTCAAATTTGATTAAATATTGTCAGGACCTATGCTACAACCTACGTTCTAACCTCAAACTTCGTGTTTGGTAATCAAAACAACTTGATTATCAATTTATCACATTTAAATAAAAGAATAGGAAGAGGCTACTTTTTAAGCAACATCAGCATTTTCAAATAAAAGTTTGAAAATATTAAAAATCTCAAAGGAATTCATTTTCTTACGATATTGTATTATTTAGCCCATAGTAGGCCCATCAGCTAAAACACCATTAAACATTGTTTAGAATCCTGAAACAAAAAATAAATAATATACCATATCAGCTTTTTATATACACTAGCTTGTTTATTAAAATATTTAATATAAGTCTTGTAGTCCTTTATGTATATTTGAATAAATTATTTTAGATGTATACCTAGCCAATTACTACATAACCATTGATAAATAGCCTCATTTTTAATCCATCATATTACATTCTGAAAAAAAAAGTATACATTTCCTGTTGTTCGCATCAGCCTTGTTTAATCTTTTTATTCACCACCATCTGTTCGGTTTGAACGAAATTAGCTTTATTAAAATAAATAGGGGGAGCGTGGCAATGATGCATCACTATCTAAGCCAAGAAATCAAATTATGTTTTGTTCAAATATGTTATTTAGTTAGATTAATATTTAAATGGTCCGACATCTTGGCTCAGTCAGTAGCGTATCTGTCTACTGATTTCAAAATCTCGGGTTCAATTCCAGGCATGGCCGAAAAATTTATAATTGTTGAAATGTGGGTTCCCCATTTCACAGTGACGAATAACGGCTGGAGATAGGATGTTGTGTGTGTTCAAGTTTTAGGTTAGTTTTTAAGTCTTGTGTTGATATAATCAGTCGGTTCAGAAAGTGCACGTTAAATACGGCAAATAGATGAAAACAATTATTTTTTAAATATTTAAATTGGCAGTTGGAGACAATACTAATCAAACACATTTAGTAACATATACAAAAATATATTGATACATTCCACTTACCCCTAAAAGATCCTACTTTGATCGATTATACTATGGCCCCATCTTAAGATCAACCATAGAATAGCCCACCAAAATAAGATTGCTACGTTTCATAGTAAACAGAATGTTAATTATTTGAATATAAACTGATTAAATTCTTCTTCTTATATTATTGAACTTATTTCAAAAATTAAACCTAAACATCATGTAATCCATCCAATACTTTCCAAGGATATCCTGAGCCCAAGATGGAAAATGCGTTTACCCAAGTTTTAGTGCCTTAGGTAGTCCACCCACATCTCTCACAGCTGTACTAAACTACTCAAAACAGGAACAATAATTGCTGCGAGCTATCTTGAAGTTATACGAGTAAACTCGAGTGCTAATTGCGCAATACTTGGCTAAAAACATCTAAAACATATTTTCTTTAATAAAGACATTATTTAAATGAAAGAAATTATTTTTTTCCTCAAATTAATAAAACACGAAGAGACGTAAATTTTAGTTTTAAATAAATTTTATTTAAAAATTGAAATTTTAAAATTGAGATAACACCAGCTTAAACAAAATTATTTGAAACAATTTCTCTCCATAGATGGTTCCATAGATGCATCTGGGATGTGAAGGGGGAGTTCGATGGGGTGGAGGGAGGAATTTTTTCGGTTAAGGTATTAAGGGGTACTGCTCATCCGAGGATAGGCCCCATTTCCCCGGTGGTTCCGGATATACGTTTGGGAGGGTTTAGGGGAAGGTGGCTTACCTTTCCAACTTCCGTAAAAATTATTGTAATTTTAATAGCGGTTGCACATCCACAGGTCAAAAACACATTTCTATTAAATACCTCATTTGTAAATCTATACCCCATAAAATAGAACAGTATTATATCTGACAAGAATATACACCTTCGTACTAAAAAGAAAGGATACAAACCTCGGTTATTTTATTACTTTTTATTCAAGTTTCAGATTCTGGTTTATCTAATACTTTATTCTTGGCAAGATTTAACTGTTAAAGCAGGTACGGTCCGATTAAGAGAGGAAGGAACTGATTTGACAACTATAAAAGTTATTGATGCAATTTTCATATTTTTATACTTCAAGTCATTGATCTGCAAATATCATATTTTATCAATAGTCCTACCTATTAATTAATATTGTCTTATATATAATGTCTTTCTTAGAACAGTACCTTAATACCTGTTCAGTACGTGTTCAGGTTATAGGCCTACTCATATGTACTAATTACGCTAATGTGCTAGGGATGAAGAGGTTTGAATTTTGAGGAAATGTTCCCACACTTACGTGGAGATAAAGTGGAGAATAATTTAGGAAAACCACCCTCAGTACACCCGACCGGGGTTTTAACCTCGATCTTCTCATCATCGGCAGTCCATTTCCATATTGACAAGTAGGAAGAGGGGGGTAGAGGGGGCACACATCAGTGACGCGTGTCACTATGGGAGATTGACAGATTCTTGCTCGTTACAATAAACAATAATAACCCTGCACACATGGTCCATGTTTCAGTACTTAATTCAGTACACTGGTTTAGGGGTAGGGTGTCAAGACTTTTGTGCTGAGTGTCCGGGGTTCAATCCTCGGTCCCGGCACAGATTTATCTGATTGCCAAACCTTTCCTTCACCTCTGACAAGACGTGTATTAATCACAACTTGTGAATGTGTGGAATGCCAGGCCTCCACCGTGGTTCGGATTCCACGTTAAACTATAGGTCCTCCATTTCATCTCACAATCACCCTACCATTACACATTAGCGTAAGTGCGTATAACCCGAACGGGTAGTAAGACGCGGTTCTAATAATAATAATTTCAATTTCAATTTCAATTTCCTTTATTATAGTGCCGACCAACAGTCGTAAGACCTATAACAGGCCAGCACTGAAAAGCACACAAGTACATACCCTACAATACATACATTTACATAAGAAAACATGATAGACAAAAAATGGCCAAATAATGCCATATACCGATAAACAACCACGAGACAAAAAAGTAGTTAATAATGATAAGAATAAAAAGTAACATTAAAAATAAATAACCAAATAGTGGTTAAAAGCAGTAACATTATGCAAAAAATAGATCAGAATATTGTAAACTTAAACAATGTAAACTTAAATAGTATTAAATAATATAGGCAGAACCTCTACAAGATAAATTATTAATATGGGATATCCTTAAATAACTCTCTGAGTTTTAGCTTTCCTTTTATGATAAAAGTCGAATTCGACAAATCTAGAATTGGCACTATGGATACAACGACCTATAGGGCTTACCTTATAAGAGCTATTGAGAAAAAATAATTTTTGATTATGAGAAGCCCGAGAAGGGATAAGAACGCCTACATGATCAAGGGCAAATTTGCAAGAAATTATGTTATTGAAAATATTAAAAACAAAAAGGGCATCACAATAAAGTCTACGCGAGAAGAGAGTTTGGAGCCCTAATAGGTTTCGAATTCTATCATAATCATAATAAATCCGGTTACTAAAGTATTTATCATAGCATGCAGCAACCAATTTTCTTTGAACGTTTTCTAACCTAAGAGAGTCAGTTAAGGTAATGGAATTCCAAGCAACAGTAGCATATTCTAACTTAGATCTAACCAGGGCATAATACAGACTTAAAAAACAGTCAACTTTCTTAAATGATGAAGTAATAAATTTAATAAGCCCAAGTAGTTTCAATGACTGGGAAATGACATGGTCAACATGATAGTGGAAATAAAGTTTGTTATCCAGGACACCAAGATCATTAATACAAAAGGTGCGAACTATGTTATCACTGCCCAATTTATAAGTAAAAAAGAAAGGATTAGTTTTCCTAGTGAAAGATATAGATTTGGTCTTAGATTTATTGATAGACATTCCATTTTCCAAAGACCATTGTAGAATACCATTTACATCATTTTGTAAATCTATACAATCTGCAATTGATTTGATAGTTTTAAATAATTTTACATCATCAGCAAAGAGTAAATAACTAGAAGAGTTCAAATATTTACCAATGTTATCAATAAACACATTAAAGAGAAGAGGACCTAAATTAGACCCCTGTGGTATGCCACAGGGTGCTAAAAATGTATTTGAGCTGTGTGAATCAATTTTAATAATGAATGATCTTTCATGCAAATAACTGCTGAACCAATTTACATATGAGTGAGAAAGTTCAAAATTACCAAGTTTAGCGAGAATAATATTATGCTGACATAAGTCAAATGCCTTACTTTGGTCAAAATAAATAGCATCAACCTGACCTTGGGCAGAAACTTGAGGGGCAACATGCCCAAGAAATTCTACTAAATTAGTTACAGTAGATTTATTTTTTATAAAGCCATGTTTATTATCTGAAAATTTATTTTTAAGGTGGTGAAAAGTATGCTCATGTATGATTTTCTCGAATACTTTGGAGAAAGTGTTTAAGAGAGAAATTGGTCTATAATTACAAACATTTGTTTTTACCCCCTTTTTATAGATAGGTATGACAACAGATTGTTTCCATGTACGAGGAAAAGTTTCATTTGACAGGCTAATGTTAAAGATATAGGCTAACAAAGGGCTGAAAATGCTGGCACAGCCTTTAACAATAAAACTTGGAATTCCATCTGTCCCAGCACATCTAGAAGAACTCAATTTTTTAATAGCATTAGCAACATCCAAGGGTGTAATGTGGCATGGATACAAGGGCGCGCTAGTTTCAATAACGGGGCAGGGTAAAACAGGAATAGCTGAATTATAAACGGAATGAAAGTAGGTCCCAAACTCATTAGCAATTAATAAAGGATCCGCTATAGATTTGCCATCAATTTCAAGGTTGGATGGGAAAACTTTATTCGTACGATTATTTTTAACAAATTTCCAAAAATCTTTAGGTTTGCATTTAATACTATTTTCAATTGAGTTCATCCAATTGGATCTGTCTATAATCAAAGTAGTTTTAACTAATTTACGAAAGTGAGAAAAATGTGAATAGAATACACTATTATTTGTTATTTTAAACTTTTTGAAAACATGTTTTTTTTTTCCTAATATAGTATTTGAGTGTAGAAGAAAACCAATTAGGATATTTAGATGAATTAAGAATATTAATTTGAGGAATATTCGTTTTGATTTTCCTTTGGACTAACTTGGTAAAATTATCTACAGCCAAATTAACATCCGTAGTAGAATAAACACAAGTCCAATCTGCAGTAGCCAGGTCATTGTAGAGATTAAGGTAGTCACCGTGTGCATAGTCAATATATGTTTTAGAGGTGTCATTAATTTTAGTCGCAATAGGTACATCTAGTGAAATCAATAAGGGTGGATGAGCTAAATCAATATTGACTAGTGGTTGAGAGCTTTGAGTAATAGTAATAGAGGGGTGGTGAAAATTAGAAAAAACGAGGTCAAGGAGGTTAGTGTCGTTATCAGCTTCATTGAGTTGTTCTAATCCCATTATATTAGTCGAAGCGAGAAGTTGAGTAGCTTTTAATTTAATGTAGAAATGCGAAATGTTCTGAGAATGATGATAATTCCAATCAATTTTGGGGCAGTTAAAATCTCCGAGTAGTATTATTCTATAGGGGTAGCTAGCCAACACACCTTCAAGAAATATAAAGTAATTGTTAAATGCTTCGACTGTTATTTGGGGAGCAAGATATATGTTCCCAATTAACAGTTTTTGGCGATCAAATGTTGGGATCTCAATCCAGACACATTCCATATTATTCTCTAGGTCAGTTCTCCTGACCACACCAGAAATAGTATCAATGACAGAGATGAGAGCACCACCACCCCTTGAGATAGTAGCTTCGTCATATAACCTGTCGGCTCTATAGACATTATAATTAGGGGGAAAGTAATTTTCATTAACAAACTCACTAGAGAACCAAGTTTCAACTAAACAAATAATAGAGAATTTATTCAAACAAACATTAGAAAATAATTCCCTTGCTTTGGTTCGCAGACCCCGAACATTTTGATAATATAGTAAAATATCACTATTAATCACTGGGAGATGGGTTGGGAGGTAGCCTCCAGACCTCCATTGATAGTCACGAGTGGGGTTCTAGTTGAATCCTCTTGTGAGCCAAGGTCAGATGCAACAGCTGCGTTTACAGGGGCAGACACACAGGGAGACTCCTCACAGACTATCTGCTCTGGCAGCAACTTCCCATAGTAAGGTGCAATGAGACAGCCAAACGGCCAAATATCACTAATGTTTATCAAGGGAAAATCATCTTCTTTGACTGAAATATGGAAGGAGGAATATGAATTAAATTTAGTTTTCAATTTTGAGCAGACAAGGTAGTCAAGATTGAGTTCTTTAGTCAGATAAGATTGAATGGCCAGGGAAGATACTTCAGGAGAAAAGCGAGTAACGAATAGCGATTTTTTTTTAAAAACTTTGTTCACTGTTTGTAGGTCAGTGGCTATCTTATTACCAGTCAGCAACTTTCTGGTACGCGAGCGCTGAACCGGCGGATCCTCACGCACGTTGGAATTCGATGACTTGTTTTCACGACTCGACACCACCGTAAAACCGTCATCAGCGCTTGCTGACGCAGACTGTGACCCAGCTGGTGATTTCACAACAGACTTAGAGTCAACACCAGAGCTTTTATTATTAGAAGTTAAAGCTTGGCTAAATGTTAATTTGGGTGATTTTGGAGATTTAGATAGGAGAGATGTAGAAGGAGAAGATTCACTTGGAATAGAAGATTGTGAAGATAATGAGCATTGAGTTCCAACTGAAACCAAGCAAACCGGGGTCCTGAAAGCTAAAAGCTCCGAAATTTGAGATTTAAGCACAGCGTTATCGCTGCTCAGATCTTTTACCTGAGTCGAGAGATCGTAGACCATATTAATCAGGGAATTTAACAGCTGAATAGTAACTGCTTCCCGATCAGCTGATGGAGCTTTAAGTAACTCCTCAAAAGTCTTCTTAACTTGAGGCGGCTTCATCGGCCACTCTGGGAGAGCGGGAGCAGATATAGATTTTGTAAGGGTGGCGTCCCCAAATGAAGCCTTAGGCTTTTTAATACATGGGTCACACTTAAAAGTAGATACCCACTTTTCATAAATATCTCATATTCTGCATCATTAATTTTGAGGCAGTCCAGATGAAACCTTGCTTTGCAAGGGCCAGAGCACCAAATGAACCTTTGTCGGCCAAAGAATGCACGGGAGCATTTCGCACAATTGTCCTCACTGCCCGGCATATTGAACCCACCAGGCCCAAGGATAGGCAAACTCACACAAAACACAACACTCAGCACACGGAATGAGGTCACTTGCGGAGCTCCGTAAAAACACGTCCACTCACGGCAAGCGCCAACTGAATAATAATAATAATAATAATAATATATAATAATAATAATAATAATAATAGTAATAATAATAATAATAATAATTCAGTACACATAAACTATCGCGCACTTGTGTATAGCTATAACCTGAACAGCTACACTGTTATTTGACAATAAGAAAAAAACTCTCACCCTAGTATGGGTATAATTTGGTAGTAGTGCAATTTAAAGTTTTCAGCCATGTTTGGGTACACTCTTTTAGCCAAAAAACATACCTTAGAAAATTTAACACTGATTCTCTTGACTTTCAAACAAAAGTAAAACGAAATAAATATCCTTCATTTGAATATTTTTTTTCTGGGAAATAGTTTTAAATAATCCTTTAATTTTTATAATTAAGTTTATAATCTATAATTTAAGTTTATAATTCAAATACCATCTCTTTGGTCTAGTGGTCAGAGATCCCTGCTACAGATTCAAAGGTCCCGGGTTTGATCCACGGTGCTTCTAGATTTATCTGTGAAGCAGTGTGTCTAGAACGAGATCGGACTCAGCTTCGAGATAACAGGCGAGGAGCTACTTTAGTTTTTAAAAAGTAGCAGCTTTGGTCTAGAAAACTGAGATTAACGGCTGGAGGGTTTGTTATGCTGACTAGAGGAAATCATTTATTCAAATAAGTTGGCACTATCTTCGCCAACAGATGGTGGCCACTCTGTTGGTATAGCTCGATTGCGGGCTGACGCCATGGAGTTTTTTTCATGATCCAAAGAACATGCTGGATTGTTTCTAAACATAAAATATATTCTTAAACTTATTTTTACATATTACATTTTTTGAAAGAACTATTTTCAAACAATAGCCTAGTTATTAATACAAAGATGATTAAAAAAATGCACGTTGTATATTTATTATTAGCTAGTTCGCTGATTACTTGATAATAGTTTTATTTTATGTGCAACGCGTCTTAAAGCCCGTTCAGGATATCCACGTATCTACATTAAAGGATTAGGAATAAATAAGGTGTAATTTAGAGGAAATGTAAGTTAATTGGCATGGGATGAGAGTGGTAAACCATTTAGGAAGCTAATAAATAACCTCAGCCGATATGACCATGACTCGAGCCCCGATCTTCACGTCATTGTCAGTTCAATCTATTGCGAGACTGACACCACATATCATACGACCACTGAAACGGGTTTTATGATAACTGGCATATTTCTTTCTTTAATTGTTTCTCTAATGAATTAAGTACGAAATATCTGCTTCAGTGTTTGAATTGTCTGAGGCGTTACTCTCCTAATCGGCTGGACTTCCGATACCGGAGAGATTGGTGTTCAAATACCGGTTGAAGATACTGAGGGTGGTTTTTATAAATGGTTTTCCACTTTTCCTCTACGAAAGTGTGGGTATACCTCATTTAAATTCTACCTCACTGATTCCTACCCTATTAATATAAGTACACGGCATCGAGCGGATAGTAGGAAGGGGTGTAAAAAAGTCACCATTATTTATAAGAGAAATGCTAGAAATCATCTCGCAGGTCTGTCCATTATTTATTTGGCCTTTCCCCGCCCTACCATTAACTTTTCCTTGTGTTGTGAGGTGCAATAAAATACATCCGTAGTTAACATTTTCTATGTTAAAGTTCGCCATGTCCACTTTTGGTCAACCTAGCTGACGTAAGAAGGTCATATATTTCCTCTTCGTGTGAATGACGCAAGAAGGTCACATATTCCTTTTATATGCGAGGACTAAAACAAAATGTCACCAAGCAAATGTGAAGGTTAGGGTGAACATATTTTTAGGCTTCATATATTTATAAAGTAAGAAATGGATCTGTAAGTGATTTTACACACCATTTGGACTTTATTCAACATAAAATGTGTATAGGCCATCTCTAAGCCGAATAATTGTAACTGTAGATATACATTATTATTTATTTATCTTATTAAAGAGTGTTTTGTCTTTCGACGGGTCCCTTAATCTGTGCTAATTGAGTCCTCCAGCATGTGGACCATCCTCCTTTTTTATAAACAATATAATGCTTTGACCATATGTATCATGGTGTAGTTTTATACTTTATCTTTTTTTTGACAAAAGCAAAATTAAGAAAAGTTAAATGGTTTATTTCCTCTTAAACATATTATTTTTGTATTTTGTTATATTTGTTTTTTAATATGATATAACTACTTCACTGGTCCCAATTCCAATGTTGTTAAAGTATATCACAGAAAACCGCACCACTATGCGACGTCTGATTCGAGCTGTATTACTTATCTGATTTGATTCCGTCGAGTGAGATGGTTTTTTAATATCAACGGATGAGGAAGGTAGATTTTAAAAGATAGTATCCAAGACGGGACAGCAACAATCCGGAAGAACCCGAATAGAAAACAACCGAACCAGTGGACAGTGTATAAAGACGTCAGTTTCATCTTATCTAATCTACAGTTGCCCGGCCGAGTATTCAAAGATGTTTACTATAGATATTTTCACCCAAATTTTAGTTCATGTCCTCTGAAATTATACCTCCCTACCTACTCTGTTGATTTAAATCTTTGAATAACTGGGATGATTGGTAAACACATATTATTTGTTATTGTGGAAAAGTAACCAAATACATTCGGAAGGGATTATTCCTGAATACTGACCTTAATGGTCAGAGCTGAGCATGTCAGAAAAACACTCTGGTGCTCAGCTAATTGCAGAATTAGGTCTGCACCACTTTAGAGACTCTCTCTTGAGAAGTTGGAGTTCGACCCCCAATTATGATGAAACAAGAATAGATTTTCCAGAGGTGTGTGCAGGGTTTTCATGCACCTGGAAAACCGGAAAAGACAGGGATTTTTTTTATGTCTGAAATAAACTGGGAAAACACAGAGAATTTGCAAAATCTAGTAAACATACTGGAATATTTTTAATTTAGGACTTTTAAAACTGAATATTAAAATATTAAGTGTTTGAATGTACGAAAAATTTAAATCAAAAACTATTCACATGGATTAAAAATGTCTAGCTACCCACTAAACAAGGGTGTGAAGCGATAGCAATTTCCATTCTTATTTTTAAACATAACTTACATGACTAGTCAGGTTTGATTGAGACTGAAATGTTATTACTCTTTTCTGAAGTCTTAGCTGTCTGTAAGTACAGGAATTCCTTTAAGAAAACCTGGAAAACGTTGGTAGCTTGGTAGTAAGAAAATATTGTCAACCCTTGCATAGCTTCTCAACCAAGCAGGGGTTAGTTAATTTTCGTTAAAATGGATCATCCTAATCCCATTAGGCTCATATTAAACTATTTCAGTCATCGCCATCATATCAGATTTTTAAGAGTTGTGGTTCACTATGATATTATAAACGACACTATATGTGGATCTAGATATGTTTTTGACATGCGGGTTTAAAATATTATATTAAGTACCTTCAAAAAATTAATGAAAAGTCAGGGCACTCTCGGACTAACCTTTTCGAAGAAATAACCTTAATTAGCAGATCAAAAGAGCACACCCCTTTTGGTTTTTTATATAACAATTATTTGTACTCAACTCTTTTACATAGATGATATTTATTTACATATATATTTATTTAAATATATTTAAATATTTATTTAAAAGGATATTCGAGACTCAAAGACTTGAAAAAAAGTCAGATTAGTGATTTTAAAAGAACAAAAAATATATTTAAATATATATATAATATATATAATTATTACATTGGTATATAACTCAAATGAGTAGTAGTAAGACACGGTGCTAAAAAAATATTTAAAACTTAAAAAAAAAGTCAAAGGAAGATTAATTCGAGAAAAGGTGGATATTTATACTTACCTACCCATTATTTGCCGAATCATTTTAATTGCTTAACTGAGCCATATTCTTACCGAGTCATGTATACATTATATACGCTATAATTATCCGTCACATAACCGTTTTACTTGACTCAGGATCAACTCATTCGAGAATTTATCGCACAAGGAACTATTGGTTTCTTGATAGCATATAAATATCGCCAGTCTATGGTGAACCCCTCGCAGAGAGCTAACTTAGCTTCTAGTCGTTCTGACCTCTACCGTGTTTGACCTATTTGAACTCGTGACCTGCTGAGCACGTTTTGACTAAAGAGAGAGAAGCCCTCCAGCATAGTATATAAAATTGGTTATGATCCCCCTATAAAACCCACCTAGGGGTTGGTGTCGTGTTTTGAGGGCGTACGTACATATACAATATTGCGTGTTCGTCAAGTCTGGAAATAAGCTCGCAATGTAGGTAGTTTTATTGGTCGGTCATTCTGACAAGGAGGGGTGGGATGAGGGGTCAGGGGGATGCTTTCCTATCCCTACCCCCACGGTCGCCAAGGGCTTAGGGGGAGGGGGACAGACTGTTGACTTACTATCGAAGTGGACATCGCAGTTGATCCGGTTTGAGGTACTTTGATTAGAAGACACTTAGAACTTCAGTCTATAAACGATGCGGTAAATCAAAAACTGCTTCTGGAACGAGTGGGAAATAATTAGATTCTATTATTTTTAGCGTATGCCTATGCTAAGATAGGGATAGGGATAGGGTGTAATGAAGTGGACTGGATAAAACTAGCTCGAGATAGAGTTTAATGAGGTGGAATGGATATAACTAGCTCAAAACAGGGATAGGGTGTAATGAGGTGGACTGGATAAAACTAGCTCAAGATAGGGATAAGGTGTAATGAGTGGATTGGAACACTGGATAGAAACTAGAATACAGAATAGGGATAATGTGTAATGAGGTGGATTGGATAGAACTACTCAAGGATAGGAAAGGGTGTAATGGAGGTGTATGAGTGGACTGGATATAACTAGCTCAAGATAGACAGGTGGCGTACTTTTGTAAGTGCACAGATGAAATTTCAAGTTCTTAATGCCATAAAGAAAGTAAGTAATCCCACCAAGGTTTGTTGGTTAGACATTCCTGGTTTTCTACTGACAGTGGCGGATATGTAACGAACCTCTGTGTTTCGGGAACATGTAGATGCAGTTAACTTCGCCCCGATGGGATGATATGATGATGTTTATGTGATGCAAATATAACTCCTAGACCTAAACTAAGACTAGAACTGGACCGTGGCAACCATAGGAACAATCACCCTTCGTCAAAAATACATGTAATTCACCTGGAGTCAAACCCGGTACCCCTATACTAGTAGCCAAGAATGCTGATCACTAGATCAAGAGGTCAACCAAAAATTATGTGCTATGAGGTGTTTGCATGGAAAAGACAACTTTTAATTCTGTAAAAAGTGATCTTAAACTTAATTTCATATTTGTTTACAGCCATAATTTCACACCACACCTTCTCTTTAAGCCAAGAATTTCATCATTACAGACTAAATACTTGTTCAATGTCGGTCACAAATAGAGGCTGGCTCGAAATCAATAAAACTAATGAAAGCCAGCCACATTTTGTGAAAGGGGTTTTATTATATTTACTGTTATTATTACTATCATCATTATAACCCTTAATATATTCGAGATTCAAGAATCCGATAAAATTTCAGATTTAATATTTAAATAAAATCTATTTAAAATTTTAAATATAAATATTTTTAGAGGTAAAATTATTCCTACTAGTCAATGTAACTAAAGGAAATACATAAAAACTAAACCATAGATAGTTAATTTACTACTTATTGTAAACAAAATCAGATCAAAAAACAACTAATCATACCAATGTGAGAATAAGGGTATATCAAATTAATAAACAGTTATATTATTTGAATCAATATCACAATTTCTTTGTTAAGCTTAGAGGAATTAAAAATAATATAAATCTATTAAACTTTAGAATCGCAATACACTAAAATATTGTAAATATCAAAGATTGAATCTGATCGCACTAACGCTCTTTGTTAATACCGACGTAGTAATAGTCAACTAAAATGCGACTTCCATTGATTTGGTTGACCAAGCGCCAGTGAGCTATATTGACCTACTTATATATACACCAAAATGTCAGGATTAGGCTGCTGATTTTGACCTCATCTTTCCAGGAAAACGTTAGTGAAGTTTCTTCATTATTTATTATTAAATTATGTTAAGTTTAGAATCTGAAAGAACAGTAAGATGTGTAAATGCTATCACTTAGGAAAGAGCAGTAAAACGCGTTAGTGCTATAACTTGAGAATAAACTCCTGGAAATAACAGTTCAGTAATTTACTTTATAATTTAATAACAACCTTAAAATGTAATATTTATTTTTACTACAATTATTGTATGATGTTACATGAAAGATTAAAACATATATGTGAACCAACTCGAGAGTGACGTGTTAGACCATACGACCACCGATATGGGTATGTGTGAGTGGTTTAGAGGATTGATATAATAAGGGTAATAGGCTAGAATGGTCAACAATAGGTTTGTGTAATGTGTAATATTTAGATCTAGCTTAGTCCTGCTATCCGACAAGTAGTTATCTAGCCGCAAGTGCTAGGTGTCTAGCGCTGTTCTAGGTTTATATGGGTTTTTAAGGTCGTTTATTTATAGCTTGTGTGTTTAGAAAATCTGCCTTAAATTCACTAATAAAAAAAGAGTAAAAAGTACACACTGATGTGTATTTGATCTTTAATCCATAGTAGGGCCGATTCTTTTTAATTGAATATGTGAAAACTGTTTCAACGATGTCAAGTTTACCTATTCCATCTCTTTGTTTTGTTTTTATTCTAACTTAGTTATAACATTTAAAAGATAAACTATTCTTTAATTACTTTTTCCGCCGCCGCTCGTCCCGGTTGTTTCTATTGCCGGTAATCTTGACAGGGGAGAAAGAGAAACAAAAAGTTGGATTCTTTTTGCTCCCACCAAAGGTAATGAATTGCCCCATCTTTCCCTCGCTGTTCAAAACGTAGTTAATTAGAGTTATCGACTTACCCCAAATGTAATACATTCATTCCTCCACTTCTAATGTGTTTTTAAAAATTTTAAACCCTCTTATTTTAATGAGTAGCTTTCAGATGTAATGAAGTTGTTTGTTTCACCGTGAAGTTGCTGTCTCTCTCTGTTTGAAGTATTCCTTCCTTCTCCATACAAATCTTCCCGACACACCCCGCAACTTTCTAGATAGACTAGAGTAGCGATGAATTCTCCAACTTAAAGTCAGATTAACAATTTATACTTTTTTCCCCCTTAGAACCATGTATTTCTACCCTTTAGGGCTACACGCCTATTTTTCTAATTACGCTAATGGGTTAAGTACGAGTAAGGTTGAATTTATAGAATGTGTAGCCGCATTTACGTGGAGGTAGAGTGGAAAACAATTTTGGAAAAACCACCTTCAGTACACCCGACAGGTATTCGAACCACCTCATCGACAGTCTAGTTTATTTACGAGAATGATGCAATAGACAACTGGGTCGCCGAAGTGGGTAACAATTTATTTTATTACTCCTAATACTACCCACACCGGTGGCTGCGTTGCTTACGACGTCATGTTAACAATAGGTTGTATTGCCAGTGACAGCTCTAGGTTCGAAGCTACGTCAGGCACGTTGGAGGTTATTTTCCAAATACAATCTATCAATTTGGGGTTTCATCCCTTCTTCCAAGATAAACTATATAAAAAACTAATAAATCCATGGTGTAAACCTGAAATCAAGTCATAATGACCAAGTGGACGCTGTCTTTTGGCGAATATAGTGCCAAATTGTACTGATAGAAAGTGTCATCTAGTTAGCACAACGAACCCTCCGACCATTACTCTCAGTTTTTTATACTGGAGCTGCTATTTTTTATATTTTTTATTTACGTAGCTCCTCATTTGTCCTCACGAGGCTGAGCTCCCCCGTTCCAGACTCGCTACTTTAGAGAAGATCTGGAAGTGCTGGGGATCGAACTCAGGACATTTAGTCAGGAACTATGACCACTAGACCACAGAGGTGGACACGCTAGTATAGTAAAATGTTATCAATGTAAGACACAAAAAAGTACATTTTTCTAAAAGGTTCCTACTATGACAATTGGACTATATTAGCCCATATGATGAATATATTAATTTTTAAAAATACGAAGTGCCTTAGGGGTTTTGGACCCAGAACGAGGCTCGACAGTGTGTTTTTGTTTGCTCCTACGTTTTAACACAATGTTTATCCACCCAATTAATTATTTATTTATTTTAGACCTCATCTTGGTGGTGACCTGGTGGTCTAGGGTAAGGTGTCGGAATTCTATGCTGGGGGTCCAGGTTCAATCCTCGGTCCCGGCACATATTTATCTGATTGCCAATCCCTTCCTTCACCTCTGACAAGACGTGTATTAATCACAACTTGTGAATGTGTGGAATGCCAGGCCTCCACCGTGGTTTGGATCCCACGTTAAACTGTAGGTCCTCCATTTCCTCTCACAATCACCCTACCAATACAGATTAGCGTAAGTGCGTATAACCCGAACGGGTAGTAAGACGTGGTGCTAATAATAGACCGCATACTACTTCCTGTTCAGATTAAATACATATGTGTTAATTACGCTAGTGAGATGGAGATGAGGAAGGTTGAATTTATATGAAGTGCGCCCACATTTGGGTGAAGAAATAGTGGTAAACTATTTTGGAAAAACCACCTTCAATACTTCAACTGGGATTCAAACCCTGGTCTCCTTGTCATCGGTAGTTTAGTCTACTGCGAGAGTGACACCCTATACTATGCGTCAAATGAAGCAGGTACCCGCTTAATTAATCTATGGCAAAATGATGAGGAATGTAATTGGTGGGAATGAAACTATAATAGCATGAAGAGGGGAAGAGAAAAATCACATTTACAAGTCACATTTGAAAAACCATCCCCAGTAAACCTTGTTCAGATATGAACCTAAGACCTTACCGTCATCGGCGATCCAGTCTATTGCGGCACCCTTGAGTTCAAAAACACGTGATCATCGATGAGAGATTATTTTAATCACCGTACCCCCGATGGGAGTAAGTGAATCTAAATGTTCCCCACCGTTGTGATTAAAACCAAATTTTCTTAGCAGGGGTGTTGGATGGTCATCATTATTACGAGAAATTATTTGTAAAATAGTTTCGAACATAGTTTTAGAATGTAGTTCTTTAGTACATTTAAATATCTTCAGATATAATTTTAGATTTATTTTTTTAGTACACAAAGCACTGTCGAATTTAAAATAATATCTTCTCAAAGAAATCAGTGGACGTTTAAATGTTCATTACTTTATAATGTGCCAATGCATTTTCACAATCCCCTTACGAATACAAGCTATCTTTGAGAGTGGCAGGAAATTGAACGTCGTGTCACCGTGGAAAGCTCCGAGGTATCGATATCTCGCCACGGTAGATATCGAAAATAGTGTAATATTACTGCACTATATGATTGATGAGTGCATCGAAAGACGCTAGTCATTCTTAAACCAAGAAATATCAAAGAATAAGTCTTTACATTTTTAAAACACATTTTTGTAAATGATGTCTTATAAATTATGTTTTTGACTTGCTCTTGTCATTATCTAAATTTGTTTTTTTTGTAAAATTTGCATGCAAAGTATGGAGAAAATCTTATGATAAATCTTATAAAGTTAGATTTTAACATAGTATCTCTAATGGGGAGTTTTAACATGCTGGCTGTCTCTTTTTATGGATGTGGAGTACTGTATATCAAGCTAAATTTATTCAAATTTTAAATTTAATAACAAATAAATTAAATCCAAACTAAGGATATTTCACTGAGATATTCAACCATAAATAGCATATTTGTAATGATATTAATTAAATAGTTGTATCCATTCATAGAGGTATTTACAAAGTGATAGTTCAAAGGCCATCTATAACAAGAAAGCATCAATTTATTGTACGTCCAAAATTGCTCAATTGGTCCATAAATGTTTTTCCCGATTTTCTTCAAGCTTTATATAAACAAACACATTATTAATATGAACTTAGACATGCAGATTGTGTATGAATTTCTTAGCACCGCGTCTTACTACCCGTTGGGTTTATACGCCTATGTACTAATTACACTAGTGGGTTAGGGATCAGAAAGGCTCAACTTTAGATTAAATACACCCGCATTTGCATGTAGGGAGAGTGTAAAACCAATTAGGAAAACCCTCCGTGCACCTGTCCGGGATCGAACCCCGATCTCCCCGTCTTTGGCAGTCTAGTCCATGTTAGACCATGCGGCCACCGAAGTGGGCTATGGATACTTAACCTAAATAAAAACAAAACAAAAATTTAAAAATAGACCAAACAATTATTTTGACCAGATTTTAACTAAAAACTAAGCGGATAGTCTATTTTAATAGCGAATAGAGAATTTTTTTAAAAAAATTTACTAAAAATAGATGGATTTATTTAAATAAACTTTGGCATCTTGAATATATTTATATTTAGTAAAAACTCCGTTCAAAATAAGGGAACTGTCACTGTGAACCATATCAAAATCTGGAACATGAGTAAGTTAAAAAAAAATCCTAATTCCACAGCAAACTTTTTTTTTTGTGTTGAATCTGAATCATATTTTCTCCTATAGGAATTCTTATCCGATCACTTAGTTCTCAAGATATCACCGTCGATAATGTTTTTATGTTTCCCTTCAGCTGTTGGGAGTATCTGCCATAGGGATCAAGAAGTCTTTACCGGGCCTTTGCGGCCATATGTCGAGCCATTCAGGAGAAGATGGATCACGCTAAGTGCTACGTGATTGATGGTCCTTGCCATTTACTTTTTTTTTTATACATCCTTGGAGCGATCTTGAAATACTCTTTAGCTTCGTTTTTAGATATGTACCTGTAGCGGATAGGTACGTATAACCTACCGTAATATTAGTGGTAACCTTTACTATTGTTATTATTTAATTATTATTTTTCTGATCAATACCTAAAATAAAAAAAGGCCGTTGTTTGGGTTACACCAACTTACATCGAATAGTTTAGCCAAATAATTGATGTTTATTTTCAAATATTTGATCAAAAATTTAAATAATTCGGTCATTATTATTATTTGTAAGATTTATTTTAAATATGATAATTCACTCCAAGAATATCAATTTTAAAATATTTTTTTAAAAAAAAGTCATTTTTATCATCAGTATTCGGCCATTAAGTGCAAAAGTGATTTTAAGAATCTCTGTTTGAGTAATATCATGTCCTTGGAACATAATTAGATATTGCTTATTATATTTTTGGTGATAGTGACTGTAGGTTGAAACTAGCGTTTAATACGGATGATTGTCGTTCACACATAATCATTTAAATATTTTTGAAACATAACACATGTAAGGATGTACTAAGTGGAGGTTTTTATTTATTTGGCGTGGTTGGGTGTAGGAGAGAGGTAGGGGGAGGGGAAGTATCAATCTTGTACTCCCAATACGAGAATCTTAATGATAGTGAATTTTTATATCTCTTCTCAATGTCTAGGCTAGGAGTAGCTTATTAGAGTATTATTCAATCATTGATTAATTATAGTTAAAATATCAAAAGTATATATCTAAAAAAAAAATTCTGTCCCTCTTCTGTTAAACGGCTTCACCTAGTTCCACCTTGGGTAGGGTACCACCCTCTAGCCCTTTCTCCACCAAACATATTTTTTGGATACGGCCCTGGGCACCTGAACATTAAAATAATAATTAAAAAAATATAATTATGGTAAGGATGGTTACAATACTTATTATTTTAATATTATCTATATTTCCAATGTGTTATCCAACATTTCTATAACATTATAGGACAATACTATTTTTTTATTACATTTAATACGTGAAAACAATCAACATTTTTTGAAGTTGTATATAGGAATATTGAATGTTATTTAATAACCATCTCCGTCTATGTTTTTGTATAGTCAGAAAAGTTGGTTTACAAATTTAGAGCATCGTGGTTTTATTCCGAACGACGCAAAAGAGGATATCTTCTATGTGTATACGGGCTTATAGTGATATTTTTTAAAAATTAATATGTTCAATACAATGGTTATTAATACCACAAACCAAATAACCACAGCTCCAGGCTGCTATCTAATTAATAACTATGTACACGCAAGGGTTGGGTGTATACCCCTAAGCATTATGCTACAAGTTAAGTTGGTTCGTAATTTATGTGCTGATATATTGAGTGTTAAGAAAACTATGTTAAATGTGCCAATAAAATATTAATGATCATTCATAAATAATAATTAGTGTCGGTAAAGGTAAAATATGATGGTAAAATAAGTTAAATCTGTGTTAAATACTGTAAGAGACACAAGACATTATTGTCAATCCTACTCCATTAAAATAAACTATAAATTTAAAATAAAATTACGCAGGGTATAGTTTTGGGTGGGAAGCATTCAAATAGGCTTACAGTTCAGAGTAAATAGTATTATTAGTAATGGATTTATGATTCAAATAAAACTTTCTTGGATGTCTATGAATACTTGTTTACCACTCTCACTCTACCTAAAAGAAAATGTAAATAACTTTCCAAGCTAATCCCGTTTAAAATATTCCGCTTACTCGTGGTGAGGTAAAACCATGTTTCATGTTTTTTTATTCGAACCACACCTTTCTCTTGATAAAAATGAAAGGGCAGGCAAGCAGTAAAGAGCTGAGGCATGGCGCAGTAAAGAGAGGTAGGGTTCAAGTTTTTGGCGAGTCATGTAGAGAGCTGAGGGTGGTCTGGGTGGTTTATAAGGGGGTGGTCTGGTTGGTTGCGCCCCTTTCCACCACCAGTGAAATAACAAGTTCAGGTCCGGCTTAAGAACTACGTCGAAATATCACGATTTAAATATTATGATTATTTTGTGAGCTGTTTTTTTAGTACACACTTAATACCTAAGGAGTTCATTGATCTATATATTATGTTATATTTGGTTCAAACTATATTTGGCCTTTTTGACAATTAATTATGTACTCTCTTTTCGATGGTCGAATCGTCTAAGGCGTCATCCTCGTAATTTGCTGTATTGTAAATGACGAAGAAATAAAATCCCGGATGAATATACTGAAGGTGATTTTTCCAAATTGTTTTTCACTCTCCCTCCAAGCAAATGTGAATACACTTCTAAATTTAACTTTTCTCGTCCATAAAACGCTACCGTAATTATTACATATGCATATAACCTTAACCAGAGATCGATTACCTAAAATTATTAAATTTGCACACCAAATATGTGCAATGTTTGGCAGCACCTTCGTGTGTTTTCAATCATGAAAAGGAACAAATACTAGAGCGATCACTTTTTTCATCCATTTTTAGCGTGACTTCAACAAGAGAGCAGCCACTCACACACTTGCTGCAAATATAAACTTTCAATTTTTTGGTTAAAAAAATTATATGATACGTCTTAAAATTTTATATAATCTTAATTTTCATTTAATTGGTGACCTGGTGGTCTAGGGGTAAGGTGACAGACTTCTGTGTTAGGGGTCCGGGGTTCAATCCTCGGTCCCGGCACAGATTTATCTGATTGCCAAACCCTTCCTTCACCTCTGACAAGATGTGTATTAATCACAACTTGTGAATGTGAGGAATGCCAGGCCTCCACCGTGGTTCGGATTCCACGTTAAACTGTAGGTCCTCCATTTCATCTCACAATCACCCTACCATTGCACATTAGCGTAAGTGCGTATAACCCGAACGAGTAGTAAGACGCGGTGCTAATAATAATAATAATAATAAATTCATTTAATTACAATAAGGATTTTAAAATTGAGATTTTACCATTTAACATGGTGAAAATATTGAACTTTTTGAAAGGTGCCACCCCCTCACTCTATTATTTTCAACATGCCCCTTATGATCAAACGACTTTGACATCCCAGCCTTAGAGGATATCTATATGTCATTTTCATAGAATACACTTGTGTTTGATGGGCTTTTTATATTTTTTATTTTTTTTTAACTTATGTGTCCAGGCTTTATGGCTATCCTGTAGATTCCGCCCGGTGTGGAGAGTCATAATGCAACATATCCCAGTGTTATCCTTGTGTGGGATTGTGGGAAATTAGCACTTAGAGGCTCTTGCTGTATGCTAATCCGCCACACCGGGTAATTTCCCGCTACCTACAGTACGTGCTCGTGGTACACATCGTATATTCTTCATCGCGTTCAACTGGAGCACAGTAGGCCTTAGCACATCAGCACATTTGTAACGGAGAAGTTATTATAACCGGGATTGTTCGACACCCTATTTCAGGTGGTAGCGCGTCTGTATATTAAACTAAGGGTACCGAGCTCGATTCATGGCTTGGCTGAAAAATGTACCATTGGAGAAATCGACACTTCTTTCACGCGGATAAATTTAACGTCTGAGGAATTGGTTGTTGTGTTTGTTCTTGACTTTAGCTAGTTTTTAAGTCTTGTATAATATAATATGTTTGTCCAGAAAGTGCACGTTAAATACTCCAAATTAATACATCTAAATGGTATTATTGAGTCATTTAGAACCAACATATACCCGCCTCGGTGGTGTAGTTGGCTAACGCGCCAGTCGAGTTAAGCCAGACCACCGAGGACGGGGAGATCGAGGTTCGAATCTCGGTCGGGTGAACTGGGGGTGGTTTTTCCTAAATGGTTTTCCACTCTCCCTCCACGCAAAAGCGGGTTAACTTCCTCTAAATTCAACCTTCCCAATTCCTAATCCATTAGTGTAATTAGTACTTAAGCGTATAACCCGAACGGGTAGTAAGACGCGGTGCTAAATAATAATAATAAGAAGAACTAACATAAAACACTTATTTATGGAAACTCTTCAAGCTCTTACTGCTGCGCTTGGGTGCCAATTGTATCCCAAGTTTCCTGTGAAAGGCTGCAAGCTGACATTACATGGTCACACTATGGCAGTAGTTCTAAAACTATGGTCCACAAATCACTAGTGGTCCGTGGTGGTATGCCAAGTAGGCCACACATGGAACGACAGGAAAAACAAATGGTTTGGCACATTAATATTTGTTTTCTCAAATAGTATGTTATTGTTTGAAACTTTTAAGTTTACACAAATGATTACTCAATAAAAATAAAAACAATAACCATAGGAGAGACAGAATTGTTTTTAAGCTATGACGCACATAAAATGTAAATATTCATCATATTCCCCAGATCGATATATTTCACAGTTACAATATTTTTCTCTTTTCAGAAAGTAAAAAGTGAAATAAATCAAAAGAGTACGATATTGACAGGCTAACTCCGCTAAGTCAACTACGCTTTGTTCCACAAGTACAGACCAACTTTCATAGGAAAAGCCGAAATTAATTTTTTTTAAATACTTCGTTATTTGTGTTATTTTATGAATAAAATATATAATAAGTGACAGATCATATGACTTCAGTAGATTTAATAACGTTTCTAACTATCATATAATGTGCTCTTCTTATAAAAATTTGACTGTAAAATGTGTGGGATGAAACATCGTTATATAAATATGTGTCTTTACCGATTGATAAACAATTTCATTAGAAAATGTCCTGCTTCGACAATTGACAGGTAGTATACTAGGTTGGGTAGTACTCGTGTGCGTCAAACGCTTATCAAGTGGTCCGCCAGTGGGAAAAGTTGAAAAACACCGCGCTATGGATAAACTAAGAAGATAGAACCGTACTTTATTCCGTCTCTTCAGACAAGACTGTTAGGTACCTTTCATGGTAAATGGAGTTTACATACTATTAGGATTTGTTTGAACTTAGTTCCTGGCTAAACACAACAACCAAACCAAAATATTACCAACTCTGCACCTATGGAAAGTAAACACTCAATTTGAAAGTGATCATTTTAGACCGTACCAGAAATCGAACCCCTAAACAAACATCAGCAGGAATAACGGCTACCAAATGAGATTGACTATCGAAAAAATTTACCTCAATTATCTTTAATTGGTTTGTTGTCTTAGTTAAAAACACATCCATCTAATATAGTATGAATATAGTATTTTATTAAACGAGGGTAATGTACTCGTATCCATGCACGGCGTTTCATGATCCTTCCGGTCTTTCGAAATAGTTACACTAATTGAGTCGTGATACGGGATAGTGGAGTTATAATAAGGAGTAAATGTGTTCAAATCCTCTTGGGAGAAGAGTGTTAAACTCCTCCTTGTTGAATCCTGATGGGCTTTGAGGCTTAACCATCACATCATGGGAAAACCAGACTTTGTTCGCTTACCCATTGGTAAGTGTTAACAAAAGTAGTTTAAAAAAATTGTAATCAAGTTTAGTGGTCTCTTAGCTTACATGGCAAAAATAAATTTATCGTGTTTGAAAAAAAAAAGTTATTCGGAAGATATTGTTGATCCAAAATGGAACTAAGATATTTGGGAGTGGAGGTGGTTACGTAATGATGAGTTATACACTCTGTACTCATCACAATACATTGTTGGATAATCAAATTTCACAAATTACGGTGGGCAGGACATGCAGCGCTAATGGAAGAACCTATAACCGTGTTAAGGGTATTGACTGGCAAATGCAATGGAAAGAGACAATTGGGAAGACCTAGATGCAGATGGGAGGGTAACATTGTAAAAGACCCGAAAAAGATAGGATGTCATGAGATGGATTGGATAGAGCTAGCTTAAAATAGGGATAGAGTGTAATGAGGTGGACTGGATAGATAATAATATTTAGCACGGCATCTTACTACCCTTTTCGGATTATACGCTTAAGTACTAATTACTCTAATGGATTAGGAATTGGGAGGGTTGAATTTAAAGGAAGTGAACCCGCATTTGCTTGGAGGGAGAGTGGAAAACCATTAAGAAAAACCACCATCAGTTCACCCGACCGAGATTCGAACCTCGATCTCCCGTCCTCGGCGGTCGAGCTCAACACGACTAGCGCGTTAGCCAACTACGCCACCGAGGCGTGTGACTGGATAGAACTATCTCAAGATAGAGATAGGGTGTAATGAGGTAGACTGGATAGAACTATCTCAAGATAGAGATAGGGTGTAATGAGGTGAACTGGATAGAACTTGCCCAATATAGAGATAGGTGGCGTACTTTTTGTAAGTGTGGCAATGAACTTTCGGATTCCTAAAGCCATAGAGTAAGTAATTAAGTAATGTCGTTTCAAGTTTATTTGACTGTAATCTAGTGTTTGGAAAAATTAAAATAGCCGTTAATTTATATTACTATATTGAGGCATGAATTTGTACCTTTTCTCTCATAGGTACAGTTAATGTTTCCTTTTTGTTACCAGCTGTTGCGAACAAAATTGTTAAAGTATAAAAATAGTCCTTTATGAAAATATTGTAAATAAAGTGAAGATATATTCATCTTCGTCACCCGCTTTGAAATGAATAGAATCTCTTTTATATGAATATGCCATGATGTACAGTACCTGGATGTAAAAGAATCACGAACACACAGCCTCATAATTCCTTGCAAAACAACCGTGTTTTAGAGTTAATTGGAGGGAAATGGCTTTCTCGACGAAGCAGACCAAAGCCAAAGGGTTTCCAGGCGCTATATATCTCTCCCGAAGAGATAATCCCGTTCACCTTTTGTGACACCCTCGTCACAAAGCTTTCATTAAACACGATGTGTTTGACACTTGTTTTGTGTCGCTGTGATTTAGTGCTGTGAACACTGCTCTCGTTTGCAGCTATTAGGGGTTTCTATATACATATTTCTTGTTGAGGATTTTAACAACAATATTTGAAAAAAAAAAAGTAATTTTGACTAAAGACTCAGCACTGCGCCTTAAACACAAAACATCCCAAATTAACAACAAAAGTTTAACTATACGGATAGTAGAACGAAGATATAGAAGAAAGCTATTTAGGTAAGTAAACACTTTCACTGAAATAGGAGACAAACTTTATACATACAGTGAGACTATATAATGTAAATAGATCATCTAAAGCGTACTTAAACAATTAATGTATATGTTATCAATCGAATTTAAAAAAGATTTTTAGCTCAAGTTTTGATAATATTTATATGTTCAAAAGTGCTAGATTTTTTTTTTGTAGCAACATGTAATTTTATTTTTTTATTTAGCACCGCGTCTTACTACCCGTTCGGGTTATACGCTTAAGTACTAATTACACTAATGGATTAGGAATTGGGAAGGTTGAATTTAGAGGAAGTGAACCCGCATTTGCGTGGAGGGAGAGTGGAAAACCATTTAGGAAAAACCACCCCCAGTTCACCCGACCGAGATTCGAACCTCGATCTCCCCCTCCTCGGCGGTCTGAACATATAATTGATAATTTACAATTTGATGAACACATATTGTTTATGACTATCCGTCTCACCTATTCTTCAACGTTTAAATTACATATACACACAAAAAGTTCAAAATTTATCATTACATATTTGAACTTTATTTTATGGGGCAACCTTAAACACAAAGTATATCAACCACTAGCAGTCACTCCGGAAAACATGAAGGAGTACGTTATAAATTGCAGACATTTTGAATTATAGACTTTATTACGTGCACATCAATCTTTTATAAAGCGAATCGAAAAGTGTATCAAGGTTAGCGGTTATTATTTTTAAAATGTCTTAAAGTAATTTTATCAATAATATTGGATTTAACAAAATGTAGTAAAAGTTTCTTGAATAAAAATTGTTATAAGTAGTGCAAATTAAAATATCTTCAAAAATTGATGTAAAATAAAAACTATTATCAGGCAAAGGTTGTTTGCTTTTTTTTGTGTAGAATAAAATACCGCCCAAAAATACTACAAGTTTTCATTAAAGAAAAAAGTTGATCTTGTAATAACCTTGGTGACGTCCACCAAATAAAAAATAATCAGTGTTTACTTTCCCCCTCAAAAAACAAAAAAACTTTTGCTCAAAACGTTTTTTTCTAAAATGCCCAATTTTCGGGATATCCTGGTGTCTCAACTTAAATGATTCACCCAATATATATATATTCAATATACACATACTTATATATAGGTGTGTATATGCATATATATATATATGCTAGAAATCAATATATTTATAAATAAATTATAGAGATGTATATATACACAAAAATAGAAAGAAAGAAATACTCATAAAAGATTGTGGAACTAAAGGAACTTGTTTTTGTTGTTCATCCTTAAAGCTAGAGGAATTATTGCCCAGTGTCTGTTTGTTTAAATATATTAATCCTTGCACAACGTCTCCATCTTAAAACTGTTGTTAAATGCTAATGCACGGACTAGTGTGTATTGTGTAAGATGTTAATACGCGTGCGAACCAGATAACAATGAGGATCTGTGTCGCGGACAAACCTTGGCAGCACCGAGTAAGTAGTGGGTGCTAATCTTCTCTCTCTCTCTCTCTCTCTGTTTGCTGAGAGACGTTGGAGCATTGTTCTCGAGGTGTGTACAGCAGATGGCGCCTAACACAGCGAGCACGTGAATATTAAAAAACTCTTACTCCTTAAGCCCTTGAAAAGACGCTGCCTCTGCTTCTCTAAGAATGGGCTGTTGAGATATAACGCCTTACAAAAGATGTATAGCTTGTATTTTTTTTATAATGGCTTAAAAATAATTATACTTTCTGGCAAAAATATAACAAGTACCATGTGGGAAGTTTAAATGTGTTGGCCCACTTCGGTGACTGCATGGTGTAAGGCGTTATTATCGCAATAGATTATACTGCTGGTAACAAGGAGTTTGGGGTTCGTATCTAGGTCGGGTGTGTTGAGGGTGTTTTTCTTAAATGGTTTCCCACACTCCTTCCACACAAATGTGGGTAAACTTGCTCTAAAATAAACCTTCCTCGTCTATAACACATTAGCGGGATCAGTACATATGCGTATATCCCGAACGGTGCAAAAAAAAAATATATATATATAGAAAAGGAATGTGCTGTTTTTACTTTACGGGCGAATAAACATACTTTAATTCTTTGACAATCGTTACATCCAGACAAAATTACGACAATCTACCAAGGGAAAAGAGACAAAACTAGTTTTAAAGGGATTCATTTCTGTCTCCAGAGACAGAAATGAATGCCATAAATTGAACCTGATGCCACCTAAATAAGTAGACACACGTGCTACCAACTGAGGTAAAGCTTCGAATACAAAATGCTAGTAAAATTGCGTTTTCCTCCATTTAGAAGATTGTTTACGTTGCTCGGGTCAATAGACTGATAGTTATTGAAACATAAAACACAGGAGCCCATCAAATTGTGGGCCTACACTTAAAGACACACCACAAAGTTTGAACCTACACATGTGACCGAATGGTATAATTGAAGCCCCATCTACAGAGTCCGTAAGCTCCGTATCCTTATTGTCCTTAAGTCCTTAGCAATAGAAATCATATCTATACATCGTTCATATCTGTAATCACATGACCGTGCCAAAAAATGAGAAAGTTGGAAAAAACGTCCCATTAAACTATTCGATAGAAAATTTTCTATAGCTAGGCGCAAGCAGATGTAATATGTGAAGCAGACGATATCTCAACTGAAAGATTATTAACACAAGTAATTACACAACATATTTTGATAAAACATCCGGGATAAGCTACATTTGAAAGGCAGGTTAAGTGCGATCACAAATGATATATTTAAAACGTGAGATAATAATGTAATTGTTATGATAATGCCATTGGTGATTTCATTTCGATGCTCGCTCACCCTTACTTTGCTGTGATTGGTAGTTCTTAGCAGTTCGTATTGATTAGTCCTTAGAAAGTCAAATAAAGTTAAGTCAACTTCTACGAAGTGACACAACCTGAGGAATTAAGGATGATGACTCTGTGTACAGTGCAATCTGTTAGTGTGGAGTCGATCTCTTGCGGAATACCGCGCACTTTACGGATACGGAATCTGTAGATGGGGATTAAAGCGTCACTCCTATTATAGACTGGAATCCCGGTTGATATGGAGATTGGAGTCAGAATAATTCTAGTCCGGTATATTGATCCTTTTTCCCCCCCTAAATGGCTTCTCACTTTACCTACATGCAGATTAGGTTACGTTTCTTCTGAATTATGCTCTACTAGCTCTTACCCATTAGTGTAAATGTGTTAGTAGCCCTAACGGGGAATAAGACGCGATGCACAAAAATAAACTTGTGGCTCAGAACGGATTGTCTCATTCCGTGAAATATAATTTAAAAACAAATCAGTGCACTAACCGAGTAACACACACACACACACAAATTGTTTCAAATATAATAATGTTAAAACTGGTTTAAGGTATTTCATTCACTAACAATATGTTTTATATATATTAGCTCCATGGCGTGAGCCCACAAGCGAGCTACGCCGACCGAGCGACCGCCACCGATAGCGATGATAGTACCAACAGTTGCTGATAAAGGATAAAGGATGTCTCATTGTCAGTACAACGAACCCTACGGCCGTTATCTCAGTTTTCTAGACCGAAACTCTTATCTATTCAAGTAGCTCCTCATTTGTACCACTGAGGCCATGTTTGAGCTTGGTCCAGACCCACTGCTTTACAGAAAAATTCTGGAAGCGTGGGGATAAAACACGGGACCTCTGAGTCTGTAATCACTAGACCACATACACAATAATATTAAACTAGTTTTCATTTATAATATTTATTACTAATACCTAATACGAGACATTATTTTAATTTATCACAATGTATTCCAATTTTGTTTGATGTAATAGTTTATTTAAATATTTTAAATTCAAAAATAGTACAATAATAGTAATCTATTTTTAAGTAATATAGCAAAATGTAAACTATATTGCATTTCACAAAAGAGCCATTAATAAACATATTTTATTTTAATTTGAGATATATCTACTACATACACTAAAAAATATGTTTACATTGTGTTTTCATTACGAATCATTAACTAGTTAAACTTAAAAATGTTACATATTTACATATACTGAATTGAGATGTATTAATTTAACGATTTGTATTACAATCATCAAGTTATTTTCCAAACTCAGTGTTACTTAATAAAATATACTAGAAAGACCTTAAATCTTAATTTTATTCTTACGAATATGTTGATACATAATTTTCAATGTATGCTCTAAATATTATAACTTGTATAAATTACACAGGCATAATCCTATAATTATTGAAATATTGTATGATTTACCAACAGTAAAAACTAAGCTCGAACTTTGTAACGGTATTTTAAAATTTGTAGTATTTTATTTGTACATTATGAACAATATGTAGCGAGCAATTCTTATAAAAAGAAAAATTTAGAAAGAATAAACATATTTTTTGGCAGTCAATATTGATATGGTTATTATTATTTTATTAGTAATTAATATTTGTTTATATTAACTATCAAAAGTGATAGCTGGCGATCCCAAAGTCCTACGTATGAATATACGAAACTTGTTTTATTAACTTTTGTAACTCTCAGGTATTTTTATTCCACTGGAATCTTAATAGGAGGACGTGTGTTTTGTACTTAAATTAAGGATACTTTTTTTTTTTGCTCAACACACTATAATGTTGGAAGATTTTTTTCTTTGCCGATACTCTTATAAATGTGTTCGTCATGTTTCTGGGTAAATATATAGTTAAAGAGTTTGTGGGGATTTCAAGATCGATGTAAATCTGCCTTCAAGGTGTGTATCTCCTTGGAAGTTGTATCGAGTAACTTTTTATAAGGGAATTATGTGCAAACTGTGGGGATGAGGAGGGGAAGGGGGGGGCTTATACATGACAACGCGATGACAAGGAAAAAATGTAGGGCATGTCGTGTCAGGGGAATAATGTCAGCAAAATATTCCTTTAAGATTTTCTTGTTAAATTTCTATCCATAATGCAGAACAAAGTAGAAGAATATTGAAAGCTACACTTATTTTTATTTCTATCTAAATTAATAGTTTTATTGCTAAATTAGTTAGAAGCCTACTGACATCCTTGTTTGAATTTTATTCATAGACGTTGATGATCTTTCCTTTGTAAAATATTAATAAATGTGTGCTCAGTATGAAAAAATTACTCCTTTATTAATAGAATTCAGCTTAAAAAAATTAAGTATTCAGCCAAATGAGAGATTTTTGTGGTATTAAAACAATCTGAGATACTTTAGTTCTTTCACGGGTGGGAAAATAAGATACTTCTGATTTGAAGTTAAGTTTGATCCCAAGCACTAATATTCTCATTTGTCTTGAGCCCCAGTCAAAATAAAAATAAGATGCATGCCTTAATAATAATAATAATAATAATAATAATAATAATAATAATAATAATAATAATAATTATTATAATAATAAAGGAAATGGTATACCTGTAAATCTGAAATTATAAGAAATATTAATTGATTAGTATTCTTAGTTTTAACCACTAATTTCAGTTTTAACTTGGTTTTTGTTTTAAAACAATAATATTCAGTGGCGGTTCAGTTCTTTCTTTTTGGTGGGCCAGGTCAAAGCTTACCGATTATGATTTTTTCTCACCACTTGTAAACATATTAAATAAAATTCATTTAATATTTTCTGATTTTCAAAAATCCCTAGAATTTCAAAATCACAAAACATATCTACAAAGAAAAAGAATAAAAGAATAACGGTTATGAATTAAACTTACCAAGTGATGAAATTACTTGCATACAAGTTGGGTGTGTCTGTTCTTCTGACTGGCAAATATATCGATGACTCTGTTGTTGAAGTTTGGAATCTCAGCCATTTCTTCTCTGTATATAGAACAAACAGCCAGCAAATTTAACCCACCTTGTCCCATGGTGTTCCTAAGGGACGTCTTGATTCTTTTTAATTTACTGAAACTACTCTCTGAATCTTTTGTTGAAACTGAAATTGCTGACGTCATTTATAGGGTCTTGCACATTTCAGAAAATGATTCCTCAAAGGAATGCTTCGAGAAAAAACTGTAAAAATCACAAACTGAAGACATATTTTAAAATGTAAGTTAGACCCTACCACGGTCCACAACTTCTCACCACCAAATAATAAACAATAAAAACCAAATAAGCCCTGTTTTTCTTCACTCACAGTTAATCACAATATTTTACCAAGCCAAGCATCAGAAAAAGCTTTTTTTTTTTTTCCATCTACCTGCATAAATGTAGAGTCATCTGGCTGATGTGATCCTAGCCGTTTAATTTCCAGTTTTTCTTGCAGATTTAATGAAAAATGTAGTATAACCCACCCTTATCGTATATCGGGCCCGCTCATATTGGCCCTATCCGCTACAGCAAAGCTTGCAATAGAATGATAGGGGGCATTGATCTCGAGAGATATTTCACACTGGGAGTAGCTTCTATGAGAGGGTATGTCACAGCTGACCCATGTCAGCTTCTAGATTCAGTCATTCGAGCGCTGGTACAGTACTCGCGTGACAATTGAAGCGAGGAATGATTTTTGACTGGAATACTATATAACGAATCCAATAATTCACTGCATGTAGAGAATGGTACTCCACTTCATATTAATATTTTCTCAAAAATATTTTATAAGGAAAAATAGTTTTTTTTTAATCTTCAGAATTTTTTGTAAAAATGTTGGTAAGGTCTGGCCCTGTGGCCCTTAAGTACGGGATTCCTCTGATAATAATACAACTATACTATTCATAGATAGTAAAACAATTCTGGCTGGATGGTAGGTAGGCTACCTAAATAAATCAACTGTACAAATGGGATTTCTTGTTTTTTTAGTATGTCTGAGAGGCATACACATATCCCCACTGTCAAATTTGAAATTGTTCAAAAATATTACACTTTATAAAATATATATGTGTTTTGGGAATGGGCGCTAAGTGCGTGGTAGGAATAATATTGTCTAACAGCGAAATAAACATTATTTAAACCACTACTAAGTGCGCACAGCAACCAGAGTTTTGTATAATACCAGATCGAAGGTTAATACATCTATTGGTCAACATACTATGCATTTAAATAATCAAAAAATCAAAACTAAACACCTTGAAAATGGGAACTCATGAAACAAACAGATTTTAAGGAAACAATGTCAATTCTAGGAAGTCAATCAAAGATCATTACATCATTTTCTCCTTCCATCACTGGACAACTTTTCATGTCTGTTCAGTAGAGTACGTGTCCTCCCCTAAAGGAAGATCTCTACTCTGGCTAGCATTATTCGGATGAGGCTATCTATGTCCTCTCGTTCAATATTGTCTCATGCTGCCCAACGCAGCAACATTGAGCTACTGCACATTCTCAAGCAGGCTGTGATGATGACGAATGGAATGTTTAAGCATTTCCCAAGAATTATAAATAGGATTCATGTCCAGTGATTGTACAGGCCATTCTATTTGGACGATGCCATTGCGTTCAAGGCACTGCTGAGCTACGTTTGCACGGTGTTGCATGGCATACTCATCGGCCATGATGAAGTGGTGTCCTACCACCCTTCTGTATGGAAGCACTATAGGTTCCACGATGTCCTGCACGTATCGGATATCAGTCATGGTGCTTCTTATGGGAATTAGTGGTGTACGATGAACTAACACTCTCCTAGCCCAAAACATCACATACCCCTCAGCAAAAACGTGGACCTCCTACACATGCTTGTACTGTTGTCAGCACCTAGACTATTTCCAGACTCTAGTACGTCTTGTGTTGGGCCTCAGTGCAATTATAGTCTTATCACCAAACAAGATTTTGTTCTACTGTAATATAGTCTAATTTCTGTGAGCGGTGGCCCAATTATTTCTTCTGCAGATAAGGTTTGGTGGTCATAGTGTGAAACTTCTGATGGGTCTCCACTTCATATGTTAATATGTTTACTTTTCTATGTTTTTGTTCAAGTATTGTCATTCTTTTCTTTTTTCAATTTTTCTCTTTTTGTTTGTTTTTGTTTCTTCTCCTAAAAAGTTATTTTCCTCTCTCTAAGAATCCTGATAAAACGGATTCCACATTGAGGAATATGGAAGTGAGTGATTTTATTTCAAATGAAACTGTTTTATCTTTGTCTAATTTGCAGGAGTGTAAAGAATTTGTTGTGTTCCTCTGACCATTGTTTTATCCAAATTGTGTTATTTTCTACCTTATTTTCCTCTATGTTTTCCATGCATGAAATAATTTTGTAATCCTCTAAAACTGCTATTGATAGGATGGAGGTGGACTGTGAGTCCCATACGGTATAAATATTCAACTTATATAATTATCACAAGGAACCAAAAACTATTTCTTAACACAATCAGAATTGTATAATCCTTGAGGTTCTCTTATATTCTGGGATTTATTCAGATACGATCAAATGATTTCGAGATGATGTTAATAGATCGTGTAGAAACTATTAAAAACTTGGTTATTTAGATGAGTGTAGAACTGCACATAAAATAAATGTGAACGAGTTTGTAAATATTACTGGATTTTTTATTTTAAAAAAGTGAGAAAGTGTGAGAAAGGAAAAAGGTTTCTTCTCAATTGACTTGTAATTGCAAAAGTCTGAGTTTTTTTAAATGTCAGTCATCAGAAGAGAGTGACGTTTCTACTTTTAGCTACGACGTGAATCTATAATGGTTTGGCCTGCCTGGTACGGAGGCTTTTTGACTATTTATTCATTTGCCCAAATATTATATATTACGAACTGTACATTAAAGTCACATCAAAATGTTTTATCTCAAATAAAAAACTTTATATCCCCCACTTTTTACTTTTAGACACCCGCATCAGTGGACAAGTGGACTTAACGTCAAGCTCATCTGCCAGTAATGAGGAAAGTTGGAGTTCGAATCCCATCCAGGTGTAAAGAGGGTGTTTTTCCTAGATGATTTTCCAATCCCCTTAGGTGAAAATGTGCACATATTTATTATATATTCTACCTTTATCATCTCTAACTCATTTATTTAAATTAAAGAAGATAGCCAGGATGGGAAGTAAGAAGTGCAAAAAATTTTCTATTTGTAGCTACAGCGACAAATACTTCAGTTAATTATCTAAATAATAACCTTATTCTTAATATATTAATAAATACAATATAATATATATTAATAATATTAAAAACAACACTACTTTTAAATGTTTTTTATCAAAATTATCATCAACTTAATCAACATTATTCTCGTAATGTTTATATAATAATTATCGACAAACGAGCAACACCATGATTAGATAGTTCCAAATAACAAATTTTTAATAAATTTGATCTAAAGAAAATTAACTTTAATTGATATATAAATCATGAAATTACTCTTTGATAACTAAAAAAATGTCAAGATTAAAATTTTTAATTTGAAGTTGGCTAGTTTAAAATTTACACTAAACATTAAATTATTTTATTATAGCTATCAATATTGTTTAGTCAAATGTTTAACAAAGGTTGATTTATTATTTAATCTGAGAATGAAATTATTTAGTGGCTGTGGCTATCTAAGAGTAGCCTAACTAAATATTTTCCTGGAGAGAGCAGGGAAAATAATTCTGAGGGGATGGATTCTAAATGCAGCCATTCAAAGCTAAATCCTGAACTTACCCAAAATATTAAACTGTTAATTTAGGTTTTACAAATCAATAATTAAAACTTCAATAAATGTGCATGAATGTTGTGTATATAAAAATAAAAATATTAAAATAAGTTTTTACAAAAATGTACTTTTGAGGGAAATTTTGTTTACCAAATGATTACAAATGGCTACCCCCAAAAATTAATATATTTCAAAATTAACTTTAACATCCTTAACCAATGTAAGCTTATCTCCGATACCGTCACATCATTAACTACAAATAAATCATCCATAAATCACGTAACGCCTTTGAGAAGGGGTAGATGTGAGTTCTAATGTCTATATGGTGTTATGAGCGGAGGGTGGCTACATCACAGTGTTACGTAACACAGACCCTTGTACGTAAATTCTAAAGTTGAAAACATAATATTATTCAGGTTTTCACAGTTAGGGCCAGTTTCATAGTCAGATTTAGTACGCCTAAAGTGCGAGTCGATACTAAATACAGGACGACACCTACCTGAAATTGAATGGAAGGGGCCAGTTTCGCATATGAGACTGGCCCATTCCATTCAATTTCAGGTAGGTGACGTCTTGTATTTAGTATAGCGCCGCACTTGAGGCGTACTAAATCTGACTATGAAACTGGGCCTTAGTAAACATACTTATAGATGACTTCCAATTATGAGTTTCTCTTTTAGCATAAAAAAAACGCTACCCTATGAAATAGCGACATTTAGATTCACTCTTGATGCGAAAATCTACGTATAACAGGTTGGAGAAGGGAGGTCAGGCTAACTTTATACTTGGTTGGGAATACATCAGTGGTCGGAGGAGAGTAAAGGGGAGGGAGAGTAAAACATGTAAGGAAGAAACGTTACGATGGATGACTCCAAAGGGCTCCGGGTTGCAGTACTTGTTGGTCCTGTTGCTGTTGATTGAATGCGCAAGATAGCAGTAATAAACATATTGTCAACGTAATATATATGTATATACTACATACAAAGTAAGATGCGTGTACATGGTAAATTTTACTTAACTACTTGTTTATATATCTATGTTTCTTGCATCGAGACACTGAACAATTCACAGAGAGAGCCTGCGTCAATAAACAGTAGGCTCATCTGCTTCAGACTTGGTTACTTCAAAATATATGTTCAAAAGCTCTTGACAGTGACGTTTGTTCTTCGTTGTTACTTCTTTGTTTCTACATTTTTTTTATCTCCTGCATTAACATTTCGTGGCCAGAAATGACAAAAGGATGAATGCTCTTTTTTGCGTCGCTCTTAGCAGTTGTCGAAGTTTTCTTTGAAGCATTGGCGCTCCGCTATAGCGGCTTGTATTTATTTAGGGGTATCCTTTGATCTTTTCATTTTCTTGTAGAGCTCAAAGTAAAAATGAGGAGGATTCCTGAATGCTCATTGAGCCTTATAATATGTATTCTTTGCGTATACATCAAGATGATTTTCTCTGGGTATTATATTACTAGGATGTTTGTTTGATTTTTTCAAAGTTTTTTTTCTTCATAAATATGTCATTTAATGTTTTATTACATGTTACTTATATGTGTACATAAATGATAGTATTCAAACAAAGTAAATAAATGGTACGACACAATCACACAAACTTTCTCAGAGTGTATTATAGCTTCGAAGAAAATTTCAAAAGTATGTTTTTGTTAAACTAACCTTAAATAAGTTTTACTCAGAAAAACAAACGCGTCATCTTGTTAATCACAATTATTACTCTTTTATGTATAAACTTTAAACCAAATTGTTCAAATATATTTAACAAAATTCAAATTTTCAAAAATAAATTATTTGTTATTTATTCGTGAAAATTAAAACGTATTTTATGTATCATAAAGAACTATTCACAAATTCCCGTTTTGAATTAATCTTCAAGTACAATATCCAAAACATTCAAATTTTCTATAATTTATTGTAAGTAAACTACCCTTAAATAATTTTATTTTAGATAAATAAGAAACATTATTATTGAAAATTAAAATTGTCTCACGATACAATTTTGAAACATAAGAGCTAAAGGAATTATGTTTTAATATTTAAATTAAAATAGAACATTTAATAAATTACCAATAGTCAAATTTTCCACCAAAACAAGTATACAGCTTTACTTGTTATGTTCATGTCAAACACTTAATAGATTTGCATTTTAAGCAAAATTGCTTTAGCCATTTTCAAAATAATTTGAATTTTCAAAAGCCACTCCTAAGTAAAAGACCCTTTATCGAATTTCTACCTAAAATAAAGTATGCAGGGCTATTTGTCATGTCAAACTCTCCTAGATACTCATTTAGAACCAAATCGTTGTGTCTTTTTTTTTTAATATTTCAAGTTTAAAAAACATTCATCAATAAAACTACCCATAAATGAGTTTTTAATCTAAAAACAAACATACAGTGTTATTGCCATGTCGAACATTTCCAAGATACACATTTGGAACTAAATCCTTAGGGCCAGTCTATAAATATTTCAAGTTTTTGAAATCATCAGTAAACTACCCATAAATGAGTTTTTCCACACAAAAAAGTAGACTGTGTTATTTGTTATATCAAACAATACCAAGATACCCATTTAGAACCAAAACGTTGTCATTTGTAAAATATTTTTGAATATTTTTTATTATTTTTATAATATTTTTTTAAATCAACCATAATTAAACTACCCATAAATGAGTGTTTATCCCCAAAACAAGTAGCCATTTTAATTTATTATGTCAAATACTCCCAAGATATCCATTTGGAACCAAATAGTTCTAGCCATTTGTAAAATATTTAAAGTTTTTGTATAAATTATTCATCAGTTAAAAGCTATCCTTAATGAATTTTTGCCCCAAAACCAATTATATGGTACTATTTTCATGTCAAACAAATCCAAGATATGCATTTTAAACAAAATATTTGAACCATTAAAAAATAGGTATTAAAAAAAATACTCATCAGTAACAATACTCTTAATTGAAGGTCTAGCGTAAAAAAAGTTGTGTAATAACCCTACATCTAAATATCAAGTTTCAACAAAATCCATCAAACCATCTGCTATAAATCTACTTTACCCTTTCACTCAAAAATCACTACACCAATTAGGCTGAATTTTCGCATGGCCATAGCTCAGACGTTCGATTAACATGTAGGCTAAATTAAAATCACTTATACCACTTAACCTAAAACACCATCTCCACTCCCCCCCCCCAGATGTTTATCCTGAACCGCTTGGGCTAGGGAGCTGCCCTTTGGGTGGTGGGGTGGGGTGGGGTATGCATGGGTGCTAGACTTTGAACACAGCCCACAACCGCCTCCGACAGGTCCCGGACGAATCTCCGTAGCTGAAAAACCACTACACCGATTGAACAGGAATTTCACATGGGTATTAACTCAGACTTTGGCTTAACCTATAGGCTAATTAAAATTACTTAGACCTACCACTTAACCTAAAACACCAAATCCTCTCCCATAGCAGCCCCTATGTATTTCTGGAACCAGTGGATAGAGGGGGACACCTAAATTTAACAATATACTTTCAATATTTAATTACCCACAAAAATGTGTATCCATTTGTAAATCAAGAAACTGATACATACTAATAGCACTGCGTCTTACTACTCGTTCGTGTTATACGCTTATGTACTAATTACGCTAATGGTTCTAGGGATTATTGAGGTTATATTTAGAGGAAGTGTACCCACATTTGGTTGGAAGGAGCGTGGAAAACTATTTTGGAAAAACCACCTTCAGTACACCCGACCGAGATTCGAACCTCCATCTCCCCTTCATTGGCAGTCTAGTCTACTGTGAGAGTAGCGACTTAGACCATGCGGCCACTGAAGCGGGTAATACACTATTCACCACAATACTGGGTTGATTAACGGATCCATTTTGAAAAAAAAAAAAGTATATACATTTATTCATCCGCTGTATGACTGTATTCATAAATGTGTATCACAAATATATTTTCTTTTGAAATATTTAAATTTAGTGACTAAAATTAATGTATTACTTTTGAAAACATTGTGTTTATTTTAGTTTAAACGTTTTGTAATAGTGTCATCACGGAATTGTAATTATATGGTATACATAATATGAAAACTAACAAGTATTTGACTAGGGAATAGGTGTGAAACCATTAAAATTGTAACCTGACTTCTCAGTTCACCCGACAGTAATTTTCACTAATTTTCACTAAATGTCTTGACCTCCCAGCTCAAGGTCAAACACACCAGTCGTATACGCTGGCGCTGGGATAAGGGTGGAAACTTGTAGGGCTGTAACTACCACCGGAGCAGTGCCCCAAGGCACCCGAGTATGGGAGGCCCGCGAGCGAGAATTTTTTTTTTAAATTACATATATTTTAAAGAAAGTGGGAATGTGGGATTTAGAGGTGGGAGGGGAAAAAATTAAAAATGGGGACCCCGTTATTACCTGTTGCCCTGGGGCACCCAAGTTACGGCCCTGGAACTTGTTTAATAACGGCTTTAAATTTACAAAGATAAAATTCTTGGAAATGAAGAGGTTGGCAGACGCGTGGACGTTGGATATTAGAATATTATTTCCTCTTTGCCTCTTAAACTGCTGGGTGTATGCCCATGCATTCCTCTAACAATAGATTTCTAAATTACATTGCTTTTCTTAAACCACGTCTTACTACTCGGACTGGTGTACCGAGAATTACGTGCTTCAGTGGCCGAATGGTCTAAGGTGTTACTCTCGTATTAGACTGGTCTGCTGAAGACCGGGATATCAGGGTTTGAATCCCGGTCGGGTGTACTGAAGGTGTTTTTTCCTAAAATTCTTTTACACTCTTATGATTATCCATTATAATGCACGCTTCGTAGATAATGGAGCTTGCTTCGGCAGCCGAATGGACTGAGGTGTCACTCACGTATTAGACTGGACTGTTGAAGAAGTTAAAATCAGGGCTCGAACCGAGGTCGAGTGTTCTAAGGGTGTTTTTTCAAAATTATCTTTTACTCTACCTTCACGCAAATATGGGTACCCTTCCTCTAAAATTCAGCCTTCCTCCTCCCTAGCGAATTTACGTAATTAGTATATGTGAATAGCCTAAACGGGTAGTGATAAGCAGTTTTTTTTATAAAGGCCTTACTTTGTAAAAAATGTTAATATAAATCAGTCTTCTCTGATACATCACAGCAAAGAACTGTAAAAAAAATTGTTTAATTGTTTCCGCAAGTGGACAATAACTTGGGACCGTATGTAGACTTTATTTTTTTATAATTTTCTTACCTTTTATAAACGAGTAATCCGTTGAGATCTAGAGAAGTATTTTATCATAGTGTGTAAAGTCTTGCTAGGGTTTCTGACGTTAACGACTGCTGAAGATGGAGTGTCTTAATACACTGCCAACGTTCATCATTGTGACTGATGATCACCGGTAGTTCATGCTCTGTATGCCACTCACGAGTACTCCTGCCTGTCCATCCTACGTCGCCCGCTCGCCCGTCTTTTGTCTGGGAAGCTTTCATTCGGGTCCGCGTTGTAACTTATTTTTAAACTCTTGCATCTAAACCTTTAATAATACTTACTCATCTATAGATAGTACAAACCTTGATTTTCTTTCGAATAAACATTTGGAGCACCTTTTAGAAATTTTAAACTTAACATTTTTCCTTCAAACTTTATTGCATTTTACTATTTTATTAGTGTTATTTTAAAGGTATTTACTATATCTAACAAGTGTTGCAACTGCATACATAAATACGTGACATTAAATCTGGTAACTTTTCTTAACTGTGAGATATCTCCATTCGTTCCAGCACGGTTATATATCCGGTATATTTTATAAATGTTTTATCACTCCATTTTATTGTAAATGCGAGTACACTTCATATAAATTATATCTTTCTCATTCCTACACATCAGTGTAATATATAGGTAGCTAAAATAGATATTGAGACGCAGAACACGTATAACAATATATAATCTACATAGACCGAACATTGGAAACACATTTAAAATTTACATAGTAATTAAATGCCTTATACTGGGATCACGATCAACTTAACGTTTACGTAACGTAACGTTCACTTAATCTAATGAAACTAGTGTCTGAACATTATATATGATATATATTATATATTATAAATATTATAATATATTATAAAATATATTATATATAATACATATCATATATATATACTATATATAGTACATATTATAAAATATATACTATGTTACTATATATATTATGTATTTATTAATTATGGCTTATCTTAGGCCCACGTTCTAGAATTTGTATTCACTTTTATAAACATGATGTGGGATTACCCCTCGCTTTTACATTTGAATATTTTTATAAATGTACTTTAATTTTTTTAAACTTAATCCCCATTTGTTTTTTGCCTGAAAAATTATGGAAATCCTTATAACATAGTTTTAAATACTCAATTCACCTTCCTAAATAAATGTATGTATAGTTTCAATTAAATATACTGTCCGCAGAAACAAATTCTACATAGAATAATGGTTCTTAAGCCCATTACTCTCTGCATACTGAATGAGTTTGAAATTTAATAAATATATTCATTTCTGAATTTCGGTCCTCCTCAGCCATCTAAAAATATTTCACAGAAATTAAATCATCCATATATTAATACTATATATGATTCTTTTCGTGTAGTTTTTCATTGAAATAATAGGCTATATTTTTTAGAGGTTCTCTGTTAATTTTGAAAACGCTTTTTAATATATTAAAAAATATCTCTGGTCAACCTATACAGACTATTTTCATAGCCCAGGAACTGGAAAAAGGGCTTACCTACTATGAAACGGTCCCTGAAATAAGACTTTAGTTCCGGAGTGATGCTGTCACCAATTTTTAAATAAATCAATGCAATTTGAGGTTTATATGGAATAGATAAAATTGTTTTAGCTCAGTAAGTTGTTAAAAAGATTATATGTAAAATCATTATAACAATAAGCACCATCATGGTCAACATTCAGACTTTTTTATTAGCATACTCTAATAATATAATTTACAAGCATATTCTAAGAAACTAGTTTGTCTGCACATTCTAAGATTCTACTATACCAATTTAAACATAATGGAATACATAAGGAAAATAATATAGCCAATGCTTTACTTTCTGTACTAAAAGCTGTGATAAATATTCTAGAATGTTACTTTATTTGATTCCCTATAGACATGTTCTTATTTTCAATGTAATGGAGCTTTCACTTACCTTGAAAGGTAAAAAGCTTACTTCTATGACATAGATTATACCATAGGGTCACAGTATAATCCATCAAGGTAAAACTATCTACAACCTTTCAGGGTAAATGGATTGTACAAATATATTATGTTGTTCTTTGTACACGAGAAATACTCAAATTACACCAATTGTTAAAGTCAACGATATTTGTTAATCTTCTACGCGGTGACACATAATAATGATAATAGTTAGCAATAAGAGTGAGAGAGTTTCTTTAATGAATTCTTTTCATGCTCTCTCTCTCTTTCAAGACATAAAAAAACTATAACGAGGTGAACTTAAACAGAGAGCGGATGTGCGGGTAAAATAAAATGTGTTTGTATTAACAGATCATAGGAAAACGCAATCCTAAAACTATCGTCGCATTATGGTATCAGTTCACGTTTTACAATTCCATTGCCTCCGATAGCTCCAGCTATGAAATTCTTGTCGCGGTGTTTATGGCAAGGGCGTTACATCGTAAACTCAGCAATAGCCGGGTGTAGTAAAGAAAAGACTCGGTGTTCGAATCTAGTCACGTCGTCAGCGTATATTTCTGTCTCGTCTTGTTGCTTCCAGCTCGGATAACGTCGACAACAAAAAAAAAAGTATATTGATGTATTTCGATATGTTTGGATGGAAAGTATACCTTCCTTCATCGATGGCTGCATGGTCTAACGGGTCACTCCCTTGTTAGACTGGCTTGCCGGTAGCAATGAGATCGCTGATTGAATCTCGCTCAGGTGAATTTGGGATGTTTTATCCTAAATGGTTTCTCACACTTATCTCACTCAAATTCAAGTACAATTCTTCTAAATCCTACTCTCCTCATACCTAAACCATTAAATGCAATACTAATAACCCGGATGGTTATTAAGTGCGATTGAAAATATAATAATAATAATAATAATAATAATAAATAATAATAAAATTCTGACAACATTTGGGTAAAGTATGAGTAGAAGGGCTTTTTATGAGTTTCAAAAAAGTATATAATAATTATAATTAGGTTAAAATTCATATTTTTTATATTTTGATTAGATAATGTATGAAACTAAACTGTCTTTTAATTAACACATATAGTTTACAAAGTATTTACAATTCAACCATTTGTTATTTTATTTACTGTCAACGGTGGACGAGGACTTTAAGGAGCTAGACTCACATTTTATTGGGTTATCACTGCAGTTCGAAGTTAGATTCCCTGGCGGTTACACTGTGAGTGGTTTTGTAAAGTAGTATTCACCTTTGATTTCCATATTTCCCCCGCGATATGCTTGTTTGCAGGTTGTCATGTTCCAGGAGAACTGATAAAACAAAGAAAATGTGTGAGGGGGAAAATCAAAGAAAACAGGAATTACCACCAAAAATTTAAAACATACTTGAATATTTAAGACTTTGATACATTTAACTGCAATCTTTACATAACTATGCATTTGCATTGAAGAAAAAAAAGCATACAATTATTTTCATCATCCCTCGGTTTGCTGCTTAATAGAAATATTTAATTCGTTATGGTATATATATACACTCATCACACTCAAATCATTCTGTTTAAAAAAGCCAATTACATGACCAAACACTGGTAAACTTTATAAAAACAAATATCTCTCTATACTACTTATAAAAATAAGTATCCTTTCTGTAAAACCTGTAAAATACGAGTGATTTTATATTGAGAAAATAGTGGTAACCCTGATGTTTGTATATCAAAGCTTTCTTCTCTAGCTTAGCTCTTTTATGTTAAGCCTTTGTTTGTAAAGCATCATTTTAAAACACTTTTTTTTTTCAAATATATTGGTTTAAAAATGTATTTAAATATAATTGGAACGAACCTAGCTTATAAAGGTAATTAAAACGTGAATCGATTCCTTTAAAACAATAATTCCCGGAGTTCTTCTGAACAAATTTTAATTTAGTTTTTAGTGAACGTTTTTACACCATGGATGTTTCAAAAAAAATTAAATTCACAAAATTATTCAAAGGGGGTTATTTTTAATTCGGTTTGTTAGTATGTCACCTCGTCTTACTACTAGTTCTGGCTATAAGAAAATGTGTTTATAAAATCAGAATAGGTATGCTAATATGCTGTCTAGAGTAAATGATTTTCCAATTTTTATAAATATAAATTCTAGAGTTGATAGCTGCCCTTAAAAAATTGACACATTATACGTCAATGAGCCAGTTAATACAATTTTAAAATGAGATGTGGCCTGTCTAATCTTGTTCTTGTTACGATTGCTGACGACTCTAATCATTTAAAATTCGGTTCACTACATTATTCACCTTGACAAGAACAAAATTAGGATTAGTGAAATATTTGTCTAATTTTAAAATGATTATTTTTCATTTATGTTGATTTTATTTAAAAGTGTTAAAAGGATTCTTCTTTTCTCACTTCTTTAATTAAGATTGCAGATAACCGTTTCGGTGGCTGCATGGTCTAAGGCGCTACTTTCGCAGGAGACTAAACTGCCGATCACGAAATCAAGGTCGGGTTTACTGAGAATGTTTTTTTCAAAAATTGTTTTTTACACTCCCTTCACGCAAATGTGGGTACACTTCCTAGAAATATGAGCCTCCTAATCCTTAAAACCATTAGCGTAATTAGTACATAAGCATATAACCAGAACGGGAACTAAGACTCGATACTAAACAAAAAGTGGATGTTTGATTTAGTCGTACGCATTTATTACGAGTCAACCTTGTCCTCTTTGGTGTGACGGGAAGGTGAGGATTCGAATTCCAAGAGGGTGTATAGTAATTGATTTTTCTTAAATGTTTCTCCATTATTTTTCCACAGAAGGGTCGGTATATTTCCTCTAGACTATAACTTCTTTATTCTTAATCTCTCTCTACGAAAGTGTATATTCTTGTCAGACCCTATACCGACCTACCTTAAGATGGGGTGCTAGTGAGCGTGAGTTCAGGGCAGTATTTTCGAAGTTTTTATAGCATAAACATTTATTTGGCCAAAATAAATCAAATATTTCTTCTATAGAGTCATAGAGTTTAGTTTTCCGCACATGCTAATCTCAACAGATCTTTAATATCTGTCAAGGATGTCCTGGAATTTAGTGACAACTTTTTATCTGCATTTAAAAAGTTTGTCACCAAATGCCGCTATGCTCATGAGAGATATTCAACAACTCTTGAGATTAGCATGTGCAGAAAGCTAAACTCTATGTTTCTATAGAAGAAATATTTGATCTATTTTTGCGAGAAAATGTTTATGCTATAAAAACTGCAAAATTAATGCACTAAACTGGGGGCTCACTAGCACCAACCTTAAGTATAAATTTGCAAATGAGATATTTAATATAAATGTGTTAATCTGAAGATGTACAACCACTATTAAAATTACAATAATTTTTAACCAGAAGTCAAAAAGGTCACACTCCTCACCACCACCCCAGATGTATCTCTGGAACCGCTGGGGCTATAGGGTCCATCCTTGGGTGGGGGGGGGTACCTTTTGAGATCTATCCGAAAAAATTCCACCAACCCCCTCTGGCCCTCACTAACACTGACACATATATGAAAAAATTCCCTCATTCATTTCCAGCCCCCCTTCTTATATATTTTTGTTCCATTTTTACCTAAGTACACTCGGGCTTGCTAATTAGTTTGAATATAGTAAAATACTATTTACACACATACACAAGTAGTATTATTAATGTACTCAAAGATGCTAAAGCAAATAAAAATACTTTTTGTTTGAGAATTAATTGGTTTTCAAATATAATTGATAAACTAACATATCTGTGTTAAGATGACGTACATACTATTTTATTTAGGAAGGTCCTTAAAAGAAAGGTAGAAATATAATAGATCTACTTTCAGGTATTCATACATCAAGCCATATTAACTTCAGATATCACGTTCGGTAGACATTATTAATACCTTAAAAATAACACTAATAACTGTTGTAAACTAAAGAACCTTCCTATGAAAATTGTACTGTACAATATCGTAGTTAGCATTTTAAGTTTGGAAAGTGTCTTAACTCTCTATTGCTCCTTGCTGGGAGGATGGGGTTGGTCACCACAGAGAGGTTCTAAGCGGGGTGGCGCGGGGGGGCAGAGCCATGTGCTTATTATTGGTTTGCCCCACAGCGCCCGTGATGGTCGAGGACTTATGGGGTCACGAATCCACTCACTCAGATTACAGTGGAGAAGACCTCGTATTCAATTTCCCTTGGACGTAGCCAATTATTCGGGATGGAGATTAAGTCACAAGATCTGTGGCATCTAGTACCCCTTCCCCAACTTGGAAACTGCCATAATATGTCAAGAATAGTGACAGTAGACGTTTAACTACGTTTTAAAGATGGTCGCTTGTCACACGTCATGATGGCTAACTAGTTTGGGAAGCCAACTACAAGACTGGGATACATTAGTTTTGAACTCTGTTTGTGTCGACAGCAATTTAATATTTATATTTGACTTTGTCCTATTCAAGTATCCATATGATTGTTAGCGTTAAAAATAAGAGGTTTTTTTCTTTCAGATTTGTCACCAATTGTAGTCCCGAGAAAACACGAGGATTTTTTTTGTCAGGAAAAAACAGGGAAACCACTGATAATTTCGCAAAACAAAAAACTAGAATATTTGTGTATTTGGATCATTTGATAGTAAGTTTTAAATAGTAGTCCTTTGCAAAAGATGAAAGGTGAAATGAATAACTTAACACGTTGATTCGTAAAGGTTTATTTTCCCCCTTTCCCTCCTGAAACATAGGTGTCATAACTATTGTACTTATCTCTTCGTCAAGTTCAAATCATCATGTTTTAATTGTGCATCTATTCTCCAATTGAAGTTATGGAAAATCTGGAATAAAACCAATAGATTTAGTAAGAAGATCGTCCAAACTGTGTTACTGGTAAGTGTGACGATGTTTTAATTTAGTTTGGTTTCTATTATTTATTTATTATTTGTTTATTTATTTGAAGTAGTCTACGTACACTTTCTGAACCTACTTATTATATCAGGACACAAGACTTTTCTATGTGAAAGGGCCTACCAATTTTGTTGGTTTCTATGAGCGAGTGTGAAAGGGCCTTCCAATTTTGTCGGGAAAGGTATTTTCACATATTTTCCAGGGTTCTTTCATATGCCACAATCAACATGGGACCGATGGCTTTACTTTCCTTCCGAAGGAAGTTATGCTACGGATTTTTATCGCTTAAGAAAAAATCTGTCAACCGCAGCTGGGTTTGAACCCATAAGCATCGTGTCCTGACGCAAGCATTTACCCCAAGACCAGCGAGGTCTAAAGTTTGGTTTGTAGGTGTGTTTGTACTACATTGAAACCTCACGTTAAATGCTCACGGTATATTTTAATCCCGGACATATTCTAAGGCTACCTGCTAAAAATTACCATGAAAATATAAACATGGATTTACAACGTGTGGTCTAAGACGTCTCTCTCGCAATAAACTAAACTTCCGATGACAGGGAGATGAGGGTTCGAATCCCGGTCGGGTGTATTGAGGGTGTTTTTTCCAAAATGGTTTTCCACTCTCCCTCCACGCTAATGTGGGCTCACTTCCTCTAAATGCAACCTTCCCAATTCATAACCCATTAGCGTAATTAGTACATAAGCGTATAACCCGAAGGGGTAATAAGACGTGGTGACATATAAAAAAAAAATTGCATAGCTTTTTTTACTTTAGTGTCTAGTCTGGTGCCTAAATCCCATATTTTTTATACCTATTTGCTTGCCTATTTTAAACACTTTTGGTGCTAAAAATCGTCTCCTTAGATATAACATGACAATGACAGTAAACACAACTTTTTTAATATAGATTCGATTCAAACTAAGCAAACTCGTGTTGCATTTATTTGTACACCTCGGCGAAATAGTTGACTAATTTACCCTTTTACCCTTAGATTCAAAGCCGCTGACCATACATACCTTTGTTCCCGTTCCATATACATACATACATACATACGTGGATACATAGGTTTTATATATATATATATATATACACACACTACATTGATTTCCTGAGGTCTATGGATTGAATTTCTCTGTTTGTGCATGCTATAGTACGTATACGCTTTATTTTTTATTATCGCTTTCATCAGACAAATGACAAACGATCAAAGGATCCGTGTGAAATGCTCATCACGTCAAAAGGGACTACGTCTGCCGATCAAAGCTGGATAAGGATATTTTAATGGTTTATAGACAGTATTTTATAGGGAAACTCGATCACATGGAATGTGCTCTGTGGGGATGTAGTTTTTGTTTGAATATTTGTCCAAAAAAATAAAAATGCTTATTTGTGTGTGTGCGCGTGTTATAGTAGAGGATATATATGTAAATATTAATATTCATGGTTTTTCACTTTGATGAATATTTATCATAACCTATTTTTACTTTCTCTCTATCTTACAGGTAGAGAAAGTATTGTGATCGTCAAAAAAATCGAACTCGAGATTTTGATGAATTTTGACGTTTCATGACTTCCTGAATCCGAAAAAGTGGTTTTTGAATTTCCGTCTGTCTGTCTGTCTGTCTGTCTGTACCTCCAACTAGAGCCTAAACTATTTTACCGATTGAGCTGAAACTTGATATCTAGGGTTTTCATAGGGTTGCCCCGAGGGATTTTTGGAATTGGATATCTACCCCTAAAATTAAGGGTAGTTTACTGAAGGGCAAAAAGAGAAAAAGTCGATTTTCTCAAAATCGGCTCTAACGATTTTGATTAAATTTAATTTATGAACATAAATAAATATTCCAAACAAAATGGCTACTCTCAATATTTCGGCAAAATCGTTTTAAGGGCTCCAGTCTGATGCGTAAATTAACATTTTTTATAATAGCTCCGAAACTATTTGAGATATGAAATTACTTAGCATTACAAATATGTATATATATTTATAATACAAATATTTTATTCGAAACATATTTTTATAAAATCAATGACTTTCAATATATACGCAATTATATATATATTTTTAACTTTTTGGGCATTAAAGCTTAAGTATTGCGACCGTAAGAAAAACTAACCTGAAATGTTGATGGATGTCGACGTCTCATGACCCCCCGAACCCTTAAAAATAGTCTTTGCAATGCTGTCTGTCTGTGTGTCTATTAAAACTTAAAATTAAGGGTAGTTTACTTTAGGGCAAAAAGAGAAAAAGTCGATTTTCTCAAAATCGGCTCTAACGATTTTGATTAAATTTCATTTATGAACATAAATAAATATTCCAAACAAAATGGCTACTCTCAATATTTCGGCAAAAATCGTTTTAAGGGCTCCGGTCTGATGCGTAAATTAACATTTTTTATAATAGCTCCGAAACTATTTGAGATATGAAATTACTTAGCATTACAAATATGTATATATATTTATAATACTAATATTTTATTCGAAACATATTTTTATAAAATCAATAACTTTCAATATATACGCAATTATATATATATATATTTTTAACTTTTTGGGCATTAAAGCTTAAGTATTGCGACCGTAAGAAAAACTAACCTGAAATGTTGATGGATGTCGACGTCTCATGACCCCCCGAACCCTTAAAAATAGTCTTTGCAATGCCGTCTGTCTGTGTGTCTATTAAAACTTAAAATTAAGGGTAGTTTACTGAATGGCAAAAAGAGAAAAAGTCGATTTTCTCAAAATCGGCTCCAACGATTTTGATTAAATTTCATTTATAAACATTAATAAATATTTCAAACAAAATGGCTACCCTCAATATTTCGGCAAAATGGCTTTACGGGCTCCGGTCTGATGCGTAAATTAACATTTTTTTAAATAGCTCCGAAACTATTTGAGATATGAAATTACTTAGCATTACAAATATGTATATATATTTATAATACAGATATTTTATCCGAAACATATTTTTATAAAATCAATAACTTTCAATATATACGCAATTATATGAATTTTTTTAACTTTTTGGACATTAAAGTTTAAGTATTGCGACCGTAAAAAAAAAACTAACCTGAAATGTTGATGGATGTCGACGTTTCATGACCCCCCGAACCCTAAAAAATAGTCTTTGCAATGCCGTATCTCTGTGTGTCTATAAAAACTTAAAATTAAGGGTAGTTTACTGAAGGACGAAAAGAGAAAAATTTGGTTTTCTCAAAATCTGCTTAAACGATTTTGATTAAAATTCGTATCTAGGCGTTGATTAAGATTATAAATAAACTGGCTATTTTCATTTTCCTATGAAAATTATTTTTAGGGTACATTACAGAAGCGTTAATTTCCGTATCTCCACAACTATTGGAGAAACTAAACAACTTATCATTGCAAAATTGTAGGACTATTAGAAATAAAAAACTTTTATTTGACATATATTTTTATAAAAACAGCAGTTTCTGAGATATTTGCAAATATATTAATACAATTTTGTGAGCTTTAGTTGTAAACATATACTACTTAAGTCTTAACGCAATAATACTCCAATGCCATAGAGTAATTAAATATAAGTAAGTATCTAAAAAAAGTATGTTATTTTTCCTTAAATCTCTTAGGAGAAATGTTTGCATAGCAATGATCTATCTCCATTTTAGACTCAATAGTCAATATTTACATTTTTTATTGGTCAAAATGTATAAATGAATAATTAAATATCAATGCGATGACTTGAAGATCTGCAACACCTTTTAAAATGTTAAAATTTTAACCAGAAATCGAAATTTTAATACGAAGTGTTGACCCTTGTGGAAGACATTAAACTGTTTGAAATGTTCTTAGGTGGACAAAGATGCGCCTCTTTTCTCATTGATTCTATATCATTGTATATTATTTTATGCGTGTTCTTATGTGAAGTGGTGATGATACAATGTACATTATTCCGTTCAGAAATCTTACGAGTTTATAGAAAGAGAGAGAAAGTCTGTGCGGTGTGCCGTACCATTTATTTATATTTATATAGGTATTTGATTAAACTTTCTCTTGAATAAAAGTAGCAAGAACATTTTCTTATAAATAGAATATGTTTAGTTAATAGTCACTTAACATTGGCTAATACCGGGATTATATAAGATAGTCGCATGAATAGTAATAATTATTGTACAGGATTTACACACACACCTGGAAAACCAGCAGAGCCGGGAAAATACAGGTATTGTTTTGTGTCAGAAAAAAATAATCAGGGAATTACATAAAAAAAATTAATAAGAGGCTGGAAATATATGGATTTTAGACAGTTGACTGCAATCTTTAAATGTATTAATCTGGGAGAGAGAAACTTTTTTTTCCTGGCATAGGCTTTATAAAACTACAGTGTGACCTTTAATCGCGTAAAAATATTTTACTTAGAGCAGAGGTGGCCAAACAGTCGCTCGATTAAAAAAAGATTGAGAGAAATAAAATAAGAGGGTTTGCAGGTTTTTCTCAAATCAACATTAAAAAATCAAAATATCGAAACTTTTTGACTGATGACCATTTACAATCTTGCCTTCGTTTATGACAGGGTAATTATGAACTCTCATTCAAAAAACTATCCTAAGTTGTTCGGTGTCATGCATCAATTTCAAAATCAAGTGTTTCGTAAGAAAATACTTTTTTCAGGGAAATTATGCATTTTGTGGTTTGATGAAATACTCAGTTTCATTCTGTGAAAGGACTATAAGTTTTTGTATACTATATAAGGAGTTTTTGCCTAAATGTCTTCCCACTCTACCTCCACGAAAATGCGGGTACACTTTCTATAAATTCAACATTCCTGGTCCTTGACTCACTAGCGTCATTAGTACATACAATTCATGTAACCTGAACAGGTAGTAAGACCCTATGCTAAAAAATAAATATTACGTTGCACTGCATACACTCTCTCTTGCCTTAATATTAAAATAAACATTTACTAAAAACTCGTAGGATTTGTAAAACGAAATAATATTTCTATACATTGTTGTATAAATACTACACCCAATATAATTAATGAAATAATATGCACTGTTGATTATTCTATGGCATTGGGAACTAGAAACACTGTTACAGAAAAATTGAGAAAAGAGAAACATCTTTGTCCACCAAAGAACATAAGAATCAAATTAATTTTCAAAGACCTGAATTAAAAAGTATATATATTTGCTTATAGCTCAGAAATTATTGGTTTTATAAAAATATATTTCTATTAAAAGATTTGTATCTTTAATAGTACTACAATTTTACCATGATAAGTTTATTAAGCATCTCAAATAGTTACAAAGAAATTATGAAAATTGGAAAATTTCCCTCATATAAAGTACTCTCACAGTCATTTTAATGAGAACATGAGAGTTGCCATCTTGGCATAGTGACAAACAGTATCTAGATATAAAATGTAATCGAAATCATTAAAGCAAATTTCGAGAAATTCCATTTTTTCTCTTTTTGCCTTTCAGTAATTTACCCTTAAATTTAGGGTTAGACATTTAATTCCAAAAATCCCTCCGGGGGATTTTATTAACACCCCAGATACCAAGCTATAACCCAATCTGTAAAGGAGTTTCAGATCTATTCTGAGGTACAGACAGAAGGCATCATGAAAAAACATTATTTTTGTTTCAGGGGGTCATTAAAAATCGAAATTTATCGAAATCTCTAGTTCGAATTTTTTGACGACCCCAATAATTTCTCCGTGAGGTGTCGAGAGAAAGTAAAAAGCTAATTCTGACTAAAAAAATTATATTATCTATTTTAAACTACTTGTCCAAAAGTAATGCTAATATATAACTCTAGCTTTTATTTAAATACTTACAGTAATAATAATTAATGGGTTGGAATTTTGAATCGTGCCAAAATACCAGTTCATCACACAAACGTAACAGTTGCTCACAAATCCCATTGTGGATGAATTACAGGCCACAACATATTGTAATTATCTGGCCATGACCTACTTAATATTGTATAATATCGGTAGTTATTGAATAACCAACTAGAAGAAGATTTAATAAAGTGGAATGAAATATATAAAATCTCTATTCGGGTCATAAAATTCCATGTTTATGTATGAATTTTATGTTTCAAAAAAGCATTTAATAGACTAAATTAATTTCCAAGGAAATTAAATATAATCATAGTATTTTATGTTACTGGAAGTCTGTTATAATACTTGAAATGAACACATAATTTTATTTGTATCGGTATAGAATAGCTATTAATTTTTATCATTACTGTAATTAATATCCTTAAGGTGTGGCAGAAGGGAGCGCGAGTAATTTTACAGTTTTATAGCATTAAATTTTGTTGGCCAAAATAGATCAAATATTTATCCAGTGGCAACATAGAGTTAAGTTTTCTGCACCTGCTAATATCAACAGAGCTTGAATATCTGTCAAGGTTGTCCTGGAATTTGGTCAAAATATTTTCTCTTTATTTAAAAAGTTTTGACAAAATTCTAGGACACCCTTGACAGATATTCAAGATCTGTTGATATTAGCATGTGCAGAAAAATAAGCTTTATGTTGCTACTGGAGAAATATTTGATTTATTTCTGCCAAAAAATTTATATTCTATAAAAATTGTAAAAATACTTGCGCTCCCTTCTGCCGCACCTTAAGCTCTGACTGCTATTCATTTTAAGTAGACTAACACCATACATTTTTTGACTTAAAAGCCATTCATACCCCAAGTGACTTTGCTAAGTAATATAGCACAAATCAAAAATAGATTCTTTGTGCGGTTTTATTTCTGTAACTTATATAAAAAATTGAGATGAGAGAAGTTATTTTACATTTATATAAAAAAAATCAAGTGTAAAATAACTTTTTAACTTCCTTTATACCAATCACGCTTTTATAAAGTGAAGAATACAGAAAACCACATTTTTATAAGATTTTTTATTTAATCGTCATCATACTATAAGTCTAATTTTCTGACTAATCGGTTCTGATATGGTTTCTTAAGCTCATTCGACCATAAAAAAATGTCTTATACAGTTTTAACAAGTGTCTAATTTTATTGTAAGCTATAAATAGTCATACAATGACTTAAATTCTTTACAATTCATGAGCTATAAGGGATCAAAATTGCCTCTTTATGCTTTTTGATTACAATTGTTAAGTTAAAGTAGTTAATATATGGGGCTGAAATTTAGTTTAACTAGACATGCATATGAGTGTACACGATGAAATATTTATTATAACAATAATATAAATATATGATTTTGTACAGCACATATGAATGTCTGGTTGTACTTAATTTAAGCCCCATACATTAATTAATTTACTCCAACAATGGTAATCAAAGAGCAAAAAATAACAAGTTTGACCCCTTATAGGCCCTAACTCATGAGATGCATTGATTTTAAATCATTGAACCACTATTTTAGCTTATAATTATACACTTGTTGAAATTTTATTGGTTGACTTGTTTATTATGAAGAATAATTTTAACTGTTGATACTTTTATAACACTTGTATTATAATCAATAATAATGATTTTTCTTTGCTTAGTGTACAAAAGTATTTATTTGGTTCAAATTGTAGAAGTAAGATATTTATGAGAGAAAAAAAACTGTAAGCAAAAAATATCTCTTTGTAAAATTTAGGTTTGATGCCTAAGTATCGGAATATTACATTAACCATGCATCGGGTCACTCTTGAATATCTGTGAGTTGCTTGATTTACTGCAAATGAACTCGCTATGTACACCACTAATTAGTTTGGGTTGTCACTGTTTGGTAGTCGAGGAAGTTCTGCCAACCACTCGCATTCTCGTCGTTCTCAACACAAACTATGGCAGCACTGGACGTGAGATGAAGTGGGAATTTAACTTGCGCGCGCCTATGGAATGGTTAGTTATCAGGTGTGCCAACATTCCATCGTAAGCGAAGCAAACTGCATTCACGATAGATTATAAATCAAACGGTCGTAATTTAGGAATGAGAATATATCACTAAAAAAAACCTTATAAGTTATCACAAGATAATATAAATACCTAAATAGGTATGGTCACGCTAATTTGGACACCACACCACTGAATGATACCATGGATTATATCCACTGTGTAACCGATAGGTGGTTTAGTGTAACGTGACTGATATGGATTGGAAACTAACACCTTTTATTTTATAATCCATACGTATGTGAGTTAAGTAACGTGTTACTTCGGTCTGTTGCTACTCATACACAAGAATACTTAAAACTGAATGCCGTAGGAATAACCTTTAACATATTTCTTTTTAGCACCGCATCTTACTACTCATTCTGGCTATATGCTGAAGTACTAACTACGCTAATGGGTTAGGGATGAGTAAAGTTGAATTTAGAGGAAGTGTACCAACATTTGCGTGAATAGAGTGGGGAGACCATTAAGGGGGAAAAAAAGCTTACAACATGCGACCGGTATCGAATCACAATCCCCCTGTAATCGGCAGCCTAGACTTTTGTGAAAGTAGTGCCTTAGAATACGTGGTCACCGAAGCAGGTATCCTGTAATATTTATTATATAAAATATAAATATAGCGTAGCAGTATTTACATAAGGTCACTAACTATACATCAAAATTACATCCATTTGTAAAAATTGATATCTGCAGAAGAAACCATGAAAATAGATCAAATAACATTTTAAGCTTTTAAATATATATCTATTTCACATTGGTGGGCACGCGGTATAAATGTCAAGCTCGTTTAATCCGAGTTGCCGATCGTCGTGAAGTTAGGACTAGAACCCCAGTCGAGTCTACTGATGAGGTATTTTCGTTAGTGGGTTTCCATTCTCCCTCCACGCGAATACTAGTACATTTCCTATAAACTCTACCTTCCTCATGTTACCACATAAAATCAACTAGATTCGCACACCCTTATAGGGTAGTATTCTAGGAGCAAAACAGCATATTCTCAAACGTTGTTTAAAATAGGTTTTTTTTAATGATTTAAAACAAAATTATAGAACCTAAAATCTGAGATGTTTGATCGTATATATATATATATATATATATATATATATATATATACCGGTATATATATATATACCGGTATATAGCGGTACCTTTCATCTCATTAGTGACGTGAATCATGTTTGGTAATCTATGTTCATCCACATGAATTCAATTTATTTCAAAGAGAAATCAACAAATCAACATTAAGTTAAGCATTACATTTTATATTGTGTTAGTTGACCTTTCTGACCTATCATAAACACAATATCTGGAGTAAATATATAAATAATATTGCTTCAATACATATATAGAGTAGATATATAAAGAATATGGTTTCTTATATAGATATCTAAATACAGGCCGTTATTCAAGGACGTAGTTGAGTGGGCCATTAGTGTGATTGAGGTCTTAGTGTCACAATAGTGTGAATGGATTAGTACTGAAAAGATAATGAGGGTGGGCCAGTAGTGCGCAGAAACGGGCTCGAGACTGCACTATTGTACCACTCATGTTATGACATCATTTCTTGGACCATTAATCAACGCACTTGGCAAGCAAACCAACGGGCTACTGTTCCACTCAAATTGCTGGCCCACTCAACTTCGTTCTTGCATACCGGCCGTGGCATAGTGTTATTTATATTCCATGGAGATATCAATGACCAATACTTTATTTTATTAGTTAGCATACGTGTCTACCGAGCTAATTATTCGGTTTGTTTATATTAATTAATGGTAATATTTAATGAGTAGAATATACAAAACAATAGTTTTACTGGTTGTTATCTATGGGTGTGAAACGTAGTCTCTTAACTAACATTACGGGGGGCCTTAAGGTGTTCAAAAACAAAGTGCATAGGAAGATATTTGGCCCTGAAAGAGATGAAGATACTTGGGAGGGAATGCAGTTATATAATTATGAGCTACATAACCTGTGCTCATCATTAGAAATTGTTAGGTTATTAAAGTATCTTAGATTAGCGGGAAGGACATGCAGCTAGAATGGGAGGATATAAAAACGTGTTCACTGGCAAACCCAATGGGAAGAGACCAATGCCATCAGGTAAAATTATATAATATTTAATGAGTTAAATAAATAAAATAATTTAGAAAACTAAAAAATAGGGGGAAATTAGAATATCTCCATAAAAATGTTGATACTTTATGTGAAAAAAACCTATACTTTTAATAAATTCTGACCTATATATTTTTTTACATAGGATTGATAATTTTTATGAGGTAAGATTGTTGCTATTTTAAACCTAATATAATGATAATTTAATGCACATTAGATGTGTAATTAGAGACAAATAGTATTCAATGTTTAATAAAAATAAAATATCACATATTGTGATTTTAAATATATTTTATAATACACAGCTATATTTACCGAGCCTTGGTTAGATTCCAAGTATGGTGGAATAAACTATAGTTGAAAGATGGAATTTCCTCTTTAAAAGTGATGTAATGACAAAGGGGCTGGATGAATGCTGATTTGGTTCAGAAAGTGCGCTTAGGTATCCTTGGTAAAACAATGTAAACGCAACCCACATCGCACATCTGTATGACATATAGTATTATTATACATCTCGCGGCGTCAATAAATGGATATTTTAAAAACGCATGGGCGTCGCCTACGTTAGCTGAAATATCTCGCGGTAAAAAAAGGTGTTAACATAATAAAGGTTAAGGAGCAAGAACATATATTTTGATATAAAATCTCCTTCAAAATAAATGCAAAATAACTTAAAAAATTAATGTTCTACCTTAAAAACGACATTAATTTAAAGGAGATGTCTTTAGAACAAATAAATTTGAAACTTTATTTTCATATCAAGAATGGTTAGTCATAATTTATTAAATATCCTCTTTTACTTCTGGTAACTGGTTGTTTAAAATCTTATTTCACTCAAATAATTACCACGCTCACAATTTAAATACGAATAAATTTTGGATTACTAGCGTAAAATTCCTAACAACACGACTATAAATGTAGGTTTGTATAATTGTATTTAGGGATATATCACTAAATACTGACACTCATTAAGATATTATCAACTACTGTGGATATTACAGATATTTATTCTCAAAGCTTTAAGATATATGATTAGTAAAAAGCTTTGAAAGGAGTAATCTCTTCATAATTTACGTTAATCAGCGTGACTATAAATGACAGGATTCTTGATGTCATTAAGAAAAAGAGGGAAGTTAAAGTCTCCAAAATAGGTCTTAAGCTGTAGATTTGGACTAAAATCAGAAAAACTTCTTAGCTTTTCCTGGGCTTTACTACAAACTCTGTGATTTGGACGTTCAAGAAAGTTTATATCAGTGATTTTTCACCTGGGTATGGTGACTTGTAATTTAAATATGGGCAAGTTTTATCCTATTCTATAAATTTTTAGGTTTGCAATAATCAACACAATTTTTTTATCTATTTTTTTTGTAAATTTATTTCCATTACTCATTATGCTTATATAATAATATAACATTGCACTAATTTTTTATCAATATTATAGGGTATTCTGTTTGATTACACTAACATGGTAGGAATCAGGAAGGTGAAATTTATAGTAAATGTACAGGCATTATCATAGAGTAAGAGAGAGAAACTATTGAGAAAAAAATATTATCATAATTGCACCCATTTAGGATCAGAACAATAGCCTTCCCATTACTGGCAAACAGATTATGTGAGCCTGACATATATTCCATATGCCTACCAATGCTTTATGTAAAATAAACGAATATAATATATATTTATTACTATCCATGGCATTTTTTCCATGTGATATTCTCGCTTGTAATGAAATATACGTAAAAAAGTGACAGCCCTTTTTCGTCTGCAGAGGAAAGCGGAAACTGATTTACCGTGTGATTTGTCGCTGTGGTCTTTTCCATCCGACTAATCTAGAATACTGCATCGGATGCTGCTGTATGTTTAAACGAGGCAGGGTATTTTAGCTTGATGAGGAAATTTAGTTTATATGAGACCACGTACTGATGCACTGTTGATATGTTTGGATGACGGTGGCAACACTGTTGGGGGTGAGGTGATTATGTTAGGTAAAATTTACTCTTCATTTATATTTTATTGTAAAAATAAAACACATGTGACTACCAACATAAAGTGTCTAAAGTTACTTTTTGCATAAAGATTATAGTCTGAATTCTTAAATAATAATTAAATAATGTATTTATAATATCATACTAGCAGAATTATCCGGATTTGCCCGTGATAGCTACGCAATGGATTGTGGGGTTACTCCTGTCAACAATTTTATTTTCTTCACACGGATAGAAAAAAATCTCTTTGTTTTATTTCTTCCGACCCAGATTTTAATTAATTTAAAAAAAATCAAAGCTAAATTTTAAAATGCCGGTTTCTTGGTGCATGTGTTTCTACACAGGGGCTGTTAATATTTAAATTTCCGACCGCTGCTTGCGATATTATCGTGCAACGCTCATGAGTCATAACACACAGACAGACATACAGACAAACAAACTCTTCGTTTTATTAATATAGAAGAATAAGAAGATTATGATAATGACCCAGATTAATTCCTTTTTATTACTAAGAAATATAATATTTCTTCTATGTCGCTTAGGTAATTTTTAATTAGAGCTTGAACATTGTGATCTACTATTAGCCTACTCTTAACAAAATACCTCTTGAGGCAGCAAACTTATGGGGATATTATGTATTTTATATTGATAGTTAGAGAGTAATTGATATTAATATAGTATATATATATATATAGTGTGTAATATATCACACGTAGTTTATCTGCACAGTACATTTGTAACTTTTTTTTAATTTCATTTATTACTAGTATTTAACGTGCATTTTCTTAGCCAACTGATTATATCAGCACACGACCTATAAAATAACTTACATCTGGAACAAACACAACATCCAGCCCCAGGGCGTTAATCACAGGACTTATAAACTAACTTACATTTGGAACAAACACAACATCCAGCCCTAGACCGTTAATTCCTCACAGTGAAAGGGTAAACCCACATTTCACCAGCAATGATACATTTTTTCGGCCATGGCGGGAATCGAACCTGGAACCCTTAGTTCAGTAGACAGACACGCTACCAACTGAGCTAAAATGTCGGCCTACATGTAACACATAATATCTATTTAATTATTTAATATTATGTAATATAACATATGCTATATTTTTATCTTTATATACATGTAGCTGTATATGAAGGTAAAAAGATCGTGTGTGTACATCTGCACACGTATGATTTTTCAGGAGGTATTTGAGTTAAATAATGTGACCACAATGTGTAAATCATAGGACAAAATATCCTAAGTAAAAGAGAAGGGAGAGAATATATCTTAAAAACTTATATATGATAATTTGTAGACATGATGAACTTGAAGACAGTAAACAAATTAACATAGCCAGAGAATCAATAAGAAGCGTCATGGATCACCATCTTAAAAAGTTTTGGAAGTCTGAGTTTCAACTTTCCAAGGCATTTTCTACTTGAAAGATTTTAACCTTTCTGGTAGGTTGTCAGTAAAGATGAGTGTGACATTGGCAACAACATAAAGTATCTAGGTTTAATATTTTATCAAGAATTTCTTTCAGGTTTGGTAAATTTTCCATGCGATTTTTGTTATAGAAAAACTCTCCAAAATTTTCTGGAGGAAGTAATTTCTTTCATATTTTTACTTATAATCAGCAAATATTTATTTTAAGCTTGTATTTATTAAAAAGAATAAACAGCTTAATTTACGTAAGTAAAATATTTAGTACTAGTCAACAAATATCTTTGAAAACCATATAATTAGTATGACAAATCAGTATAATTAATTTTATTAGTTTCTTATTTTGAAGTGAAGACTTATATTATTATACTAAATAAAATAGGTTAGTACAAAGATAATTTATTTTATTCATTTTTGATTAAAAAAATATTAGTGATTTGGTAGAAACATAACTAGATTATTCCATCATGGGCACTATCATTCGGTAGTTCTTTATTGTAGTGGAATACAAATAATTCAATTGTATGCACCATCGTAATAGTAACTGTTATTGTTTATATTATGTTCATAAAATAATAGGATGTACCAAATATAGATAGCGTTAAATTGATTTCTAATAATATATATTTTAAAATAAATTTCCCTTTTTACTAAACATTAATTAAATTCGAACAACTTATTAAATCACACATTAATTGGAAATTTCACAAATATTACGACTTGACTTAATATATTATTTGAGATGTTACGTTATGGAAAATATGTTTCCTTGTAGATTTCACTAAATTGTTTGACGAACATCGAATGGATTCCGTCCACGTTGTATCCAAATTTAAATAAAATGAATATTTATAATATTATTACATTTCCTCAAATGAAAAATAGCGTATTTCAATATTATTTTTTGGAATTTGGTGAATCTTCCACTACTCAGGCCAAAATAATATTTTTTAAAGTAAATCAAATGTAATATACCGGTGTTTTACTACTAGGTGTCCGAAATATTAAAAGGAAAAAACTAAGCAAAAATAACTTCCTCACCTCTTCCCTCGTGCTTTGCGTCCTACTATATTTACAACATTGGAGTGGGCATAATAAAGGTAGAATTTATAGAAAGTGTAATCGTATTTAAGTGTAGGGAATGGAGGAACAGTTTTAAAAACTTAACTTTGATACACCCAGCTGGAGTTTGAACCCATTACCTCCTCATCGCAAGAAAACCAGACAACACGGAAGATAATGTAGTCAATAAACTTTGTATCCCCTTCGATTGTATGGTTGGAAAATACACATTCATTATTTAGACATTGCATCTAAGTTGGAGAGGGTTGCTTTGGAAGAGGGTAGCTATTACCTTTAAAGCACGTTTTTATAGATCAATGATGTGTTTAGCAGAATGCAAGAGATTTGTTGGGAAAGAATTTTCATTGCATTTAAATTGCCTGTTACCTGCTTCAATGGCCGCATGGTCTAAGGCGCTACTCTCACGGTAGACTAGACTGCCAAAGATGAGATCGAGTTTTAAATCGAGGTCAGGTGTACTGAGGGTGGTTTTTACAAAGATTTTTTCTATTCACCCTACGAGCAAATGCGAGTACACTTCCTCTAAATAAAACCTTACTAATCTCCAAAAATTTAGCTTAATTAGTATGTAAGCGTATAACCCGAAAGAGTAGTAAGACTCGGTTCTAAAAATAATGCGTGTTTGATTTGGTCGTGCGCATTTATTACAAGTTTTTGTTTATATTTTCAAGTTATTTTTTGAAAATTTGAAATTTTTTAGAAATTTTAGTTAATATTTGTATCATTCTTAGGTCACTAAAATCTGACAAAACCCACCAATTTGCGATAGGGTCGCTTTTAAGTTCTGTGTTGACTTTGGTAGTCTTGAAGTAAGGTACTCGTTTCAGGACCCGATGTTCATGGGTTCAAACTCAGCCTAAGTCGATTGATTTTTCTTGAGTGATAAAAATCCGTAGCACAACTTTCTTTGAGGGGAAGTAAAGCCGTCGGTCCCATGTCGCTTGTGGCATGTAAAAGCACTCTGGAAGGTATATTATGAAAATACCTTTCCGGAAAAATTGGTAGGCCCTTTCACTCTCACTTATAGAAATTTCCGTGTAGGCCTACTGATATAATCAGTTGGTTTAGAAAGTGCACGCTAAATACCTCAAATAAAAAATAATAAAAAAATTGTAGCTCGCACTATATTTATTTTCCCGCTAGGTATACTACTATCTAATTTTCATAGGAAGGTCCTTTCAGAAAATACACTTTTTGTGGCAAACATTGATCACTAATATTACATTATTAGTGTTATATTATAGGTATATAATATCTATTAAGTGTAACAGCTGCAAATAACATGACCTGATACAAATATTGACCCATGCGTGACAGTAGATCTAGTATCTTCTCTAGCTATTAGAGAAGGACCTTCCTGTGAAAACGGGACAATACTACTAACTCTTCTGTAGCCGTCTCCCGCTAGTGACGTTGATACAATCCGCCGCTAGGTGGTAGCGTGGGCGCTCCAATTACACGGTCGCTTCAGTCGCTTCAGTCTAGCTAAAACTCCACGATCCATCTTCTTTCGCTCTTTATTTCTCCCTTTTACTCTTGATCTTTGTACTTCACGAGACATTCTCCACGTCCATTTTCTCGGTCGCCTAACGAATGCGGCTTTGTGAGCTTTTCTTTTCCGAGAGAGAGCGTACTATGTGACATTAGTATAGTAGGATTTTGTTAGGAAGAAACTTTGGGAATATAATATATATATATATATATATATATATATATATATATATATATATTTGCTATCAACAATATTAATATTAAACTTTATATTTAGTACTATCATTGATAACATTATATATCAAAAGTGACAGCTGTAACTATAAATATATGTAAATTGTTTTAGTAACCCTTACAACCGTCAAAGAAAGTTCCTTCTTATCTAAATTGAACTACATTATTTCAATCAATTATACAAATGTACTGTAACACATAAGACCCCACTTCAATGGTGGATTTGAGATAAAAATATCTGTGAAAAAAAGTCATATAAACACATGTCCCATTTGACCCGGTTCCCGAGCTACAGCTAGGCCTAAATGATTTCACTAAAGTGTTTGTATGCCATACTCGATATCTATTGACCTGTTGACTGGGTATGTTCTATTTTTATTCTTGGTTATCACAAACAACTGGTATTTTTTTAAACTGCGGCGTTCTACGTCACGACGACTGCAGGCTTTAATTAAGACTGAAGGTAACCATTTTGAGCACTTTCTATAATGTTATGAAGCTCCATATTACGAAGTACAAACATGACTATAACTCTGAAACAAGGTCAAATGGGGCACATGTTATTATGAACATTTTAGGTTTTTTTGTGTCTCCTGTCCCCGCTGATGTGGGTCCAACATGTTATGGTACACCCCATATAAAGAGCCGGTGGGCCCTCAAGATACGATCTCACGACCGATTGACCGGCAAATTATATGAAATATCACCTGACTCCATGTTACCTACACAAGTTACGCACTATCCGTGGGGTGAGATTAGCTCTTTCAGAATATTGTTCTTCAGAGCACTCTTCTTTTGTGCACTGCGTCTTACTATCCATTTAAACTTTCTACATTTATACACTGAGGGTGGATGGGAAATAAGGTGGAGTATAAACTAAATGTACCAGCATTTGTGTGGAGAGACTGATACACGATTTATTAAAAGCAACTTTATGTGCACCCGATCTGGATTAAAACCCCGACCTGCAATCCAGAATATTGTGAGCGTGACTTCTTAAGACCAGGTAACCACTGAGGTGGGTCAATTTATTAATTAGACCTATTTTTTTGTATACAGTGGGACTAGCCACAAAGTCTGGATTCACATAGTCCATCTTTTCATGAAACTGTCACTATGTATCTGATGATTTTGGCTGCAGTGATGGTGTCCCAAAATGAGACTCCTGATCTTTATTGAACGGGGGCTATTTTATTTATCAATTAATACTTTAACACAGCTGTTAAATGGTTTAAGGTGGGAGTGTAAATGATGCAAGAAAAGGTCAATATTTTTAAGTTTTTTATATAAAAATAGTTTGTCAAAAGAAACCAAATATTTCCCCAATTGAAACATATAGTTTAATTTTCTTCACGTGGTGACCTCAACAGTTGTTGAATATCTGTCAAAAGTGTCCTGGATTTTAATGACTTTTTACCTTCCTTCAAAAAGTTTCTCATCTAATGCCGCTATACTCATAATAGATATTCAAAAACTGTTGATATCACCATGTAAAGAAAGTTAAACTCTATGTTCACATTGGAGAAATATTTTACTGATTTTGGCCAAAAAATGTTGTTTTCATAAAAATTTCCAAAAACACTAAACTTTTTCTCACGTCCTCTATATTCCCACCTAAAGGGCTAGACACTAGGAGGGTATCGTAGCTTAAACACATGTTTATGGGTAAAATGGCCAACCTATTGTGTTGGTTAATTACGGTTATATAGTTCTTTCTAAATATCATACACTTTAAATTGAAAAATGTCATTGTGTGGAGGAGGATACAAAAATTATAGGGAAAATACCCGCCTCGGTGGCGTAGTTGGCTAACGCGCTAGTCGTGTTGAGCTTGACCGCCGAGGACGGGAGATCGAGGTTCGAATCTCGGTCGGGTGAACTGGGGTGGTTTTTCCCAAAATGGTTTTCCACTCTCCTCCACGCAAATGCGGGTTCACTTCCTCTAAATTCAACCCTCCCAATTCCTAATCCATTAGCGTAATTAGTACTTAAGCGTATAACCCGAACGGGTAGTAAGACGCGGTGCTAAATAATAATAATAATAATAATAATAATATAGTGAAAATCCCAAGTGGGAAATATGCCTCGGTGCATCCAGCTGGAATCCGAACACTGACCTCCCCGTCAATAGTGACCTTATTTGATTATAGTCTAGCTCTTTAGCTCTTTAAACTTCACGTCCACCGAAGAGTGTGAACAATATCTGTACATAAAGTGCAGTTCTCCAAATATGTATCTTCTTCACTTTAATTTTATTAAGCTGTTTATTAACTTTGGAGTTGCTACCTGGTCTACCACCTGACAATGCTGGTGAGAAGGAGGTCTGAGCTCGAATCTTGGCTGGGTGTACTAAGGGTGGATTTTCTTAAAGTGTTTCCCCACTTTAAATATACGTAGATGAGTGTATATATCGTTTAATCCTCACCTTTCTCTTTTCCCCATTAATGCAATTAAATTCGGCTAGCTTGGACGTAGTGCAAAAAAAAAATTGTGTTGAAATAATTAGTTAAAAAATACTCGTTTGGAAACGAAGGATATTTCGCATAGTATCCTTGGTTTCAACACAAGTATTTTTTTTAATTCAATAACAACTTTCTTTTTGCTCTATCCTTTAGTTAGAATAGTTGGGTCACATACAATGTATGCACATACTGAGCAACGTGCAACCCTCCTTGGGTGAAATTTACAAATAAAAACAACAATAACACGAGTCATCTTTGTTTCGTCGCTATAGGAAGGTTTCCAAATCCCTGTCAAGCGATCAAAAGCCTGCTGATAAAAATATCCCCTTCAACCTGTTCTCTTCCATTAGCCTCCCTGGTTTAAAACTCCTTTACTGACGGTGTCACAGCTTAGCGCCGGGTGGCAGGGAGAGCCTGGAACTAAACACCAGCCTCTATGGCTGCTATTAATTATTATCTGCACAAAGCTCGCAGGATCAAGGACGTCAAGTTGAGTTGTGTCAGTTCGCGTCACGCCCAGCGATCGTTGTGGTCACGTGTTTTCGCGTTGATGTATACTGTGTAGCGAGATTTTATTTAACCTGCATCATCTGAACAGACTGATCAGATCAGCACGCGACATAAAATAAAACTAGCTCGCTGGCCGTTGAGGCATCGTGCGTCTATTTGGTAATGAAGGCTCTCAACTGTATCCTATATAATTATATATTTTAGAAATATATAGTTCGATATTTCAAAAATTTGAATCGTCATCGAAAATAGCCTTTCCTATATAAAAACTTCCGTTTAAATAATTTTCTCAAATAATGGCCTCATTATTTAAAATGTGAAGACTTTAATATAATAATCCCCAAAGTAAATAATTTTACCTTAAAAAAGAGAAAATTAAATTGGTTAGGTAGGATTAAATAAATTGTCGTTTTTCGAAATTGTGGTATTTTTTAAATTTAAAATTGATGGGCACACTCTCTGTATTTAAGCCTTTTTTTTTAATTTGAAAATTAGTGAATAAGAATTCATCGTTGAAAATGCGTCACTTCGCGATTTAATATATATATTTAATTGCAGAGCAGATGCGAGAGCCAGTACCACAGTCGTTAATTCAACAATGTGATAGTAGAAACCCCAATTTCACCAATTATAGGCCTAATTTTTCGGGCATGCCCGAAGCTTTTGGTTCATTAGTCAGACGCATTACCGATTGAGCTAAATCGTTAGACAAGGAGAGTATCAATTTTACGATTCAAAAGCAAATCAAACCAATCCACGTCCATACTTACTTTCTAAATGTGACAGTGATAAGCGTCTTACTATCGGTTTGGAATACCTTTAAATTGATAATTAATTTAAGGGACATAGGATGACAAGAACGAGGAATTTTAAGTAAATATAACAAGATTCACCTGTAAAAAGAATTGAAAACTACCCTCTTCGATTGCCACATCGTCTAAGGTGCTACTCGTGGGTGCACTGAAGGTGGTTTTTTTCTAAATGGTTTCCCACTATCTCTAGCCAAGTAAATGCCAGTACACCTCCTCTAAATTCAACCTTCCTCATCCCCAAACCATTAGTGTAATTATTACATAAGCGTATAATTCGAACAGGTAGTAATACTTGGTGTTAAAAAAACTGCTCGGTAACTAAACAGCGCAATCAGTTTGCTATGAGACCCGGCCAATCGAGTTAAAATCATATCTGTAGACCAAGACAATTATTCACGACTATGCTCGAACCAGGAATTACAATGGAATGAGTATAATAGTCTCTTTAATTTTAAATATTTATTTCATTTTTTATCCCCATTCTTACTACCCCCGGGTTATACACTATTTATTTCATTAATATGAAGTAGGTAAATTATTTCATTCAACTATATACAAAAAATTTTTTTGTTTATTTAAAAAACTCACTTAGAGTCACCTGTTTCGAGATGTAGTACATTTTTTATGGGTGTGGGTAAGGAGGTTGTTTTATTTAATTCATCTTAATACCAGACGTGGCTATCCACATTTTTTTAAATAATGGAATAAGAATGTAGGAATGTAGAATTAAGAGGAAATGTACCTCAATTGGCTTGGATAGAGATTGGGAAACTATTTATGAAATCTGCCTCATAACAATCGGTCGGGTTTCAAACCAAATCTTCCTTTAGTGGCAAATCAACAGAACTAGACTGACGCCCTTGTCCACGTGTCCACTGATGCATGTGTAAAAATGTTGAAAGCTAGTCTGAAAATAGGGGGAAAAATACAATTATTTTAATACTAAAATAGCTCAAATGAAACGAAACCGAAGACATCAAGACACGACTCGCTGAGAAATAGTCGCGTGACTTCCCTGCGTTGTTCCAGGAACACCAGGGCTTAATAAATCAAAGCCGAGAAGTTTTTATTTCTATTTGTTCGTACAACTAAGCCACGCACGTCAGGCTCGTATTATTATAAATAAAAAAAGTTGTGTTTATTATTATTATTATTACTCCTCCCCTTTTACCATACCCACCCCTTAAGGGTGGAGTGTCTCTGTGGTGGTCACGTGACGTGTGATGGTTATGGCGGTGGTATAATCACTTCTCTAGGTCGTACCACCGTACCACTGCTTCCCACCAGCCGACGATCGATGATGGTCGTACTTACGAAACACCATCACGCAGAACAGAAACACTGTGTGAAGTATGCAAATCGCTGGTTCAGAGGGTGTATTTTTATTCGTTACACCCCCTCCCCCCCCCTACTTCTTCTTCAACCCGCTTAGGGGGGAAGGGAGGCGGTGGTAGCAGAACTCGTACGCTTCGTGACAGGCTTACCAATTGCAAAACTGTTTGATTTACTTTAACTATTTGTTTTGTGGAGGGGTTACTTGATGTACCGGCTTATTGCCTAAAACTACCCTCTAAATGAACGTGTTTTTTTAAAAAAGAGAACGCTGCCGTCTCGTGGTAGGTACTGATATCGCGTTTGTTTGCTCACGTTGTAAATACTGATCATACAAACTCACTGGAGTGGTTATATCTCGATGTTAATTCACATACCCAAAGAAACATATTGCTTGTCATTTAAGTGGCTAACCCGCCTCGATGGCCACATGGTCTAAGACGCTACTCTCACAATGGACTGTACTGCCGATGACGGGGAGATAGAGAGGTTTGAATCTCGGTCGAGTGTAATGAGGGTGGTTTTACCACTCTCCCGCCACGCAAATGCGGGTGCACTGCCTCTAAATATAAACTTCCTAATTCCTAAGACCATTAGCGTAGTTAGTACATAAGCGTATAAACCCGAACGGTTAGTAACACGTGGTGCTAAAGAAAATTAAGTAGCTAGACAAGTTTTATTTTTCTTCTATGTAAGCTCTTTGTATAATTTTAGAAAGTAATATGAGACGGGAGGGAACACGAGCTAAGGTCCTATTTTTGCAGATTTTCTGACCAAAAAAACAAAATATTTCTTCAGTAGATACGTTTAGTTTAATTTTTTACACAAAGTAGTGTTAACAGTTCTTGAATATTTGTTAATTGCATCCTGGTTGGTGGACTACATAATATATATTATATTATCACCACATCTTACTACTTGTACAGGCTACACGAATATATTATAATTACTCTGTTGGGGTAAGGAAATATTTTAGAGGTAATTTACCCACATGTCGTGGAAGTAGAGTGGGAAACCATTATACGGTAGACCCAACCGGGGTCGAACTCCGATCTCCTCGCCATCAGTAGGCCAGTCTAGCATGAGAGTGACGCCTTAGATTGTTTCGGCCACTGAAGCGTGTTGGTAGGCTACAATTATTATAGATAGCCCTGGTTCGATTCTGGTTGATACTGACGAAGGAATTTACTCTTGGTATAAGAGATCACCCTGATATTCGATTAGTTTTTTTTTCGGGTGCTGTGGCTTAATATTTCATATTAGATATAATTAAGTTACTTTGTAAGGAGTCTATAAGTATACTCTATGGGTTAACATAATTGAAGTTAAACTTCCCTATTTAAACAAAACAATCTTTGAAGTTACCCGCTTTGGTGGCCGCATGGTCTAAAGCACTAATCTTCAATAGACTAACTGTCGATGACGGAGGATATCGTGGTTCGATCCCGGCCGGATGTGCTGAGTGTGGCTTTCCTAAATGGTTTCTCATTATCTCTCCACTCAAATGCGGATACATTATTCTAAATAAATATATCCAACCTTTCTCATCTCTAGCCCATTAACCTAATTAGCACATAAGCGTAAAGGCTGAATGGTTGTAAGACGTGGTGCTAAAAATTAATCTTTGAAATGCTTGAAATAATTATATGGCTAAGTGCGTCGGTGGCTCTTTTTTCAATTTCTGATGTAAACTGTTCGATTAGCTGCTCTTCCAGGATTTTTGACTGAAGTTTTTAGGGTGATATATAAGGTGAACATAGACCAAAATTATTCTAAGATAATTCGAAACACTTCGCCATCCCTCTAGTTTTAATTATTTTCTTTGCTCTCAATAATTATGAAAAACACACTGATTTTGGTGGTAAAGACATCTGAAAGGCCTTTTCTCCTATCAGAAAACCTTACAGACAGTCATTCCTATAAAAATCTGATAGGGAGACCAGGACTGGTTGGCTTTAGGGGTAGATTAGCAAGGCTAAAGAATCATTTCAATAATTGACTGGGTGAAGCACTAAATTTAACTTTGTTTTAAATAAACAATATTCTTCTGTCATGTTTGTTGTGAGTCGTTATCATGATTGGTGTTTGATTTGAGTAGGCTCGATTTGTTTAGTTATTCCTTTGGTGAGTAATTTTGTAAGCTTTTACTAATAATTTTGTAAAATGTATCTGGTGAGAAGTATAATATTATTTATATGTTAAAAGAGTAAACTATTTATTTTTCTACAGCTATATTTTACTCAGAAAATTTATACCGATTTCTATAGATGATACAATAAAATGAAATTGCTACGGAGTTGGTTGGCACACTTGCTATGAGGTAGGTTGACACAAGTTCCAACCAATCCCAGTCGAATTTAAACTGTATTTTCACGATTAATGTAAGCTAGGTTTTTTTCTAAATGGTTTTCCCCTCTCTCTCTCTCCACGAAAATATTGGTATGTTTACTATAATTTAAATCTTCCTCAGGAAAAGCAAGACAAAAAAAAATCTAAAATTTAGAAATAAAGTAGTTAACTTTAAACAATCAGAGCTAGAATTATAATAATGATGATGACAATTTAGTTTTGTGTTTGTTTTTGGTAATAAATGTTAATATGAATCCTAATTTGCATGTGTTATGGGTTGGTTGGCACACTACGAATATATCTATAAAATGTGTTTTTTTAGTAAAATATTGATTTGTCCCAAGGGTTTGGCAGAAGCATTATTATGTGAATAAAGGTAGCACCCAATTAATTTAATTTGTACATATTAATAACCTAAAATTTAAAAAAATTAAATTGGAAAACTGTAGCCATCATCCCCGGTCTCCCCTATCCAAATTATTGGTTTCAAACTATAATGACCAAATGGCATTTTGATACCCTAACAAAGCGTACATTCCTTATATAAGCATTAAGAATGAATAATTTATGATTAAGATAATATTCAAGTAAATGTTTAGTCACATAATTTGTTTTTAGAGGGAATACATTTAGACATGAAATAATAGAAATTTGAACCAATAATATTTTCAGTGACAAATAAAATTAAAATGTTATAAAGTATTAATTTTGCTACTAACAGTGCTTTGTGACCGAATGATCTAAGGCGTCACTCTCTCAATAGACAGGACTGCTGATGAAGGGGAGATTGGGGTTAGACTCCCTGTTCGGTGTAGTTATAGTGTTTTTACTAAATGTCTTTCCATACTTTCTCCACGCAAATGGGGTACACCTTCTTTAAATCCAACCTTCCTCATATCTCGAACACACATTAGCGTAATTAGTACATGAGCGTATAACTCTAATGGGTAATAAGATGTGGTAGTAAAAAACAGTGTAGTAAGTATATTTAATTTGTTTTATATATTGTGTAATGGCCTATTTTTAAATAATACATATAATTATACTGTTTTAGGTAATTTTAAATGGTGCATAAGCATATTATTATGTTGAAAAAAAACACATAAGTTAAAAATAAATACAAACTAATTTTAATCTAAAACTACAAGGAAGATAATGAAAAGAATATGCACTGACTATTGTTATGATTGTATTTTATATATCCTTTTTGATTAATTTATAGATATAATAAGATCTGATATAAAGTGATAATATTCCAAATTCGCTATTATTTAACACTATCTTTAGCAATTAATGCCAACGCGGTGCAGCAGCATCCTTCTTTTTATCAGCCACCCAGGCAAAATCTTCTCAAAAAGCAAGAAAGGGTATAGAAGGCACAGACAGCTGCATCTCGTTACTCAAGGAATGTTTTATAAGTTAGGACTTCGTAGATATACCTTTTGAAAAGGTACCCTTCATTTGATAGTTTGATAGTCGCCAAGCTGTACGAGCGTTTATCTATCACAGGAATACATATTTTCATTAAGATCACCGAATATAATCCAGACTTTTAAACACTCCGCACCGGCACAATCTAGGATCAATCATATGATATCTAGTCACTGATCCCAATTGTTCAGACACGTGACGACAGTGAATTAAATTAAAGTTATTAAACTCAACAATGATATAACCCTGAATTTAAAAAATACACCCGTAATAAAATACAGTATTAAAATAGTGCCACACCAACGTGTTGGAATTATATGCCATTACTAACCTCTCGTAAGGAAGTGAACATTACACTATGAATAAAGTAAAAACCACTCTAACAAAAAAAAAACTATTTGTGCAGTCAATCGGGATTAGGCTTTCAGTGATCAGAATGCCACTGAGCTAACGCCACCGTTCTCAAATGTTTGCTCAAAATAATTCCAATTATAGTAATGAGCTATGCAGCACATACCCTTTGCTATACTACCAATACAATATAAACACAAAGTTAATTAAGGTCGTGACGTTTGAAAGTGATATTACATATCTTAATGAAACAATTTCCTCTATTAAAACCGTGTCTGACTAGAGTAGAATGCAGCCGCCCTCGCATGACTAGACGCACTGGCGCTCCCACCACCGACGCCTCACGAAGTTTAATACCACGATTATTACAATTGGTGAGTCGACGCTAGGTTAGAATTTAACTTTAGCTAAATTTAATTAACGTTTCTTTGTTTACATGTCGCTCTTTAATGTCAATCTAATTTCAAAACAAACAAAATATATACAACAATAAATGAACGTACACCGCATCTTACTTCCTGTACGGTGTATTCATATGTTTATAAAAAATGAGGTAGAGAAGAAGAAGGTATAATTTAAAGTGGGCTAGTCAAATAATAACTTTCCCATTGGTTGCTATACAAAAGGCCTTCTAGAAAAAATACAAATATATATGTTTTGTGGCCAACATTGATAACATTTTATTATGTTAGTAGTGGTATTTTATAGATATTGATAATACACAGGGTGGGACGGAAACAATTAGACGATCTATGCTGAGCAAAGTGATGGACAACCTGCTGAGGTTTTCCTGACGTCCGGTGGAGCTCGAGTTACTAATCGTCTAATGGGTTCAACCCCACCCTGTATATCAAAAGTGACAGCTGTACATAACATGACCTGATGTATGAATACATAAACGTAGCTCTAGTATTTTTTCTATATTTGAGATAAACCCCTTACTATGAAAATGGGAGTGTAAAAGTAACATTTTATTTCTCATTTTAGGTTCTTAAATTTGAATATTTTTGTTTCTCCTGTACTAGAATAGCTACAGTCTTTTTAGAACGTTGACAGTTAAAAAAGTTACTGTAACATTATTTATATACTTTTACGTCAAATCATGTTATCTGCAACTGTCACTTTCAATAGATATTATCAATACCTATAAAATAACACAAATAACTCCAGAAAGTACCTCTATACCAAAATCCTGCTATAGCGAAATTGAATATAATTGTATTTCTTCAGTATATGGCCATGCCAGTTTTATTCGTAGCTCTGTTGTAAATAATGTAAGCCATTAAAACGGGTGTGATGCGGTTGTCTCTCCAAGTAAAAATAAAATAAAATAGTATACACCCTTTTTTATGCTTGAAATATAGATTTGATGGCTTCATAATCTGGTACAAAGTGACAACCAATCAATGTTGTGTCAGTGTTTAGATAGTTGTTTTAGTCTTTTTTTAGAACTGTTCGATTGAATAAAAACAAAGGTTACATTTAGGCCCTCACACAAACGTACTGTATATGATAATCCGTGAATTCAACGTGTCTGATGTGTTAAATTAAAAAAAAATGCTAATCCCAGTTGACCGTTGCCACATGGTCTATCATGTGTAGCATGTAGGGGTCCTCATCAACATTCAGAGAACATTTCTGTCGGTCTGCTAGTTAACAATGTGAGATAGTACAGTTCATGTGAACGTGGTTCTAGTGTCAGCAGTGCAGCGCCGCCAGATAACTCCGACAACACTAGATACTTTACCCCACACATCCCTCTCTAACCCCCTTCGGCCAGTTAGTTGAGGGTGGGGAGATAAGGTATAGGCCAGTCAGTCCCTCGACTCTTTGAATGAGTGACCCTCTCTGAAGGTGAGAGTGTGTATGTGGAAGGGGGGAGGGTGGTTAGGTGGTTGCAGAACAAACAAGGGTATTTGTGTATTTAGGGGGTGGGAGAGATATCACTCGAACAGCTGAACACCACACTCTATCTCTTTCTCCCAAGGTCAATCTATCCTACCGATAGTTGCCGACGCAAACCAAAACTGGGAGAGATTGGGGCCGTGATTGTTCTTCCTGCAGCGTTAGAGGATTAAGTTTTGTTTGTGAGAAAAAGATTTAGCTCCGTGTTAAGGTACCGCTAACTTGAAAGAAAATACCCTCACACTGCGGTATTTTTTATTTTATTTTTTTATTTGTTGTTGCCTCAAGTGTAAAAGGGAATTGTAAGGCTAAATTTAGTGTAATTTTACGCGCATTTTTGTAGAGTTAGAGTGGAAAACCATTCATGAAAAGAACCTTCAGTACAACTGATCTCCCAGCATTTGGCAACCCAGTATCTTGCGAAAGTTACGCCTTAGACCTGGCAAGTCTAGCTCGCAGCCGTATCCATGATTTTGTGTGGCCTAAGTACCTTATGATAAACCATCATTCAATGCTACCCTATTTTTTTTAAAAAGTCAAGGAACTACAACATTTTGAAATGTGATATTTAGGAATTTGGCATAAATAGGATATCATATTCTGAAAATTGAAAAATGACACCTGGACACGGGAATCGAACCCGGGACCTCTGGCTTAGTACGCCAATGCTCTAACCACTGAGCTATCCAGGATTCGTCTCGTGCCCTGGGTCATTCTTCACTCATATTTTAAGGCAGAGTCTATGATGGACTTAGCAGAAATCGTCGGCTACAAATATGTGATTATATTAATATCACGAGCCATCGGATAACGCAGCCATCTGCGACTCGGTAGTGGCATTATGCTGCCATTTGCACAATTATTAAATTGTACGGGATCGCACATATTAAGAATTAATAGCCAGAGCTATTATTTATGCTTATTAGTGGGGATCACTCCACCTAGATGTCATATTCTGAAAATTGAAAAATGACACCTGGACACGGGAATCGAACCCGGGACCTCTGGCTTAGTACGCCAATGCTCTAACCACTGAGCTATCCAGGATTCGTCTCGTGCCCTGGGTCATTCTTCAACTCATAAATAATAGCTCTGGCTATTAATTCTTAATATGTGCGATCCCGTACAATTTAATAATTGTGCAAATGGCAGCATAATGCCACTACCGAGTCGCAGATGGCTGCGTTATCCGATGGCTCGTGATATTAATATAATCACATATTTGTAGCCGACGATTTCTGCTAAGTCCATCATAGACTCTGCCTTAAAATATGAGTGAAGAATGACCCAGGGCACGAGACGAATCCTGGATAGCTCAGTGGTTAGAGCATTGGCGTACTAAGCCAGAGGTCCCGGGTTCGATTCCCGTGTCCAGGTGTCATTTTTCAATTTTCAGAATATGACATCTAGGTGGAGTGATCCCCACTAATAAGCATAAATAATAGCTCTGGCTATTAATTCTTAATATGTGCGATCCCGTACAATTTAATAATTGTGCAAATGGCAGCATAATGCCACTACCGAGTCGCAGATGGCTGCGTTATCCGATGGCTCGTGATATTAATATAATCACATATTTGTAGCCGACGATTTCTGCTAAGTCCATCATAGACTCTGCCTTAAAATATGAGTGAAGAATGACCCAGGGCACGAGACGAATCCTGGATAGCTCAGTGGTTAGAGCATTGGCGTACTAAGCCAGAGGTCCCGGGTTCGATTCCCGTGTCCAGGTGTCATTTTTCAATTTTCAGAATATGACATCTAGGTGGAGTGATCCCCACTAATAAGCATAAATAATAGCTCTGGCTATTAATTCTTAATAAATAGGATAGTTCTGGCATGTGTACCAAATCTCTACTCCTTCGACATGGATCAATTCCCTAAAACTGTTAAATTAGTGCACCAAATTTGTGCAATGTTTGGCAGCACATAGGTATGTTAACAAAGGACTCCTCACATGGAATTAAACCAAGCACTCGAGAGATCTCTTGTCTTACCGACACACGTTTGTCAACAATTTTAAAAATACTTTTGTGTATTAATCACAACTTGTGAATGTGTGGAATGCCAGGCCGCCACCGTGGTTCGGATCCCACGTTAAACTGTAGGTCCTCCATTTCATCTCACAATCACCCTACCATTACACATTAGTGTGAGTGCGTATAACCTGAACGGGTTGTAAGACGCGGTGCTAATAATAATAATAATAATAATAATAATAATAATAATAATAATAATAATAATAATAAAAATACTTTTGTAGGCTACTTTATAAGATTTAAAGCACGAAATCACACCATTGTTGAGAATAAAGCTTTCAAATATTAAAAAACAGTTATTATTAGTATTATATTATTACTACCTTAATAAAACAATAAGTTGAAATTACTTTTACTTAAGATGATGACAGTAGGTTATTTTTTTCAAACGTGATTCCCTCATTATTTTTAATGTTCAATTTGGTCAAACGAGCTTGACACACCTGCCTTAGACCATTTGACCATTGAAGCGATTCACTGCGGTATCCCTTATGTAATACCAGTTTTGAAACTTCAAAACCACTAAAACATCGTTCAATGTTGTGAACCTGTTAGTAAAATTACTCTATTTGTTTGGTATAGATTATATAGCTTTTTAATGATTTACTTTGATCTAAGAACGTCAACATTTTCAGTGAAACGTCGTTGAAAATGAGCTAATGTCATATTTGTATTTAATTATAACGCTTAACGTATAAGGTTTCCAATTCTATGAGAAAATTTATACTTTTCAAATCCTTTTTGGTGTGAGCTATGTTTTTAAATAACATGTTTCACTTGTTTGAGGTAAAGTATAAATGATTTGGGTCATTATATTATCACACAACTTTAAGAATTCTTGGATTTACTTTGTTTTCATATCTTGCCGAAGAGGGAACAAATTAAAAAAAGGTTTAATATTGGCCTAACTAAGAAATGAAAGATAATATGATGTTTTAAGATCACTTATGTTACATTCAGGATGTTCTTCCGCAACAAGTCTAATTTAAAAATGTAGAAAACGATAACATTTAAGTAGCAATCATTTCATTTACACAAATATGTTTAAGTGAATAAAAAATTATAAAAATATAACTATACAATAAAACTGTTATTAAGGTAAAGGTTTAAGATTTTTTTTATATAGGGCCTTATAGCAACCTGTTCAGGCTATACGCATATGTACTAATTACACTAATGTGTTAGGAATAAGGAAGGTTGAATTTAGAGAAAGCCATTTAGGAAAAACCACCCTCATTATACCCGACAGGGATCGAACCCCGATCTCCCAATCTTTGGCACTCTAGTTTATTGCGAGGGTAGTGTCCTAAACCATGCAGCTACTGAAAAGGGTTACAGATATATGATAGGAAAAATATATTAAAACATTTATATGTGATACAGCATAGTCGATATTCCACCATTTTTAATTAGACTGGTCTCAGTAGTACATCCTGAAGGTAGCATAACTGCTATTAATTAATCATATTTTCTAAAACTATAATACTCTTTGCTAAATAAACCTTAACATGTTTTATAAAATTCTGGCTATGAAAGGTACGATCATCTATATTTTAAGAAAGGGAAGGTATATCGTTTCATAGTTAGAATTATAAAATAATATTCAACGACAATATATTTTCCAATTTGTTGATAATTAGACCTTAATTTTACAAGAAAAGTATGTCTACGTTTAACTCATCAAAACTTCTTTCACATTCTACACAAACTTTTATTCTCAGAATGACAGGCCCAAATCCCAAATTACAAGGCAGGCTTGGATTATTTCAGTATTCTAAAGATTGGATGATTGTGTTCTTTCTCGTTTACATAATAATTGCTTATTTTCTCTGAAGCGTTTCATTACATTTGCTATTTCTTGTAAATATGGATTTATATTATAAAAGTTAGTTAGAACATTAAAAATTAATTTTAAAACTACTATTCTATGCTTGTTCTAAATATTGCATACAGACTGAAGTTATTTAAAATCATATATCAGGCCTGTAACAAATCTATCATTTTTCACTTTTCCAAAAATACACTAATTACTTTTTACTACCCGCCTCGGTGGCGTAGTTAGCTAACGCGCCAGTCGTGTTGAGCTCGACTGCCGAGGACGGGGAGATCGAGGATCGAATCTCGGTCGGGTGAACTGAGGGTGGTTTTTCCTAAATGGTTTTTCACTCTCCCTTCACGCGAATGCGGATTCACTTTCTCTAAATTCAACCTTCCCAATTTCTAACCCATTAGTTTAATTAGCACTTAAGCGTATAACCGAACGGGTAGTAAGACGCGGTGCTAAGTATTATTATTATTACTTTTTACTATCTTCTACCTGTCTAGGCTGCTCGCATTTAATTGTACTTCTAGGGTAGATATGAAAACGGCAATATTTAGAGGAAATGTACCTACATTTGTGTGAAGGAAGAGGGAAAGACCATTTAGGAAAAGAAGGCTCATAGAATCTGGCTGGAATTCGGACCCAGACTTCCTCGTGATAAGAAGACCAGGCTAGGCAAGCTTGACGTTTCTTCTGTGTGCTCACCGATGCGGGCTACACTAATTTATTTTTTAAATAGTAATGTTTAACATACAATATGTTGTTATTATTCACTTTTAACAAAACAGGATTATTTTACTCTCACGGTGGCTATTTTTCAAACCGTTAAAACTTGCAAATACTTGTTTCACTGTCGTTCTTTCGTATTACAGCTAATTTTCCTGTTATCCCGCTTCCTCGTATTCAATTAAAGTTGTAAAGCTCTTCGCTAAGAAGCTTTTCTATAGGGCGTTGCGACATTTTGTGTTGTCCAACTTTAAACGTTGCACTTTCCATGGTAATGGTTTGCTGTAGTGTTTGGAGACGAGGTTATATATTGGTAAACATATGGTACAAAATAAAACTAGCTTTACTCTCGTCTAACGTTAGTGATTGCAAAAATGTAATGGCTTTTTCATTAATTATTCCATCTGAAAAGTAAAACACACTCCATTAGTATTCTAATTTTTATTTCAATTTTATTTTTTTAATAAATCGTAATTTTTTACTACACTGGTTTATTATGTGTGTCAACTGAATTAAATGTTTATGTCCCAATAGACGAGTGAGTGTTCAATTCCTGTACCAGAACAAACACAGTGCAAACTCAGAGCACAGTTTCATGGTCAGATTAAGTACGCCTCTAGTGCGGTGCTACACTAAATACAGGACACCTACCTATACCAAAACGGAATGGGCCGGTTTCATATGCGAAACTGGCATATTCCATTAGATTCTAGTTAGGAGTCGTCCTGTATTTAGTATAGCGCCGCAATTGAGGCGTACTCCATCTGAATATGAAACTGGCCATAGTCAAGTGATGGGTTCTAAACACTGCTCGGAAAGAATGCGGTAAGTATATATGGGTTTTCATTAATGGTTTCCATTATACTTCCACGTAAATGTGAGTTCAACTTCCTCTAAAAGAAACTTCCATCATCCCTAACACATTAGCGTAATTAGTACATATTATATGTATAATCCTAACTGATAGGGAGACGTTGTGATAGATAAAAGTTATTCCTATTCAAATGTAACTGTACAACTTAGTCACTAGCTGTTTGTTGAAAGTGTGAGATGTATCGAGTAAGGTGTGACGAAGCTCGGTAGACAAGAGCCGAAGAAGAGAGACTTGGGTTGAGACACTATGGCTCCCCCAAGGCAGGTGACCCAACTTAATGAAGTCTACCTGACCTTGTTAACCAAGTTGATGCCATTAGGACGTAATGTGCTCGCTATTAACTACACTCTGGAGACTTATAGACAGGGTAACCTCACTCAAACTTACTTCCTCTTGCTTGGACATTTACAAATACCTATCACCGTGGACCTTAGGGCCATCCTATATAGTATAGACAACCTTGAAACACGTCAGAATTGGATTTGACAAGATAAAATCAAAGATAACAGATATTTATTCCGAATTTAGTAATTAGTAATCAAGCAATCATTTTTTAATAACGATGGTATAAATAAAATAGATATATTTTACCTTTCCAATATAAACGTCAGAAATTATCGGAATCACTGACACATTCTTTGAGCCACATATTGAAATCATAAAATTAATTAGATACTTCCAGATACAAAAATTTGTCACCTTGGTCTCTTTTTTTTTACACTTAAAAATGAGGATGTCTATTTTAAACTAAAGTACAATCACTCAAGTTTAATTTTCTATTTAAACTTGTAAAAAGATATTACTTTCTCCTTTGCTTTGGAAGATAGTAAGTAGTCTTACTTGACGGATTACACCATGCTTTCTATCATATCTGTCACCATGCCAGTCATTTATTCCCAGGCAACTGACCGACTCACATAACATTTATCATAATTATGTTGTTTTATTTAGCACCACGTCTTACTACCCATCCATGTTATAAGCTTATGAATTAATTACGCTGATGGCTTTAGAGATAAGGAAATTATATTTAGAAGAAGTGTACTTCCATTTGCGTGGAGGTAGAATGGAAAACAATTTTTGAAAACCACCCTGACAGAGATTCGAACCTCAATCTTCCCGTCATCAGCAGTCCAATCTAATGCGAAAGTAGCACCTTAGACCATGAGGCCATCGAAGCGGTTAATGTTTTTAAGTCTTAATAATACGTATGATCTATCAACTCTTAAACTACAACAATTGGAAAATCCAAAAACCATATATTTAAATTTAAAATGTATTTATATTTGATATTAAAAATCCCGGCCAATTCTATCTTTAAATCATGAACAGAAATAAAAATTTGCAGTATAGCTTACAAATAAAACACACTTTAAACTTATACGTTTACATGTAATCAATGACACTAGTAAATTACTATTAATTAACACAGCAATCAATGTATTATTTAATTACCCTTTGTGTTATGTGTCAAACTGTGATTTTTTGACTAAAACAACCATACATGGAGATTTTACCCTTCCCTGGTCTTATGTACTGCAATATTCATAGGTTTTCCTTTTATAAATTACAATTTTTTTTGTCCAATATTGATAACATTTTATTATTTTATTAGTTATTTTATAGGTATAGTCATATCTATCAAACGTGATAGATGGCTTATCCCATGGCTTAGCGTATGAATACATAAAAGTGGGTTTAGTATCTTCTCTGTTTAGATCCTTCCTATAAAATTGGACTGTAGTACCGATATATTCAGGTTTCTCAGCGCTCAGCGCCGATTCTTCACGTGAGAGCGTTTGTTATCCAAGAACTAAGAGCTGTGGCTGTGACAGTAGATAACACTGAAATAGCTGACCTTTCTACACGTCTATATAAACTCTTGCCTTAAATAATAAGTGAAGAATGATCCAGGGAACAGGGGGACCTAGACAGTTTAGTGTCAGAACATTCACACGTCAAGTTAAAACTTACGGCTTCGATTCCTGTGGTGAACTCCTAAAGTAAATATAATATTATATTATAACATAAATAATAACTTACATAGTATCGGATCGTGACGGTAAAAACTTTTTTTGAACATATAAAAACAATCGTAGCATAGCCAGTGTTGGAAAAAGGTTACTTTGTTTACACATGTTAAAACAAACATTATTTCTCAATTTTTCAATTGGGAGTATTTAAGAATCACGTTCTGGATAAACCTATCATGTCAACACACGATTTTAAAAAAATACCTAACTACCGGAGTGGAGTAAAATTATGTTTTAGCTCGATCGTTTGGTGTTTCGTCTGTCTCTCTGATTGTTTCGCGAACACTACCAAATTCGTTGACAAGATTTTAATGAAATTTGGCAGGGACATTATTTGAACCTTTGCCAAACGACGTATACAAATGGTATTTTAAATAAGTTTGACATATATTGTGAAACCAACGTTTTAAGCATCGTGAACAAAGGTTATTCTCTATTAATTGGTTTTCCGACTAACTTTATCCCCAAGGGAAAATATAAATTTAAAATCCAAATCTAAATCTTAAAACTATAGTAACGATAGTAGAATTACATAATTATTAGCAAGATGTAGGCTAATAAGGGTTTTTGGAATGGAATTAGCAAAGTCTACTGTTCAAATAACGACTAGTTCTAGAACATCCACAACACCTAAACATCTGGCTGTTAAGTTTCGTTGTGTTTTAAGGGAAACATCAATTTGATCATTTACACATTGTATCCATGTAATAAATCAGACCCAGCACCTTAACTCAATTGTAAGACGCGCTACCGACAGAACTAGGTGTTGTAGAACACATTCTCTAATAATATGGCAATATATAAGACACAAATATACGCATGAATGCTATGTACTGAAAGCGCACAGGTTGAATTTGTGTACCTGCTTTGTAGTACATCAGAATCGTACAAGACAGGACATCAAAATCACACCATTGTGAGTAGGCCTATTCTTTAAGCCCCTTATTGCAAAACCGCAAGAAATATATATTGTTCAGAAATTACAAGCATCGTGAATTTTGTGAATTAGACATTTATAAACCTAACCTAACCACTATTATAAAAAGTAAGGGGTTGTTAAAATACATGTTTGCCATGTTCCACGTTATGCAGTTGTTTTTCCCCTGTGCACTCTTGATACAAGGTCTAGGTGTTCTTTTGATCCATATCTTCTTGACTTTTGATTTGAATGTTCACCCTCTAGTGCACTTTTGATGTTCCCCGCGTATAATAATTTAAATAAGGTTTAAGTAAATGTACTTCGATTCTACTATACAATAGCCTAACCTAATATATATTCCAGTAATAATGAACCTCTACCTTTATATGCTATCTGAATCAGTAGAAAAGAGACGTGAGTCTTGTTGGTTTAGTGGTGTAGGTCAGGTTCGAATAGTAATAATGTTTATCTATAGGTATACTTTAGTCTAAATAGGCCCTACATTTACTTATCTCACACATTTGCCAACTAAAACTACATTAATCTGGATATGGTTAGCTAGTAATTTGTTTATCTAACAGATCAACACAGTTTTAATAATATAGGCATGTATGTTATATAATATAATTTTGACTTGAAGTTTAATTAAAATTACTAAATTATTTTTTAGGATTTTTTAGTTAGAATTTTCAACTAACTATCCATTTTATACATGTTAGTTTTAACTTTGTGTCGTACTCTATTCTCCATTCCCCCCCATTTATTTAGGGTATTCAATGTGCATTTCAACCCAAACAGGGTAAACCACACATTTCACATGTAATTTCGGCCATGCGAATCTAACCTGGACCTTTGACTCACTAGACAGACATGCTACCAACTGACCTAAGCTGTCGGCTTTTATCAATATATTTTTATTCGCCATGCCAGGAATCTAACCCTGGACCTTCGACTCACTAGACTGACACGCTACCAACTGACCTAAGCTGTTGGCTTTTATCAATATATTTTTGACACTTTATTCTCATTTAAAATTTTTAACTTTTTATTTTGATATAATTCGGTAATAAAAATCATATTCAACTATTTTTACTAATAATTTACCCATTTACTTATTACAAACTTATATTATTCTAATCATTCCTTAACCAATACCTGATTAGGTGTATTGAGGTGCTCCTTACTCATATAGTTTCCACTCTCTTTATACAAAAATGCGGTCACCCTTCTTCTAAATTCTACCACGTCACCCTTAACCCCATTAGTGTAAGTATGCTGATATCCTGGGTATATGTTCTATAACTCCACGTAGCTCTTTATAGTGTATATACATGGTGTCGATTAATTGGATCATTGGTTCTCAATCTGAGGGGTGTGAAGCACTTCCAGGGGTGAGGAGGGTGGAATCTTTGGAAATAACATTAAAAATCTAGCTAAGAATTGAAGATATTCTTTATTTTAACTCATTTTCCAAAGTCAGATTTTTTTACTTGAGGTATTGGTAACACTGCCTACCTGTTGTAATATAAAAACCAAATATTCCAGAACTGATAAAAACAAACAGTGCTAGCCATCACATTAACTTCCATTCATTTTATTTGTACCATTACGCTGCCAGAGCATATTTGTTTTTGTACGAGTATAAATTAAAGTTCGTGACTAGAAAACCAAACCTTTTTTTATAGATTTTTCATAATTGTCCCAAAAAAATGGAGAAAGAAAGTGGGAATTTGATGATCCACCAAGGGGGGTATCAGCTCAAAAAGGTTGGGAACCACTGAATTAAATAATGTATAAAATATATAGTAGGATTCTGGTAGAAAGGAACATTTCGAATATTAAAAAAATGCTATCAACATTGATAACACTTTACTTTATTAACAGTGTTATTTCATAGGTATTGATACTATGTATCAAAAGTGACAGCTAAAGATAACATGACTGTCTTTATTTATTAATTAGTGAGAGTAGATTTAATAGCCTTTTCTCACAGTGAGATATGTCCAATCGTAAGAAAATTGAGGTGTATGAATCCTATATTTAAAAGATGAATAAATTTTATAACTGTTCAAAAAGTTCCTTCCAATCTAAATCAGACTGTAAATAACCTATAATTTTCACCTAGTTATATAAGTTTACCAATATTACTCGATAATGTAAGAGCGCATTTCTGTACCCACCTTCGAGCAATTTACAATTTTTTAAATGAAACCTAGTAATGAGTGTCTCTATCCATGTGACATAATGACGTATGACAGCTAATAAGCCAATACTGGCTCGAGTTAGCCATACTTGACGTATAATATAATGCGCTACGTGGTTATATACCCACCCGTCACTCTGGCTGGCGTGAAAACTACCCTAGTTTTGACAGAAAATTAAATACATTTTCCGATAAACTTGACACAACATCTTGATGGCCCGTGGCTCTGATAAACGTTGGCTCCTTTTGGTTGGATTGATGAATGTTTAAGTTTACTTTTATGACGTTTTCTCTCTCTCTCTTTCTCGTTATTATGCTTATTTTCACGCTCATGCATTTTTCATAAGTCCTTTATATTCTCATCTAAAGTTTTCTCGTGTTTTCGTGACTGTTCTTGCTGGCTGCAGCGATAAGTTGAAATGGCAAAACGTTAATTTCTACTCGTACGTACGTTTTATAACTAGAGGTTTTTTTTAAGTAAAATAACATTTTAATGTGTGGTCGTTATCTTGCATCAAGTGGAACCTACTTTAATGATGAATTTATCAACAGTGTATATTAATTAGCTGTATATATAAAACAAACTAAATGTCATATTAAAATTCTCGACTGTAAAAATCGGCTAAATTGTTTAACACCAATAATAATTATTCTTACATTAAATATCTGGTCTGATATTCAAACGTAGTAAAGTACAGTGTACAAAACTGCACTCTCAAATTAATGTTCTTGACTATACTTAATATAGTTTATTGAATATGTTATGGCTATTTATATTGTTTAAAAATAAACACTTTACACATGTACTGTGTTATTCAAAGCTATATTTAATATATGTTTTATTATAATTCAGAGCAAGTCAATTTTGAAGGATCTGGTTACAAAATACTCAATAAATAATCAGCCTACCTTTCATGAATAGTTATTTCTTAACTCAATGTTGATAATTATAGATTACTAAGAAATATTTGTTAATGTTTATTTTGTATGAATTTAATATAACATATTGATTTAAATACAAACTAAAACTAACGTTAGATAACAAAGTATACATTTATATAATTAATGTTTCACTCAACTTAGAAAATACAGCCAGAAAATAGAGTTTTTAGAAAAAAATCACTAATTTAGGCTTGTATTGTAATGAAACATCCCTTATAATTAAAATATAAAAGATATAAATTAGGAAATCCACACGTTCAAAAATACCATTTTAAAGAGATATATTATAAATATCACCATTTTCTAAGGGCCATGTAACATGTACAGTACCGAGAAACTAAAATACAATTTTTATTTGTAACAAGTAAAAATGTGATTTTTCCATAAATACGGCTAATATTACAAATCTTAGTCCTAGAGCATTAATTTTTAATAAATAGTAAATATATATTTATTTTCCCCAATCCTCACACCAATCTAGGCCTATCATAGACTTGTATTTGAATAACGCTAACAATTTAGTAATAGGAACAAGCAGTTAAGCCTGATAAATATCACATTCATATAGTTGGATGTAGACATTAGCATTATAATTGATTAAGCTAGAAATTATTTCAAGAATCCTTTTAACTAGACTATCATAATATTCCCTATCATCAGCTGTATTAAAGGGTAGATTTGGCTTGGTCTTGATATTATACAATAATGTTTCAATATTCTCTGAATAGGGCAGCAGAGGTTGACGTGAATCGAACAAAATAGAAGCGATGTGAATCGTAATGACTGATTAGAGAGGACACGTTCTTTTCGTTAATATCGTGGAGGTTATAATGGGAAATGATGGAGTGACATAGTAAAGATAGGTTCCCGCTTAAACACACGAGAAGTTTTTTTTGGAGAGATTATCCCATAAGTATAAGTAAAATTAAAATAATCAATACGTCAAGTAAAGGATATTTTTTGTTCTAAAAGTGTAATATTATTATTTATTTTTATTTAAAGCTAAAATAACTTTTTCATTCGGCTTTAATTACACTTGCTATACACCCTCCTCTAAACATAGCCTTCCATAGTTTATATGTTAACTGGTTATACGGACATAGTATACTGTATATAATCCAAAATAATTTTTTCAACAAACACGGCATTTCACCACCACATTCTTGAAAACACTTACCTACCGTTACCACCACCCTTAAAACACTAATCAATAAATAACGTCTAACTAGAAATACTTAATACTTATCGATAAATACTTCCTCCCTACTCATTGATTAAACACTGTCCCCTTTATAAATACTCATCGATAAACACTGCCCCCTCCCCGGAAATACTAATCGACCAACACTCCCCCCCCCTGAAAATACTCATTGACCAACACAGCAGTCGTAACAGGCAGTGGAAAGTGTAACACATAAAAAGTGCTACATATGAAATGTTCCATCTATCTAGTGAAACTATTTTAGTAAAAAATGTTATTACAAAACAATTGGAACCGTTTGAGCGGTAAACAAGTCTTATGGACTGTTAATTAATTTTCCTTTTTATGTAGGCCTATACGTTTGGCACAAGGGTATTTAATGATCCATACGATTTTGATGGATAAAGGAGGTTATAGTAAATATACTGACTTTTACTCTAGAGGAGATGGAAAATCACATTAAACATCATGTGTGGAAAATCAACTCAATTGTATCCTGCCGGTATTTAAACTCTGACCTTACCATAAAAAAAGTCTTCCATGCACAACGTTCCAACTATTTCAGGGTGAAGGATAGAATTTCTAGTAAGAAATAGTTGAAATATTTACTAATACTTAAATAATTTTAGTTCGATTCAGTGGTTATTTCATTCCAATTTTTTTGAAATAACAAAAGTGAAATATAGTTATTGTTATCACAGTTGTCATATTCATAATAAAATAAATTAGTTTATGCCCTTAATAAACCCATCCACTATGATTAAAATAGAGTTGTGCTCTTCTTATTAAAAAACCAATAAAGTCATTAAAAACCTCGTCCTAAATGGCGTTATTTATATGATGAAAATGAAATTATTGACTTTTGTTGGAGATGAGTCTAGAATTGTAACGTAAATCATATTTCCAATAACATTAGTTTATATCATTCTTTATAGAGTGTGCCAATATAACTCTGTAAAGGTCTTACTAATGGTTTAAAATCTATCATACGACCACCGGTGTAAAATCAGTGATAGTACATATTTCAAATGTAAACGGTGATTATCACCGCATATTTCAACCCGTTAAGTTAAGATGCATTTTAATTACTCCAATGGGTTGAGATGAGTAAAGTAACATTTATAGTAGATATGCCTGCTTTTAGGTGTAGAAAAAGAATGCGAAACCATTTAGATAAAAATCACCTTTAGAATATCTGGTCGGGATTTTAGCCCCCAGCCTCACCAACAACGACAAACCAGACTAAGCGAGCTTGACATTTAGCCTGCGTGATCATCTTTGTGGGTCACTTAAGGTTCTACTTTGAATCAATTCAACTCTGTCTTACTATCCACCCGGGTCAAACAAATTTTAATTACGCAACATTACCCACTTCGGTGGCCACGTGATCTAACGTGCTAATCTCGTGTTGAGCTAGACTACCAAAGGCGAGGAGATCGGGGTTCAATCCCGGTCGGGTTCACTGGGGTTTTCCTAAATGGTTTTCCACTCTCCCTCCAAGCAAATGTGGGTGCACTTCTCTAAACTAAGTCTTACTAATCCCTAACCCATTAGTGCATTTAGTACATAGGCGTGTAAACCGAACAGGTAGTAAGACGCGGCGCTAAAAATTACACTACAATGGGGAAGTGACGAGGAAGGTATATAATGTACCCAAACTTTTTTTTATTCATTTAGCACCGCGTCTTACTACCCGTTCGTGTTATACGCTTAAGTAATAATTACGCTAATGGATTAGGAATTGGGAAGGTTAAATTTAGAGGAATTGAACCCGAATTTGTGTGGAGGGATAGTGGAAAACCATTTAGGACAAACCACCCCAAGTTTACCCGACCGAGATTCGAACCTCGATCTCCCCGTCCTCGGTGGTCTAGCTCAACACGGCTAGCGCGTTAGCTAGCTACACCACCAAGGCGGGTTACCGAATTAGAGTGAATAGAAAGTGGGGAAATGTTTATGAAAAAATCATCTGTACACCCAGATGAGGTTCGAACCCTGATCTACCCATCACTGGACAGCCAGATTTGATGAGCTTGACCTTTGGTCTGTGTGTCCATTGATGTGGGTTACTTTACATCCATTACAGTTTCCAGCCTGTGGCCTGGGTCATTATTTTATTCAAGCCATATATTTCTCACTACCGGCTTGCTATGACATATACTCTTATTTAAGACTAGTACAGGCACAACATCCATCCCCCAGCCAGTAATTTATCAATGTGAGATGGTAAACCCAATCAATCATCAAATGATAAATATTCGCCATGCCGGGAATCGAACCCCGGATCCTTAGCTAAGTAAGCAGACACGCTATCGATTGATCTATATTGTCAGACCGATGTATGTAACTGCTCGCTAATAATATATGTTTAAAGGTATGTTATTTTTATTATTCACTTCTCTTCATAACAAAACACGCTTCAGAGAATCTACCTTGTAAAATATGCTAAAGTAATCGGTCACCTCATTCCACCAAGGGACTGTAAAAAAGTGTAATTTGTTTCCGCAAGTGGACAACAACTTGGGTTCGTATGTAAATTTTATTTTCTAGTTTATTGCCTTTTATGAGAGAGTTAGTAATCTATTCAGGTCTCGAGAAACCAAGCCTTTGCATATTTCTAGCTAGGGGAAAAAAACCATCAAGTTATTTGTTTGTTTCCGATAACAGAATTCTTCTTCTTCTGCTCTTCTTTTCTTCTTCAGTAAACGTATTACTGGTCATTAATTGCCTAGCGATTACACAAGCATTCATGTACCCTCTGTTTACTTTGTAAGGGAGCAAACCTCTCTTGCTTGGCTCCACGATGCAATCAGTCAAGAAAAAGAGCTTTCTTTGCGAACAAAGTGTGCTGGTTATAGATAGATTTTCTAAATTTGGAACTAAATATTTCAGTCTGCCAGCTCTAAATTATATCTCACACATTTTGGTACATCAATTTTATTTACCCACACAACAAACATACTGTAGAAAAGGTTTATTTTCTTAAAAACTTTCAAGTTTGTATATTTTCTCAATGTGTCTAGCCTCATAAGAGGCAAAACGCTCGATTCTGTAGACATAAACCAGTACGCCATGTTGCACATTTCTCTGGGAATTAAATACCCTCCTGGGCGATTGTTTTATTCAGGGGGCCGAGTAAGTACCTCGGTAAACGTATCAGATAGAACCATGAAGAGAAGTGGACATGGTGACGTCAGATGATGTAGCTGATAAAAGTGATCCTACACAAGTTTAGGGATTGGCGTTTTATAGTCCAATTTTCCGGATGGTCTAAGGTGTCACTCTCGTGTTATATTGGCCTACTGATGATTGGGAGATTGTGGTTTGAATCCTGGCCAGGTCTACTGAGGATGTTTTTTTCCAAAATGGTTTCCCCCTCTTCTTCCACATAAATTCAGGTAGATTACCTATAAAATGCTTCCTTCCTCATTAAAGTAATTATTATCATATATGCATACAGTCTGAACAGATAGTATGACGCAATGATAAAAAAAAAGCAAAATAATTCCACATATTCATACGCAAAGGTATGTGATCCAAAGATGTCGCTATTGGTAGTTATCATCAATACCAATAACATAATATGCTAATAACAAAGTAAATGGTTTTCATTGGAGATTGTAAAAATATATATGTATTGGCGTCCTAATTTGGCGAAGTCCTTGCTCATTTCATGATATCAACCATGTGGGTGAGTATACGGGCTAAGGTTTCAGTTTTATCTGGTCTGGTTCACCAGTTAAGCGTAAGTTGGGATCGAACCCGGATAGATACTATGAGGGTGTTTTTCCTTTAATGATTTATCTTTCTTTCAAAGCCAATTCGAGTCCATTTCGTTTAAACAATATTTTCCTCATCTTTTTGTGAAAATATGTGGATATCCAGGACAAGTAGTAAGGAATTGTGCACATCACCATACATGTATCACCGTTCCTCTAAAATAATGTTCCAATGAAGTTCATGGTAAAACCACACTGCTTGTGCACGTAGTGTAAAATTAGAAGAACCACGACCTGTTCAAAGGGTGGACTGTGGTGAAAGTGCTCTAACTAGCGTCAATAATCTCATTGGCTTTAGAACGATTGTAAAATAAATAATTGCACAATTTATTTTTATTTTTTTCAAAATCACATGAAGTTTTCAATATTTACCTCCTCAAAAGATCCAAACCGCCAACAGACTTTGTGGTTTAAATTATTTTAAATATCGGCAACAACGTAGATTACCTGCCTTAGAATTAAACGTTTCCATTTTTTTTCTGTGCTCCAAGTCTTAATACCCAACTGGGATATCCGAATAATAACACCGATAGTGTATGAGTCAGGAAGGTAGAATTTTATAGAAAATATACTCACATTCATATGGAAACAATTGAGTAAAAAAATATCAATATACATTCATTCGGGATTTGAACCCTTATCATCCCGTAATCGGCAAACTGGACTAGGCCCATTAAGGTCAAATCGCTTTACAATAGTCAATTATATATTTAAAAAAATTAATTGACACCTTTATATTATTCTCTAAGGTGAATGTAAAAATGGAAATTTCCTTCTGGGAAACCTAGAAAACAAAGGAGAAAAAAATAATAATGTAACTTTGTTTGTAATATCCACCAACGTTCTACAAAAAACATTGTCCACGTATGGACAATTTAGTTGAACACATACCACGTATGGACAATTTAGTTGATCACATACTCGTATGCATTGTTCATATAGACACTATTACGACAAACATTAAATAAAAACGTATCTATTATACCGACAGTCTTGTACTGATAAAAATTTTAACCAATTTATATCTAAGCTGCCTTTAAAATGAACCACTTTTAAAATTATCTTATTTTATGTATTGTAAAATTGTTTCTATAATTTTATTTAAATTTGATTGAAAAGAATTCTTTGTTTGCTCTGATTGCAGGTAAGCCTGAAGCAGTCAGTACATATTGTGTTCCAGACGCCATTTTGTTATCAGTGAGTTTCAACATAAACTTGTTTTAAGTTACTCTAGTTGTTATTTATTCACTTGTAGTTTTAAAATATATACTTTTTTGCTGACAATACGTCTATAAAATTGTATTTGAAAAAAATACTCTAAGACACGAAAATCGAACCTGATACCTATGGCTTAGTGCACCAATGCTTTACTACTAAGGTACCCAGGATTCATCCCGTGCTCGGGATCATTCTTGGGTCATAATTTAAGTCAGTCACGATGGATGTGAGTTCATGTAAACTGTTGTCACCCTTAATTACGAAGATTTCCACCAATGACTCATAATTCTGATGGTTATTTGGACATCACGATTAAAATGTATCTAGTGGAAGCTTTTAAGCTCGTGTTAACACTAAATTAAATAACACAGAAGGGAAATTAAGGGAAAACAACATACCTAGTTATATTTTTGCAGAGTCAGTCAAAAATCAAATATCTTACTTGTAGGTTTTTTTCCCAAACTTTTAAGATAGTTTCATCCAATTTATCTATTGTATAATATGACTTCTTTTTAAGTAAATTTGATTTTATTATCTTTCAACCAAAGATATATAGTACCTGCCTGTTAAATAGTACATATAATTATTTAGTTCAATAATCACTTACATTAGTATACCTTTAATGATGGATTAAATAGTCAAGCTATTATAATTGTTGTAACGGTTATAGCCGCATCTAGATATAATATCATTTAAATTTTAACATGACACATGGACACGGGAATAGAACCCGGGACCTTTGACTTGGTACGCCACTACTCTAGTATACCTTTATTTATTTCTTGGCTTGTAATGTCTGGTGGTGTAGTAAAATGCCTTCTAATGAATGAATAGAAAAATGTCATATTTTATTGAGGTTATGTTTTCCCAACTAACTAGAGTAAAGAAACATAATTTTTAGGTACTGGTCTGGTATACTATTTGTAGTATTGCTTCTTAGTAACATTTTAGTTCTATGAGCATTTACCAAAAAAAAATGTGTTTCCTTTAAGATTCTCGTGTGTGATTAAATGCTATATTTAAATAAACTATATAACATAATTGTAAATAGTTATCTAGGAAAGTTAATAACTTGACGGTGGCTCACATATTAAACACTAAACTATGACAGTGGTTCCAGACCTTTTCAAACCAATGGTTCTTAATATTTATTTATTTTGTTTTGAATAAAATACGGGAATGGTACAGGGACTGGGGACAGGTCCAAATTTGTCCATTACAGGCCTGATTCCTGTTAAATCTAGTGGAAGAGAGGGAAGACTGATGTTGATTGAAAATATACTTTTATGAATATAATGGGAAATATTTTAAAAATCAAATTGACCATCAGCGTTCCTAAAGTAAAATTATGACTTTAATTAAGGATTTATTTGCATACCGAAGTCAATAAATCCACAGAGCTCTGTTTGAAATACAATACTATAGGTCACGAGATTAAGTTGTAGGGGAAGGGGTCACAAAATGAGACAAGTAATTTTTTGTTTTTTTAAAACAAAATACCCCTTTTCTGGTTAAGATAAATAAAATATTTATTCAGAATGTAAGCTAAGTTTAATTCTTTAGTAATTCCAGCAGATAGCTTAATATTTGTAATGAGCATAGCGACATTTTAACGGAAACCTTTTAGTGAAATATAAAGTCATGTTCAAATACCGCGACACCCATCACAAATAACCAAGACCTGTTAGACAACTATATATAGAAAAATTAAACAAACTTATCTTCTGAAGTAATATTGTATTTATTTTTACCCTATAAAAAACAGTGAAATTTGGGATTTTGGGCCAGTTTCCTAATCAGAATTTAGCACACCTCAAATGCGGCTCGATACTAAAATATAATATGACACCTAATCTGCCTGGATTACCTTTGCATAAGATCCAGAAATCCTCGTGAATGAGTAATGTAGGAACAAATTCGGGGTGGAACGTATTTTCTTTAGCTTTTTCCCACTCTCTCTTTCTCTTTACGCAAATGTTGGTTCACTTCCTTAAGTTCTACCTTCCTCATCCCTATTTCATTAGCGATTAAAATAAAGTAGATACCCCTCAACGCTCTAAATAAGTTCGGTAGATATTTACTACTTTGACTTATATGAGGTTCTCGGGCTGGATTTCCGTTGGGAGTAGAAAATGTATCATTGGGATTCTAGTTTTGGTTCTTTATCCTAATAGATATTTTGATAGTCATAGTTATGGATCTTGATTTTGTCCTAAAATTTATCATGCAAAATTCTACCAATAATAATAAACATCAAATCGTATAAACAAAAACTCAAAGGAAAGTCACAGAGAATCATACCGATATGGTCTCTAGCGATAATAATCAGCTAGAAGGTCATCCTTTGGTTTTGTATTCATTGGGCTTCGCGAGATTAAAAAAAAGCCTTTAATAATACCGTTTCGCTACAGGAACATTTACATTCCTACAAGGGAGACCGTGGGGGGGGGTATTCGCGACATTTTCTCCCCGGAGGTGAAAATATACGTGGTACGTGTCCAATGAGCTCAACAGGAGGGTTGGAATTTAAGGTAGAGGCTTGAAAGTTTCACTCTTAAATCACACGTTAAGGTTGTCAGATTCTTTACTCGTTGGGGGATTAGGTAATTAAATAAATGAAACCATAAAATTTGACTAAAAATATGCATTATTCAAAAGTTAGCCAGATAAAGTATTGATCTATTGTTTTCGTAAATTGCTTAAAACGGCCTTCAAATGTGCGGACATTAATATTTGTATCAACTAGAAATATTTGATTAAAATATCTTGAATTATATATCCAAATTAAATACAAGGATTTTTAAATGAGATTCTATCTTTATAAAACAAAATCCATGGATGGAGTCTTTGAAACTAAGAAATTTAAAGGATATTTTATATACGAGGGATGATTATAAATAATAATTAAGATTCAAGATTCGAAAAAAAAATCACACTTGGAATTAAAACTGTTTTTATAGATATTATGCTGGATATTGGGAACTTAACCCAATAGTCTTGTAAAACAAACTTTAGAACCTAGATTATTAATTTGCCACTTAATTGAATCTATTTGTGTATTATAACATACCATGTTAACGTTTAGTTACTAGTTATATTTTTGATATATAAATTAAAGAATTATTTAAACAAAATCAGAAATATATAAAAATATCAAAATTATATAAACAAATCAAACGGAGGATAGTTCTAAAAGATAACCATGTTTGGGACTCAAGATTCGAAATTTGAGATTTCTAGCTGAAATGACGATTCGGATTAGACCCATCTCTGAGTTAGAGAACCTGGGTTAGATTCCAGGAATGCCGAAAAGTTTATCATCGGTGAAATGTGGCTTTCTCCTTTCTAAGCGATGAATTAGCGGCCGGGGACCTAGTGTTGTCTCGGTTTAAAATTTAAGTTTGTTTAAGTCGTGTACTAATATTATAATCAGTCTGTTTATAAAATGCATTTTATAAAACCTCAAATAAAAATAAACGGTATGGTGCACCGTACTGACTTTCTCCGGCTTTTATCTGAAAATATACATTTATTAAAAACTAATAAGATTTATGAAATAAAATAATAGGTTGTCCAAAGGTCATAGATGAAATAATATACACTGTTACTTACTCTATGGCATTAGGAACTAGGAATAATGTCAAATAAAAATTGATAAAAGAGGAACATCTTCTACTTGCTCTATGGCATTATGGACTAAGATACGGAAAAAATGAGATAAAATAAACATCTTTGTGTATCAAAGAGCATAAGAATCAAATTCATTTTCAAATACCTAAATTAAAAATTATATATATTTTCTAATAGCTCAGAAACTATTTATTTTATAAAAATATATTTCGAACTATATATTTTTTTTATCTTTAATAGTACTACAACTTTACAATGATAACTTATTTAGTATTTCAAATAGTTGCGGAGAAATGATGAAAATTGGAAATTTCCCCTAGTGTAAAATACCCTCAAAGTAATTTTCATGAGAAAATGAGAATCGCCATCTTGTTTATAATGATTAACGGTGTCTAGATAGAAGATATATTTAAAATAATTACAGCTAATTTCGAGAAAATCAATTCTCTCTTCTTTTTTTTTTTTTTTTGCCCTCCAGCCAAATACACCTAAATTTAGGGTTGGATATTTAATTCTAAAAATCCTTGGAGGGGACTTTATGAAATCTCCAGATACCAAGTCTTAGCCCAATTGGTAAAATAGTTTCGGCTCTGGCCCGATTACAGACAGACAGACCAGACAGCATTACAAAAACAACTTTTTTTGTTTTAGGGGTTCATGAAACGTCGACATTTATCAAAATCTAGAGCTCAATTTTTTGACTTTCACAATACTTTCTCTCCAAGGTGTCAAGAGAGAGTAAAAATCTTCATATATCGATCAAATTAAGTTTCGAAGATGTTTTGGTCTTTAAGCATCAATCAACCAGTTTTGAGAAACATAGCTAAGAGATATTTTAAATATTTTTTGCGTAGTTCAAAAGTTCCCAAATACCTTATAAGTGTGCTCACAGGCGCAAATAACTCCGTTTTCCTCAAACGTGCTTAAAACCTTCATTATAATTACTATTACTATTTTACGCTAAGTGTTTGTTTGTTTGAAGTGTCCCAGACTTAATATAATTTAAGGATGCAAGATAAAGAAGGTAGTTTTTTTAAAAAATTACCGGTAGATGCTGGGAAATAATTTGGCTAAGGCAAAGTAAAAATCACACTTGTTAAAATCTCGCAAGAGAAACCGTCCGCAATTTTGACCCTAATCCTGACTTTCGGAGTCAAGAGATTGGCGTGTCAGTAGATCTCGCTAGCGATGAGCCAACCCTCCCTATGAAAAATTAATTATTATATAATATGTATAATTTGTTTTTTTCAAACTCAATTTGTTTCCCTTTCACCACCAAGAAGTGTCAAAACCAAGCTTGTGTCCCTGGGACATCCATATTTGTATAAATCTAGCGTACACCCCCGAACGATTTCCAACTGCCCCGAAACATGAACTTATAGTGAGGAAACTGACAAGAGGAACGTTTCCGCTCACAAAGCTCAGGTCAGTATCAAGAGGATGGGGTGTGAAAGCACCAACCCCCCCTGAGACTAGCTTACAAGTAAACTCGATGATTATCTTCCCCCCTCCACCTTCTCCTCCACTTCTCCCTCCACGGACCATCGACCAAATTAAGGAGTTGCTCGTACTACGCGCCATGGGTCGCCAGAAAATGTTCCCTTTGACGTGCTTGCTAAACGTTTGATGTAAATGTCGTCGTCGTCCCCCCCTGGGGCAGACGTACGGGCAGTAAGAGAATGAAGACCGGGTCAGACGCCGAAGGGGAGGGAGGGGGGAAACTGGACGATACAAAACCGATCATGGGATATCAACAGCACAAACACTCGGGCTTTATCAGGGCCAGCGTACTCGTTATTGCAACCTCGACAACTCTCCGGTTCGTGGGACTGCAAGTCTGGTCAGAAGCTTAACTAGGATTATTAGATCACTGTTTGATGAGAGATTTTCATACGGGTCGTTCACTTCATCGATGTAATATAAGAAAAACGCCTGCATTGGTGGGCATGCGGATTAAACTTCAGGCGATTGAGAGGTTGGTGCTTGAATCTCAGCCTGGAATAGGCCTACTAAATGTGTTTTTTCTTACTCCCTCCACGTAAATATAGATACATTTCTAATCAATTACACCTTCCTTATCCCTTTCCCACTAGCATAATTAAAAATGCATACAACCCGGGCGGGAAAGATGAGTTTGGTTCAGCACTGACGAAATCAGCACTGGAAGGCTTCAACCCCATTCGGGTGGTTTAAATGATTTTTTTTTCTCCCTATTATGCTCAGTGTACTTTTCCTACCCTATTTCCAGACGTATTTGCTTCATTATTTTCCGGCTTAGAGTTAATGTAATTTTCGTTTAGCCTACAAACCGAACGGGTAATAAGATGTGGTACTAAAAAAAAGTTATATTGAAAGCAGCTTTTATCGCTTAGCAATACTATTTTCATACGTATTGCTATATTAGTGTACTATTGAAGGAAGATAATACCTGATATTTATAATTTTTCAATTTTCACATTTACAAAGTCGCAAGCTGGAATTCAAAAATTTCTTTAAAAACAATCTAAACATAACTTATAAATTAGCTTAACTCAGGTCATAACACGTACTACCAAACTGCCAACACTATTAAAACAATCAGAGACGAATTTCTACTGAAATAAAACTACATTGTTAGGGCCTCCGTGTATTAAAAAAATTATCACCTGCTCAGGTTGTACGCATGATGATCATAATTTATCTAATGTGGTAGAGATGATGAAGGAAGCAGTTTAAAGGTAATATACCTGCATTTGTGTGGAAGGAGAGTGGAAAACAATTTTTGAAAAAAAACCACCCCAGTGGACACGACAGGGATTTGAACCTCAATCTACCCGTTATCATCAGGCCAATATGAAACAAGAATGACGCCTTAGACCATTCGGGCCATTGAAGCAGGTCTGCGTGTATCTGAACTAGTTTCTTGACATACAGCTGTTCTCAACAAATACACCGAGAATAGAAGCTGTAAGATAAAATAAGAATCTAAGAGACCACATTCTATTCTAGTTTATGACACTTTTGAAAATATGTACATGACCAAAATTTCTAATTAAAAATTAATATTTTTTTTGCAAAACTACACAACAAAGCAAGTTGTGCTGTTGACCGTACGTATACATTAGCAAGATATATGACTTATAGATATTCCATGATGTACACGTAGAAGTGTCACTTCACTTTATGTAAAAGCACTTCTAGATAATATAATAATACCAACGAGATCGTCAGATAACGAATTCAAATGAAACTAATGGAAGTGTATATATATATAACTTTCTGCACAAATATCGTATTGAATAATTTAATGGTAGTGTACAGTCTGGGGGAAAATAACATAATCTTCAGATGTCGAGACTAGATGGTGACAAATGCCTCAAGCTAACAAATGTATTATACATCCATGGTAGGTAAATTATTCCTTTATATTAATAAAACTGAAGAGTTTATGTGTTTGTCATGAACGTTGTGCGATATCTACTTCATGAAGAGGTCTGAAATTTTAAAATTAGTAGCCCCTGTGCACAAACATATGCAGCTGGAAGTTGGAATTTTAAAATTTGGATTTTTTTAAATTTACTAAGTAATAATAGATCAGTTGATTTAGTATAAAGAATAAAAGTCCTTTAATTCCATCACTTCTGTCTTTTGTAAAGATTAGATTCCACACAAGGACATTTTTTTCTCTGTGTTTGAAGAAAAGAAAATAGTTTACCGGGGTAGCCGTGCAATGCATGTAAGTAAATATGAGTGATGAATAAAATAACCTTATTGTTTAAACTGGTTTATTCCTAAGATTACTAGATAATGTTATGCTCTCTTAAAGCGTTGTTTTTACCAAACCTTGTTCTCTCTTCAGAAAAACTCTTTAAAATAAAATGTTCTATAATATACTTTTCTTCTTGGTTTTAACATATTCCGTACTGCTTATTTAAGCATTTCTGTAGAGTAAGGTTTTTAACAAGAGCGTCCGCTGGGCAAAAAAACATTTTATGTAAATCTGAAAGCTTTAAATTTGTCATTACTAAGCATAATTTACAAAACATATAGGCCAAGAGTGTACAAAAGATTTTTGTTCAGAACTTTATAATGTACATTTAAATAGAATGATATTTCTTCACATTATTCAAATACAAACTTAACCTAAGTAACGAAACTCTTTAACACTTTCTTGTAATTGGTAAACCCTAAACGCAAGTGAAAAAAGTTGTATATTTAAGATAAGTTAAATCACTTTTTGAAGAACCGAAATAAACAAATTATCTAATATCATTAGCTCACGTTTCTTATACCTGATAATATTTGTTCGTAAATAGACATAATTCAATATATTATAAATAAAGAGAAAATAACAAAATATAATTAATGTAAATTATTAAATATATACTTGGACTTGGGTAATCTATGACTTCACGTGAAATCTGTTCCCTGTTGTTTTGATCTATTTTTTTGATTTTTCTAAATAGGAGCTAGCATTATATTTTGTGTTCATATCTTTCTTTGTCAGGTTATCGGTACTTATGTGTTTCACGTTTAATATTTCTTTGTAAAGTTGACAGACTTCATAGGCCAAAACTATATCTAAGGCTCTAGCCACGTGATGGCGGTGTGCTGAAGCCCCTTAGGACCCCCTACAAAAAAAAAGTGTTAAGAATTCTGAGGTTAGCTACAGCACTCAAGTAATCAATGTACAACTTTAAAGCTTTGTACCTTATTGGAAAGTTTGAGAAAAGCTCTGAACAAAAAGAAGGCTCTCATTATATATACTAGATTTTAAAATGAAAGTTTGAGGTTACTATAAAATTATGATAACACTGGATGATACTATAAATAAAGCCAAACTCTTTGGTAAGAAATCTTACCTTCTTATCCTCTGAAGGCTGGGGATTACATTAAGCGAATTTGGGATACTCGCATTTGAGGTCCAGATTGGGGCTAAAGTATAACATTATCAGTAAGGATATGGGTGGCTTATAGTCAACTTTGATAACTATAGTAAACTTATCACTGCTTTGGTTTTACATGACACTAGCAGAAGTTAGCAGATGCCATCAGTAATGCCAACATTGTCTGAAAGTAACTTTTGTCAACATATTTGAAAGTAATTATTATTATTTGCTAAGTACTACTATTATTATCACGAAAAATATTATCAATCACTTTTAACAATGCTTCTCCAAGGATTACAGAAGAATTGTATTTTCCATAATTAAATTTAAGGAAAAAAAGTCTAGTGAGTTCATTCTGGTTTTTCTTTTAACTCTTGTGGTAACTACAGGTTAAATAAGCGTAAGATTTTACATTCAATGGTATTATATTAAGTTATTTAAATTTTTATAACTGACCTCGCATATCTTTAACATAAATCAATGGTTTGTGAAAATAAAGAGGAAAAGACAAAAAAAAATGCTTGTGAAGTAATAAAAAGTTTAAATTTTGTAAACGAGTATTAATACCATTCGCCGTCCAATCGGCAACAATGTCGTCTACGTCACCAACTGGCAGCATAATTTCTATTCAGTGGCCATATTTGTTATTTAATCTAAGGCCACTTTTAACGAGCGCTTGCTTTTAATAATTAATTTTAATTAAATAGCAAACGCAAACTTCAAAACTATACACACAACAAACGGTTACTCTCATAACCAGAATCTAACAATTTTAAATAGATATTATAACAGTGAATTATCTTATAAAATACAGTTAATAAAACCACGTGCGTGTGTCCACAAATTTAAGAGAACAAAATATTCTATAGTTGATACTTAGGCGTGTCAATGTTGCTATTAATAATTTTACTACACATTTAGTATTACAGTGTCTTTTTTGAATATTAATTCGGCTACTTAGTAATCATGTGTTTATTGTGAATATTAGTTCGGTGTGTGAGCGTGTTATTCTTGAAAATAAACGGTTAGAGACTATGTTTAAGAGTAGTGAATCTGAAATAGATTATTTGAATTAGGATAGCTTTTGATTTGTCAGTAGGCCATACAGTGTATTTTTTTATTTCATCCCACCTACCTATCATTCATTAACTTGGCTGAAGACGATGAAGAGGATGACGACGAATATGATGATGTAGAAGAAGTTTTTTGCGACCCCGTTGGAAAACACTTAAAAGAAACAAGCCAGTTCATAACGAATATGACTTATTTGTTGTAAAAGTGTTAAAAAGGTTTATGATAGTGGGTTTTTTCTGTGTAATACTACACGTTCAGATTTTTCACATTTATTTTATAATGTTAGTCATAGTATTTACTACTTATCACCGCGTCTTACTACCCGTTCGGGTTATACGCTTAAGTACTAATTACACTAATGGATTAGGAATTGGGAGGGTTGAATTTAGAGGAAGTGAACCCGCATTTGCGTGGAGGGAGAGTGGAAAACCATTTAGGAAAAACCACCCCCAGTTCACCCGACCGAGATTCGAACCTCGATCTCCCCGTCCTCGGTGGTCTGGCTCAACACGACTGGCGCGTTAGCCAACTACGCCACACCGAGGCGGGTTTAGTCATAGTAATAATATCAACAAATAATTATTTATAAATTAAAAAATTGATTAGTAAGGATAATTTAGTAATAAAATAATAATAATAATAATAATAATATAATAAAACTAATATGGGATTAAATGCTAAAAAAAAATTAAATGTTTAATATTGTAGAAAAAATTAAAAATCAATATTAGGCCTTACATTAACATATCAAGGTTCAAGAATAAATAAATAAAAGTGTCATATTTTATGTTTCTTGTATAGATTTAAAATTTTGACTGTCAAAAGTGACAGCTGCTAAACACATGTTTTTACAGATCATATGGTTCGGCGTAGGGATACATAATTTGGTCTGGTAACTTTTCATAGCTGTCAGTCAGCACCAAAGAAGTCATAGGGCTACTGTACACTCCTGGTGCTGGATTTTATACATACCTATAAAAAAAAGCAGTGTTAGCTCATTTTAAATTCAGACATACTCTTTTATTCTTAAAACTCTAATTGTTCCTCTTTTTTTACACAATTTACTCTTCGAAATTTAAATGAAAGAATAATCCGTTAATAAAAATACTACTGGTCATGTCGGTTTCAAAAACGTGATCATTTTAACCAAGACGATATAAAAAGGTAACAGATAAAAAGTAAACTGACTGTTTTAAGACTATTGAAAGAAGAGTTCCACTGTAGCTGATTGTGATTAGAGTGGCAGAAATGTATGGTGGTTGGATTTTAACCGCTTACAATACGGTATTAAGAGAAGTAACGCTTAGTTGGCGCGTCCTTCACGACAAAGAACCTATTAGATATAATACCATTGTGTTTGGATATAGTAAAGTCGTAAGAAGGGCTTAAGAATAAGAGAATATTTAATATTATTTTGGTCAGTAGCAGAGTAAGAATTAGGAAACTTAGGAAGTGATAAGTGATGAGGATTATTACACTCTTTGCCAGCTAGACGATTCCATTTGGACATGAATAGTATTTAATATAAGTCTATATTAAATTTCTAGAAAAATATTTTTTGTTGATTTATTCATATGGAACTGTAACTTTTATACGGCTATATACAAAATAACATGTAATAATTTTAATAAATCACTTTTTTATTTATTAATAAGCCATGTATTTGTTTAAAGGAGGTACTATAGAAAAAAAAGCTCAAACTACTCTACAAATACTTTGAAAATATATAGCTATTATATTGTATAAACCCAATTTAGGGCTGGTCTTATGACTACTGGGTGATTATTGCTATCGGGAGGTTAAAGTTAGCGACCAGATAAAGGTTATTAACCACTTTAATATATCACGCATATTATGAACTGAATTTATCTGCCAGATATATGTAGGATAGATATATAATTTTATACAGAAAACGCAAGGTTGGTACTGTTTTTACTGGTGCGCGCATGCGTATAAACCCTGTGCTACCACTACAATCTGGCTAGTGGCTACAACACTCAACATTTGTTAAATAATGGTGGCTTAAACGAGTGTGAGGAAACAGATGGCGTTACGTGGGCGCAGAAGTTAGGTTGTCTTGCAACTTCTAATTTCGATATCCACCAAAATTTTATCAATAGTTTCGTACACCGTTTTCAAAATGTTATTTATTGTACCTCCATTTAAATAATTTGTTCTTATATAACTATAAACCTACAAATATCTTGTCAGTTTTTTTTTATAAAAGTGTCAATTAAATATTCTAATTTTATAGTTAGTTAGAGCCTGAGCCTGTGCCTACTAAACATGTGAACCAAGATTTTAACTTAAAAACAGATTCTGATAGGCGAAACCTCATGAAAAACAACGCGTCACTATGGCAACACCCATTTTAACTGTCAGATAAAAGTTATCAGGTACTTCACCTCCCAATAAAAATGTGATGGATAAATACATTTTATCTGGCGGATAAAACCTGTCAGTCATAAGACGCAGTTTTAACTTGTCGACAAGATACAAATATTTATCGGCCAAATTAATATTTATCCAGGAGTCACAAGACCGGCCTTAGTGAAATATACCAAATCCTAATGCTTATAGGATATAAAAATAAACCAAAAGACTCTTTTTAATGGAGCACAATACACGCGAAAGAAAGTTTAAAAACTATGGCATTTGTCGTATATATTTTAAAATAGAAGCTTGGAATCCTTAACACATCTCTAACGGAAGAAAATTTTGGAACTCTCGCATTCATTAAAATTATTTACTTTAATTTTCAGAATATATATTAAATATGTATAAGCTAGATCTTTGACAAAGTGATAATAGGTAAGATTATTTAATATCAAAAATTAAAGTCCTTAAATTCCATCAATGTTATCTTTTGTAAAGTTTAGGTTCCACACAAATCACTTGTTTAGAATTGTAAACGAATATGAAAAGGCGTTTTTCTCTCGCAGCTAACATTCCTACTGTATTTTAATCAAACATGTTATTTGAATCACGAACCTGACGTGAGATATATTTATATATATTAGATAATATTAAGAATAATTTAATGTACCCTCTTCTACACCCTGAAAGTGAGTGCAGCAGAAACACCTAATCAAATTTAGGGTCATAGCTGCTAAGACAAAACGAAGAAATAAATGTGTATATTTTATTTAATACAAGTTGAAGTATCTGGCGTTGCCTGTGTGAAATATTTTTGATTTAATAATCGTACGTGAAAGGTAACTTTAAATTCTAAAATTCTGGCTTCAAGGTGCACATGTTTGTGCACAGGAGCTACCAATGTTTAGATTTCAGACCTCTGCGTGCGGTAGATATTGCACAATGCTCATGACAGACAGACACTCCTTCATTTTATATGGGCTAATTAAGTTTGAGTGGGAGTGTTTTTTGAGCTAAGGTCTATATTTTCGCAAATTTATTTGCCAAAAAAAATGTGTCAAGAATATATAAAATATTGCTTCACTACTTATGCTTAGTTTAATTTTCTAGATCTAATATTCTCAACAGTCCTTGAATATCTGAATGTGCAAAGTGGCACTTGATCAAACATTTTTTAAATCAAGAGAAAAGATCCTGGTCAAATTCCGCAAAGCCCATGACTGATATTTAAAATATATCGAGATTACTGTTTCTATAAATTTAAATTAAATTAAAATATTGAAATAAAATTATATATATCATTTGGTCAAAAAAATGTTTGTCATAAAAACTTAAAAACAATTTACATTAATTCCCAATTACTTCCATCTCACCTTAATTAAAAAATATATTAGTTTGGTTGTATTCATATACACAAGGTGTACCGTAAAATATGGGATCAACTTCATCGGTGGACTTGCAACACAAAAACTATGAAAAAGCTAATGTGCCCCATTTGACCTTGTTTCTGAATTAGGTATAGTCATGTTTTCTTTAAAAAATACCAGGTGTTTGTAATAAGTAGGAATAACCGATAGAACATACCTATACCTCAGTTTTAGCTTATGTGGTGCTGACTGACAGCTCACAGCTGACTTATGATGGCTTTAAAAAGCTACCAGATCAAATTATGTATCCCTACGCCGAACCATATGATCTGCAAAAAACATGTCTTTAGCAGTTGTCACTTCTGACAGTCAAAATTTAGGTATATACCTAAATGTCAAAATTTAGGTATATACCTAAATGTCAAAATTTATGTATATACCTAAATGTTGACTGTCAGAAGTCAGCTGTGAACTGTCAGTCAGCACCACATAAGCTAAAACTGAGGTATAGTCAACAGGACAAGAGATATCAGGTATGGGAAACAAACAGTTAAGTGGAACCCGCTTAAGTAGCCACTTGGTCTAACGCGCTACTCTTACAGTAGGCTAAACTGCTGATGACGGTGAGATCGAGGTTTAAATATAGGTCGGGTGTACTGAGGGTGGTTTTCCCAAAATGTTTTTCCACTCAAATGTGGGTACACTTCCAATTAATATACCCTTCCTAATCCTTGAAAACATTAGCGTAATTAGTAAATTAGTAACTAAGCGTATAATCTGAATGTGTAGTAAAACGCGGTACTAAAAAAGAGTCAAATTTAATCATTCAAATTTAATCATTTTACTGTAGCTTAGAAACAAGGTCAAATTGGGCACATATTTATATGAACCTTTTTTACTTGTTTTTGTGTCTCATGTCCACCACTGAGGAGATTCCCACATGTTACGGCACACCCTGTATATTGTTGTATATTTATATTTCCTCTCTCGGTGATTCAAGTTGAAGAATACCTCATTAAAACAGTGTCAACGTTCACCTTGACCCCCGATCTCTTCCCCCATCAACCAAGAAATGAGACATTTTCACCAACTACTCGAATTCTTAGTGTATCCTCGTGCTATAAAGGCTTCTACCTAGTAGTACATTATTGCGGCCTGAGGCTAAGCAAGGCTTAATGTCTGGAGGCCTTGTGTCAATTTCAGAGACAAGCGGGAAGCAACAGGGGGTTTTGTGTTGTCTGTCGCGAAGTGAGAGTGCCTGGTCTCCCTTGTGTGTCTCTCTTCACTTACCCGATATCGCTCAATAGCGTGACGACGTGCCTAATAGAGAACAGAGAGAAAGAAGAAACACGCCCACTTGTCGCACTCTTGAATTCAGAATTTATATATTTAAAAAAAATATATATATATTTATTTTCTTTCATTAATACAGCCACTATTTAGATGTTATGAAATGGAGCAAAAGTTAAAGTCAGTATTTTTGTAGATTCTATAAAAAAATAAAAGTGTTGACCTAGAATAAATAAAATATATCTTCAGTGGACACATAGGTTTAATTTGATACATTTACAAAACTCAACAACTCCAGAATATATGTAATGGGCATCGTGGGAGTTGACTAGAACATTTTCTTTTATACAATATTACATGATACCCGCCACGGTGGCGTAGTTAGCTAACGCTCTAGTTTCGTGTTGAGCTAGACTGCTGAGGACGGGAGATTGAAGTTCGAATCTCGCTTGAGTGAACTAGGGTGGTTTTTCTAATTGGTTTTCCACTCTCCCTACACGCAAATTCGGGTTCACTTCCTCTATATTCAACCCTTCCCAGCTCGCCCATTTGAGTAATTAGTACTTAAGCTTATAACCCGAACGGCTAGTAAGACGCGGTGGTAAATATTATGAATATTACATGATTTTTGTGTCAGTAAAAAAATGTTTTTGCATCATTTAACATTACTTTGAGCTAACTAAACTCTAATTATATTATTAAATAGACTCAATTTCGATGTTAAGTAAAGTTTTCTAAGCATAGCCTTGCTTGTCTACCTTGGTATACGCGTTACATTATAAGAATTATTATTTTGTCCAAAATACTGCGTGCTTAAACTAAATTGGGGAACTTAAAATTATTATTTCTTAGTTGTATACTAAATATAATATGTAAATTCTACTTCATAAGATTAATATTTTTTCACCCCAAACGCCTTATAGTATTAAAAGAATATCTTCTATGACCCTTACAGGCGTACCAAGTTTTTTCCAAATATATTTAAAACAATAAACTTGGCGGGGAATTTAATTCACTAACTGACCCTAATTTTACATATATGACTTACTTTTACCGTTGAGAATTTTATCCCTAGTGCTTTACATTAATAGGTACTAAATTCTACCAAATTTGGCTAAGAACTTTGGACTTATAGCTAACTGACCTTGATGCAAAATGTGAGAATCACTTTTCTCCATAGAGTGTCCCCTTATGATTGTACAAAGTTTTATCTAAAATATATTTATAACAGTAAGCGAGGTGAAGTATATGGCTCGTTTGACCTTGATATGAGATACGTTGCTTATTTTAGTAGCGTGGAATACTCCTGGCGGCCTTATATGTGCGCCAAATATAATTCAAATATGTTAATAGCTGTAGGTGTTGGGGAAACTAACTGACCTTTATTCTAAATGTGGGCGTTTATTTTATCGTGTAAAACATTTAATCTTATGTCGTTTGTAGTTATATTAAATTTTGCCCAAATAGGTCTAAACTATAGAGTTGGCGGATAAAATAACTTAATGATTGACCTTAATGCAAGATGTAAGAACATTTTGGTACAAAATCTTTATCCTGGCCCTATTTCATTAGTATCAAATTTTGTCTTAATCGGTTCATAAATTTAGCCTTGGTGGGCAAAGTGACACATTATCTGATCTCTATGCAAAGTGTTGGAATTCACTAGAAAATTTGAAAATTGATAGTTAATTTACAAATACTTTTTTAAATAACTGTAAAATAATTACATTTCTATGTGCAGTAGTTTTGTATATCTCAACCATTTGAAGAAAGATGCTAATAGAAAAAGGAAATAAATATTTGGACGCGCCATAAAAATACATTATAATATAATGTGTATCACAAAGCACACATATACACATAATTAGAAGCATAGTTTTTTGTCTAATGATTGTAAAATATATTTTTGGTAATTATCTTAGTGGTTTAACTCATTTATTTACAGGATAAAAATCTTATTAATGCACTTAGGTATAAAATTAAGGCCACTTGTTCAAGCCAAACGCCCAGTGTGGCCACAAGTTACTTGTCACGATCTATAACGTGGTAAATGTAAACAGTGTCCCATATTGTTGACTACTGCACTTGGGATTGGTAACTAATAGTCGGTACCCCTGCTGGCGTTAAAGCGAACTAACAAATTATCCATTTAATTATCCAATAATAAAGAGAAACTTTTCATGTGTAAAACTCGTGACTATGCTTTGGATAGGTATTATAATATAACTAGCTCAAGATGCTGATAGGGTGTGAATAGGTGGACTGGATAGAACTAGCTCAATATGGGGATAGGTGTGATTAGGTGGACTGAATAGAACTAGCTCAATATGGGGATAGTATTTGATGAGGTGAACTGGATAGAACTAGTTCAGGATGGGGTTAGGGTGTAATGAGGTGGACTGGATAGAACTAGCTCAATATGGGGATTGGTGTGATAAGGTGGACTGAATAGAACTAGCTCGATATGGGGATAGTATTTGATGAGGTGAACTGGATAGAACTAGTTCAAGATGGGGTTAGGGTGTAATGAGGTGGACTGGATAGAACTAGCTCAATATGGGGATAGGTGTGATAAGGTGGACTGAATAGAACTAGCTCAATATGGGGATAGTATTTGATGAGGTGAACTGGATAGAACTAGTTCAAGATGGGGTTAGGGTGTAATGAGGTGGACTGGATAGAACTAGCTCAAATAGGGTTAGGGTGTGATGAGGTGGACTGGATAGAACTAGTTCAAGATGGGGTTAGGGTGTAATGAGGTGGACTGGATAGAACTAGCTCAAAATAAGGATAGGGTGTGATGAGGTGGACTGGATGGAACTAGCTCAAGATAGGAATAGAGTGTGATGGGGTGGACTGAATAGAACTAGCTCAAGATAGGAATAGAGTGTGATGGGGTGGACTGGATAGAACTAGCTCAAGGTAGGGAGGTGACGTATTTTTTGTAATTGTGGCAATGAACTTTCGAGTTACTGATGCCATAGGGTAAGTATTAAAAACTGGGTCGGAAGAACTAAAATGTAGACTATTTTTTTCTTATAGACCGGGCTATATGATAAAATTAGGTAGGCCTACACAATTTTGTGAATGCTGAAAACTACAATTAATATCTGATTATAGATTAATGTTAGTGTTTTATTTAAACGAGAAATTTAGAAATATAGCATGGCACAAATATATGTAATGGTGATGTTCGCCAACTAACTGTTTTAAAAGTATTCGTTGACCTTAACATATTCCTATTTCCCCTCGTTCTCAGACCATCCGTACTAATCTGTCTTCTTGTTCCTGCCGTCAATTTGTTGCCATGTAAAATGGTAGAGGCGGTAGTTAATAAAAACTACCCTCCCTACCTAGAGGCACACATGAAGGGAAGTTGAATAAAACAAACACAGCCCAAAAATCTATTAAATATGCATCACTGAAATTGAAGCCGACAAGGCTTAATTAACGTAGTAGAGTCCATGCGAGATATTTTATTTTAAGGGGAATGTACTAATTTCTGGCGCAAATACTGTGTGCAAATGCATGAAGGAGATTTTTACCATCCGTCTGATTAATGATATAATTATTTTATCCATACATGAGAAAACTTTGCATCTAATTAAAGGTTGGGGTGATATTGCTATAAAAATATCGGACTAAATAGAATGGCAACTAGGGTGCATATATTATAAAAATAGAAAATTTGAAAAATATATGATACATATAATTATTATAAACCCTATTACAAAGCATAATATTATTAATACCTGCACCAGTGGTCACTCAATCTAAGTTGATAGGCCCACAATACACTGCTTCAAAATAATGCATCGCGTCGGTAGAAATTACATAACTCAAACTAGTTGTAGAGCCAGGGGAAAAATCGTCCAAGTCTACTTTCTTTCATGTCCAAATGACAGTTTTGTATTAAAGTCCTGATACAGTTTAGACGTTTTGTGATTTTTGTGATAATCTACAGCTCAAAAACATTTTTAGAAAGATTTTAACCACTTTATTATATCGTACTCGTCATAATAGCCTTCATACTTTCACCGATTAACGTAAATTATATAAAGGAGTAGATGTTTTACAAACCACATCAATACTTTTTTGTATCAAATTTCACACATTGGTCGGAATAAAAGTAAATCAAAAAATGTTCAAGACTAAAAAGGGACGATTCTTTAGACACACGTTTAATGACACATGATAGGGTAGAGAATCTTTGTTGAGTTACAAATATCTCCACACACCCATTTCACTTTCAGGAATACTTCACAGGAGTGTGAAACGCCAAAGAAAACTTCAACGTGGTGCATATTCCTTTTTTTGTTTAAGCGCAGCTCTCTGCAACTCCTGTAAAATAATACGATGACAATTATATCTGTCTAATGTTACTCAACAATTCGAGTCATCATTACAAAGGTTTGACGTTATGCATGGATAGGTGGGCGGATTTCTGTCAGCACTACGAGGGAGGTATGTCAAAGAAAGAGAGTTTTAACTAAATATTGGATGGAATTCTCTTTTAGATCTTCCGACTAGTTAAATATTAGTCTATGGCTCTGACAAACTACTTTGAATATTATTTTTTGTTTGATATTCTGGATGAATTGCGATGAAGTCTCTTGATCTACTCTCTTATTCTACTCTTCTTTGGATCAATCATTTGTGAAAACTAATAACAACTAAAAATTGTCCAAAGGATACGTACGCTTTTGAACGTCAAATAAGAAAAAATTGTCAGATTAAAAATTAATTTTCCAATTAACTTTGTAAGGCGATCCTCGTACATTAATTATACCATATCCTAAATCTACTGCAGTCTAATTGACGTTCGTACATATTTTTAATTTTTATTGCTATCAATACGGGTCTGTTGTATATTGATGACATGTATTAACCACTTCCAGTACAACCACAGTAAACACATCCTGTATCATTAAATTACTTAATTTTAAATTAAAACCAACAAATTTGAGAATTGATTCAGTAGTCATATGGTCCTAATCGTCAAGCTCGCAATATACTGGAATAGCGGTGACAAAGAGGTAAAGGTTTTATATCTAGATGCAGTGATAGTGGCTTTCCACTTGTAATTTAGTACAGGCATACCCCGACTTATGAAACTTCGACTTATGACGCTTTTCAATTGCCACCATTCTCCAAACATGAGACACTTGCTTCGCAGATACGACACATTAATGACATGACGCTACCTTTCGCATCAGTGTCCAGTGATCTGTACAGTAAAGATTACTATGCTTATTTTAGTTACAAATGTGTTATTTACTACATTTAGGTGCGTATATGACGATTGTAGTGCAATATATATGTTACAGGAAAAGTAGATTCTCCAGTAAGAGTCGACTTTACCTAGGCCGAGTAGACTCTTACTGGTCTTTTTAGTAAAAGTTGATTAAAAGCGAAAAGTGATGAATTTCGATCAACATTTACTAGTCAGAGTTGACCGTACCTAGGGAAAGTATACTCTTACTACCTTGAGTTAGTAAAAGTTGACTTTTTGCAAGGAAATGGTCTACTACCTAATAAAAAACAAATAAAAAAGCAAAACCTTTATGGTACAAAGAAAGATATAAATATTTATTATTTATTACAGCAAGGTAAAGATTTGTGACACTGAGTTGCAGAGCTAACCTAACCTAACCTAACCTAACCTAACTTAACCTAACAAACAACAGTAAACAAATAGAGCTGGGATATTCAAAGCAAAGATGTGCGCGCGAAGTCGCATGTGGAGAGCGACATCGTGGAATCAACTTTTACTAAACCAGAGCAGGCATAGTTAACTCTTCCTAGGAAAAGTTGATCTGTTTATTCTCTATCAACTTTTACTGATACTTTTAGTAAGAGTAGACTTTACCTAGGCCGAGTCAAATCTCCCTAAAAATCTACTTTTCCTGTGACATATACACCGATGAGTGATTAAAATGCATTGATCTGAATTGTGACAACTAGTTACGATAGTGGCTAGCAACCTGTCGTAAGTGAGGGGTATGCCTGTACTTGGGTTTTACCTTTCACTCTCTACACTCTGATAGGGGTTTAATTGACATAACTACTCACCTCATCCTAGCCCAATGATATCCAGTTAGAGATCGTGGAGCTGCTTTAAGTGATTGTAATTATTATTATAAAGTGTAATATTAAAATTAAAATGTATGAGGTTAATCATCATAAAAATCGTTTAAGCTAATACTTAGGCTTCTTTTACGCTGATTGGCTAAGGATGAATGAGGAAGATATAAGTTTCAGGAAATGTACCATCATTTTCATTTAATGAGAGGGGAAAACCATATAGATAAATACCAACAACAGTACATCCAGCCGGGATTCCAACCTCAGGCCCCCACCATCGGCAAGACAGACTATATGAGCTTTGCATGTATTTCACGTGTTCACCAATTGGAGTCTCAAGTAAACTTTTGAAATGAAACATTCAATAAGTTACCATTTTTTCAAATAGCTCTTTTTATATCTGTATCGCAAACACGCGCTGCTTAATATTGAGTTTGACGATGCCTAAAGAGTGGAATGGTATGGGGTGACTCAGAACTCAATAAGCATAGACCCAACCTCTCTTTGGCTACACCTAACTATTGAAACGCTCCGAAAATAAACTATTTAACACTGTGTTATTTGTTTGTATATGTGGAGTGTCACGCATGTCCTTGTGTGCATTCGTTAGTTAAACATTGAATAAGAGGCAGAAGGGAAAGACTCCCACTTGATGAGTTTCTGGTGCTATTATATGACATGATATTAAATCCTTATATCAAGTTGATACTTATGGCCGTATACAAGAACGAGAATGCGTGAAAAATGAAGGATGAGTGAGGAGTGAAGTGGCGTTGATTTGCTTGTTAATGGCCCGTTCACACGGACGGTATTAGGTTGCAAACCAACGCAACTAATTTCTCTCTCACCCTTCACTTTACTCATTCTCGTTTCTACATACGGCCCTTATTCTAAATTTACATCTTACTGCCCTTCCATGATATCCACATATTTACATTAAAAAAATACATAAAAAAAATACAATTTAGAGAATGTGGGACCGCATTTACGGGATGTAGACTCAAAAATCACATAAGAAAAAACACATCAGTACACCTGGATGAGATTCTAACCCAGACCTACCCATCACCATATAAATCTATGAGACTGAGGCCTTGTCTGTGTGATTACTGGTGTGGGTAAATTAATACAAATTATATTAGCGAAACTAAAGATTGTTTGTTCAATAAGTATGATAGAAAATATTTAAATTCTGTGCGTTACTAGATTTTCACAACCACTCTATCTACATTCCAAAAAAGGTAAAAAGCGATAAATAGGCTACCCATCTTTAGGTATCGAAAGTACAAAATTAACATCGTTGTATTATTTATTTTATTTTTTTTCATTCATTGTGAGGGACCCCTGTTTTTGGACCCTAGTTAAGCTGCACCATTTGAATTCAGCACTGGAAAAAACACCCAACTCTAGTGGCCTTGCCTTGCTCTTGATGCCCTAAGCAGGTGCTTATATTGTTTAATCCAGCCCAGCAATAATAATACATTAAAAATTGTATCAATGTTAGCCGTAAAATTTTGTATTTTTTAAACGACCCTCTATAGAATAACGTTGTTATGGTCACATTGAAACATAAAATTATATTTTTACTAAAGCTTTGTAAAGCTAGGTAGAATTTAAAATAAAGCATTAGGGTTTAATGTTAAATGAGTATCGCGGCACTTGTAACGGTAACTTAGTGGTCTGAAATGTTAAACCCTTATTAAACTTGATCTGAGTGTCGGATGGATTGGGATTAGAATCCCTGGTGGATCAAAAGAGCTGGTTTTCCATCAATTATTTTTATTGGGGGGTTTACCCATCTTATCTTTGTGCCAATGTGAATATATTTTCTCGAAATACTTTTCCCATTTTTACTACTTGAAAAAAGGCGTTGATAACAATTATGTAAAAATATAGGGTGTGTGGAGTTTCGGGAGATTTGATTCATACCGAAAATATAGTATGAGCTTTGACTTCGCATTGAAAAAAAATATAATTTAACAGTTACAAAGTTTTGTCAATAAAAGTATGGGCATCTAAATAATGTACCACTTTGTCCAAACTTTACGGTTATTTAATAATGTTTTGTCAAGGCTATATCAATATGTATTTCAGTTTGTAGAAAGATTAGCCAGACCCAACGTACCTTTGTACATACATTTCGTGGAGGCTCTTTCTAGGTCAGGATGAAGCCAATTAAGACCAAATTGAAGCCTAATTAGCTGAACCCTGTTGGCCATGGGAATTATTCCCCTTTTGAGAAAACTCCCCCAGTAGAAGCCGAGAATCTAACTCGGGAACTCAATGTAAACAGCCAGGGACTCTGACCACTTTACCATGAGGCCGGTTATGGTGATATACATACATTATACACTAATTCTTATCTGAAAAATCTTAAGTAATTAACTTCATTGTTGTGATAATATCTTGATTTATCAGCTCACGACAAAATATGTTAAGCAATTTTGCTGAAAATTTTAAAAAAATTTTTCTTTATAAACTCATTTTATGTATAAAAATGCGCAGTATAATTTTTCCCCTTATAAAACTTTTTTTATAAATATTTGAACTTACATTCGGCGTCACTTTGAATGAATAAAGCGTTCCTCGCACATCTCTACCACGTGGTTTCTTATAAAATAACCAAATACATTAAATTATGATATTAATTGCCAACAAAAGCACAGATTTAACTTAAAACTTCTTTAGTCCATTTCAAAACCATCTCCTTTCTATTTTATCGGGAGAAGGATTTGTTTTGGTACGAAGTATTCTCTTTAAAAAGTACCCCAGGATTAGCATTTAGATGAGATGTGGTATATATCGCGGTTCCTGTAAACTGTTATAGGTCCTTCGATTTTTCCAATAATAGCATGCGTAGTAGTCGCTCTGTTGTTTTATTTCATTTTGGCCCATCCTCTGTATCAACAAATTCAAATATTCTGTTGAGAGGAAAAGTGCTGGAATATTATTTTAAAAACGTTGATACATATGTTTCGACTAAATAATACAAACTTGATGAAAGCTTGAGGCAATAAACTATGTGAATAAATATAGCCTTTATTATTAAAATTTGGGGTTATTTTTCCTAATCCCTCCTGAAACATTATTTAAATAACATTTTTTTTTTACATCTTGTATTGCTACCAGTTGGTTTGAACGCCTACGTACTAATTACGCTAGTGTGTCAGTGATTAGGAAGATTGAATTTAGATGAAGTGCATCCTCATTTGTGTGAAGGGATAGTGAAAAACAATTTAGGAAAAATCACAATCACTACACCCAACCAGGATTCGAACCCCAATCACCCCGTCATCGACAGGCCAACATATTGTGAGATGGTGCCTTGGACCATGTGCCACCAAAGCAGGTAACAATTATGTATTAATCGAAATATTATTATAATTATTGTACATTCCATTTACCTTGCAAGGTAGCGATATTTTCTTTCTCGATTTTACTATGGTGCAGTTTATTAAAGAGGGCCATAATGTAATCGATCAAGATAAGATTACTCTCTTTTGGGAAAATCAAGGTGTACAGTACGTCAAATTTTCATAAAAAAAAGCTTGAAAAATGTTAAAAGATGACAGATAAAAACTCTATTTGGTCAAATTTATATGCATTCATACGCCAATTCTGTGATCTGCAGATGTCACTGTTGATATTATCAATCCCTATAAAATAACCAAATAATATTAAAAATATGTTACCAGTGATGACCCAAACAAAAACATGTTAGTATTTTATAAAAGTGTCTTCCTATTAAAATAGGGCTGTAGTTCAGCGAGATCGATATTTATGGTGTTTTTTTTCTATAAAGGATTGATTATGTACAAATATAACATTTATTAGAACATTGATTTGCTATTAATGTATTAAAGACGTACGGGGTCTTACATTAGTATATCGAGTTTCCTACAAATAAGTTGAAAATGATATTCTTCTCGTTTATAGCCAACCTCTGACCCATTTCAAAAAAGAGAATTCCACTTTCAAATATGTGTGTTGTTGCTTTTTATAAATACCATAATATTCGTAAGTATAGATCAATGATAGAATTTGAGTGCCAGACACATTTAAATAAGCGGGCACTGGTACGGTCAGGACTGAAAGGAACTATTTTTAATAAATGGTTTTCCTTTATCCTTCCGGCACGTACGAGTGCGTGCCTACCTTCATACAACATTTAAAAAGAAACCTTTGTATGCTCTAGACCTGCTCTATATCTTACATACTCTATGGCACTTGGAATTCAAAAGTTCGTTGCCGCACTTACAAAAGTTTGCCAACTTGAGCTAGTTCTATCCAGTCCACCTCATTACACCATATTCCTATCATGATCTAGCTATATTCCAGTCCACCTCATCACACCATATTCCTATCATTATCTAGTCATATCCAGTCCACCTCATTACACCCTATCTCTATCTTGGGCTAGCTCTATACAATCTGCCTAATTACAACCTATCCCTATCTTGGGTTAGTTATATTCAGTCTACTCATTACATCCTATCTTTATCTTGAGTTAGTTATATCCTGTCCACCTCATTACCTCTTTCAGTTCTAGTATAATGTTATCCTCAAAGGTTCCCCGTTGGGTTTGCCTGTCAATACCCTGAACACGGTTCTAGAATATCCCATTAGCGCTGCATTTCCTGCCCACCGTAATCTACGAGATTTGATTAGCCTAACAATATATTGTGATGATTACAGGGTATGCAACTCATCATTATGTAACCTCCTCCACTCCCCAGTAACCTTATCCCTCTTTTGGACTAAATATCTTCCCAAGCACCTATTTTCAAACATCTTTTTTTTTTTTTCTAATTAAGGCAAGAGACCACGTTTCACACCCATAGAGAAAAAAACCGGCAAAATGATTGTTTTGTATAATCCAATTTTACATTCCTTGACAGCAGGATAGAAGTTAACAACTTACTGAGCGAGTAATAGCATACATTTCCGACTGTAATATTTTTCATAATTTCAGTATCTGTCAACACAATTTAATAATTAATCCACTATGTTTTAAAAGAAGTGAGGCAACCTATGTCCTGAATCCACGTGTCTGGCCACTGAAGTGAGAGACCTGAATTTCTTCCTGACATTACACCTGGACACCAGAATTACCCGCTTTATTGACCGAATAGTATAAGGCTTCAATGTCGAAATAGACTGACTGCGGATAACGGAAAGATCGGGTTCGAATCGCTTCCAGGTGAACTGAAGGTTTTTCCCAAAAAAGTTCCACTCTCCATACACGCAAATACGGATAGCCTGCCTCTAAAATTAAAGTAATAAATTGTCATAATTAGTATTAGTAGTAGTAATTAGTAAAACGCGGTTACAAAAAATAAACAGAATTTGAAGTCGAAATCGAATTGATGTTTTGGTATTTGAGCTTTATTACACTAAGCCTAAAGTCTCGAGCTACTTTCCCGCGTCAAGGTGTAATTTTTCAGTATGTACGTACGTGATTCAATGTTTGTGAACGCTCTTTATTCGTACCGATTGTTAATTCCAATTCATAAAGTGTATAAATGAAACGCTGTGCAACTACAACTCGTTGACTTGAAAGCCGACCATGAGTCAACGTGGTTGTTTTTTCTGATAGCTTCTATGTAGACGACGATTTCAAAAGCTCATTACATAATTCGCCATAACACATTTTTCACGTCCATTACTGTTTCTATGGCCTAGATCAGTTTTTTATTCAGGCCATATATTTTCCACTACCAGCTAGCTAGGCCTGTCATAGCTTCAAATGCCTTATAATCTAACTTAAGACTAGTACAGACACAACATCCAGTCCCCGGTCGTCAATTTATCAATATGAACGGATAAACCCATATTTTCATCAATGATAAATGCCGGGAATCAAGCCCGGGACCCTCAGCTCAGTGGGCAGACATGCTACCAACTGATCTAAGGTGTCGGACTCGCCTTAAAATATGAAAGAAAAAAGATAATAGAAAAGGACAAACCTGAATATTTCAATAGTAAAACCTTGGCCCTGTGCCCAGGTGTAATTTTAAAATCAAAATTTGAATTGATGTTTGGGAACGTTAGCTATCAGTAGACCTATAAAATATGATTCTCAATATATCATTATTCGCCACCCGCATCGGTGGTCAAATGGTCTAACTCATCACTCTCGTGTTGGAATAGATTGCTGGGGAGATCGGGGTTATAATCCCGTCAGTACCGAAGGTAGATTTTCGTAAATGGTTTCCATCCTTTCCTCCACACAAATGAAGTTAGCCTAAATTTCCTATAAAATTATACCTTCCCCATCCTTACTCTATTAGCGTAGTTAATATATGCGTCATAACCGAATGGATAGTAAGATGCGGTGGAAAAAAAAATTGCCTTTATTCCCGCTGGTAATGTTAAGGGATCCGTAAGACGTGATCTTCTATTCCAGCGTTTTTCAAACTGTACTCCACGGAGCCCTTGGGCTCCACCATATTTATCTCAAGATCCTTGAGACAATTTTAGAATTATTTTTTTTCACATTATGAAATAGAATCAGTAATTAGGACTCTCAAATTTTTTTTTTTAATTTGAATAAAAGACGTTTGCCAAAGGCGCAGCCAGAATTTATGATGTTATCCTTTTTTGTTTACAATTTTATGCTTGTAAAATTTAACTGTGCTTATTGAAATTTTATAATATTAGTGAACTTTTTTGTGAGGGCTTCTACATGTATTTTTTCTAGTGTAAGGGCTCCTCCGATATAAAATTATTTCATATTTTCATATTCATAATATTAAAATATAGAAAATCTACCATGTGATGATTAACAGGTACTTTTTTATCCTCCATAAGATACTTTCCTGTGTCATTTGTTTGACGTTGAGGCTGTACGCGTAAGTTTGACACATACAGTACACTTTCAAAGGTACATTTCCAAACGAGAGGCCAAACCACCGTTTTCAAATAATCGGTTACTAGGAGGGTGATCTAATAAAATAATCACGACGTGCATATTTTCTAGCTTGCTTTTTTATAATACCGTATCATCTCACCCTACTGTACCATTGTACCTCCCATACTTCTCACAAAGAAGAGAAATTTTAGAGCGCTGATTATTTATAATATAACAGGGTGGGGTGAAACAGTTTAGACCAGCGTTTCCAAAAGGTTTCCGCGGAAACCTGGGGTTCCGTGGAAGGGTCAAAGGGGTTCCGAGATCTGTCTGAGAATTAAGTTATATCTAGTATCAAACAGCGCGGGCGGAGCGGGGTGGCGGGCGGTGCACCTGTCGAGACAGCCTAATTTTATTGCTATTTAAGTAAATATGTGAAAAAATATTTCATCTTCACATTAATAGTTACTTTTTTGTACGATAAATGTTTTATATACTTATAATAATAATTTTTTATTTATGATTAATCTTCTTTTCATGTCAAATATGAAAGTATTCAAACTACACTACAAGGTACAATCACTTTTGTTTTATCAATAATGGGTTCCGCCTAAAAAAGTTGTATCAATTAGTTGCGTCAAAAAAAAAATTGGGAAACCTTGAGTTAGACAATCTCTGCTGAGGAAAGTGATGGACAACGTGCTGAGGTTTGGTTTGCCTGACGTCCGGTGACGTCCGGTTTTCAAAAAGTGAAAAAGTGTAGTATGTAGTTTGCTTTTATTTATATAATGAATATTTACTTTTCAATTAAAGTGTTAATTTTCAAGTTACTAATAGTCTAATTGTTTCGACCCCACCCTGTATATATATATAGCAGCGCTTCTTACTACCTGTTCAGGTTATAGCATATGATGATTACTCTAATTGGGTGCTATAGAGGACGGAAGCCTTTAGAGATATATCTACCCAGAGTTGCATAGAGGGAGGGTGGGAAACCATTTAGGTAAAAAACACCCTGCATAGACCCAACTGGGATTCGAACTCATTTTCCCCGTCAACAGCAGGTCAGTCTAGCGTGAGAGGATGCATTAGACCTTAGGTTGTAAGGGGTAGTGTAGGTTGGGGTCCTTTCATCTACGTTCACAATCATGCATTCATGATGGAAGGAAAGGAATTATACATTCGGGATGATAAAGAGGTGAGGGGGGAAGAGTAATTCCTTTTTCTAACACGGATTACTGAGTGACAAGGGAAAAACTTGGGAAACAAAAAATTTAGAATTTTTTTTATTAAATCAACGTTTTTGTTTGTTTTTTTAGTGATATCTGTATTGTCTAAATTAGGGTCTTGACAAATTGTGAGTTCCGTACTAATAGGGTAAAGATGAGGGAAAAATAAATTTAGAGAAAATGTACTAGCAGTTTCATGGAAGTAAGATGGGAAAAAGTTTTTTTAAATCACCCTCTATATACCCGGAGAGGGTTCAAACCCCAACCTACCCGGTCACCGGTAAAACATAAGATACAAGCTCTAAGATTAGTCCGCGTGCCCACCTATACTATTGACATGAAATGTTGATTTTATCAATAGTTGTATTATCCCACATACAATCCAATGTTTGTGTGAATTAACTCTTAGAAAATGTAAACATTTTTGCGGCCAAAATATACAATATTTTAATATATAATTATTAATATAATGTTATAGATTTTGATAACCAGGGCTGTGCGAAAACTTTGAAATGTCAAAGATTAAAGGAACGCTTCCTCCGCTTTGACTTCGACAATAACCTTCGCAAGAAGAAAAATTTGATACAATATAATATTATAAACTGTGAAAATATTTTAAATATTTGCTAAATATAACGTATTTCAAAATTGGTCATTTTTAGAACTTTTCCAAATCGTCTTTTAACACCAACTAGGGATTAAACGACATATAACGAAAGCATAAATAAAGTCATAGTTTATCATCAAAAAAAGAATATAGTGTTCTTTCTTTTTTTCAATCACAGTCTCCCCTAGATGCATTTAAGGACTAATTTAAAAAGTAAATGTAGTTTTATGTGACAAAAACAACACCCTCATCTTCTACTTCGGCTTTGCTTCGCATGTTTCTAGTGGCAATAATTGACTTGATTTTTAGAGGAAATTATAGGTATCGCCGTAATACAATTGTGAAGGAGATATATTTATATATAAGTATACATCTATCCGCCTCGATGGCATAGTTAGCTAAGGCGCTATTTTCATTTTGAGCTAGATTACTGAGGACGGAAGATCGAGCCTCGAAACTCGCTCAGGTGAACTGGGGTGTTTTTTCCTAAACGGTTTTCCACTCTCTCTCCACGCAAATGCGTGTTCACTTCCTCTATAGTCAACCTTCCCAATTCATAACCTTTTAGCGTAATTAGTACTTAAGCGTATAGTCCTAAGGGTAGTAATACGTGGTGCTAAATATAATAATAGGTATACATTTCTTTTAGCATCTCGTGCAGGGACGTTATTTTTATTTACAGAGCCATATTTCAAGTGTAAAATTCCCATCCTCGTCAACACATTTGTCAAATACATATTCTGAAAACTCTGGTCCGTATTGGTATGCTAGGGTGGTTAAGTTAGGTTAGGTATTAGGTTAGTTTGTTTCACAATATTCACGGTAGACCTTTGCAATGACACGACGCGCACGGGTTTCATGACCATGGGGTACGGAAGACGCGTGTTGAATCGATAAGTATCTGACTAGAAATGGCATGTGCATGTGGCGAGTTGATAAATAAACAGTGAGATGTAAACATTAGACCTGTGGCGAGACGATGGATGCCAGTTTATAGATTCGCTTCGGCATCACTTCAAATTATTTGTTTTAAATAACCTCAACACACCTCTATTGATAATATCTGACAGCTGCGGATAAAATGATTTAACGTACGAATACTTAAAATTCGTTCTAAGCACTTTTATAGCGGTCACTTCTTATAAAAAATAGTAATGTGGTGTTATTTCATTCCATCCCCACCACCCCACGCTCTAAGTAAATAATTAATAACCTATTACCTTAAGAGAACTAACATAAACAGCTGACTCTAAAAAAAATGTAAATTTCTCAACTACATCCATTTATCTCGGTGTGTCGCTGGACGTGGCCTTACGTGCTCATTACGCGTCTGGATCGGGAAATGTCCTCCTCGTTTATCTGAAGCCAAACGTAAAACCCTCGCTGATCATTTTGTTAGGGTCTCCAGTTTGATTCCAGGATACGCTCCTCTTGAAAGCCGGGACGTGATTCGTCCGCACTGTACCTATCGCACTGACCCGGAACAAAAGAACGTTTAGCTTGTTCAACCTTATCATGAATTTGGTTTTTTGTTAGAATGGTTTTAGGGATAGGCATTTGTTTAACAGTCATATTTTGAAATAACCCTCATCGGTGGGCACACAGACTAGGGTGTCAGTCTCATCTGCTATGGTTTGACGGTGACGGGGAGGTATTGGTTTGAAATCTTGCCAGTTGTACTGAGCTCGTCTTCCCTAATCGTTTCCCAATCTCACTCCACGAAAGTTCTGGCTTACTTCCTCTAAATTCTATCTTCGGCTAGCCAGGACAGGTAGTAAGACATGAGGCACATTTTTTATTTATATATTTATAAGAATATATAGCCAGGATTGTAAGACAAAGGGTTTTTTAAAACCCTTTGCGTACCTACTATTTTCTATTTCTTATTTTTTATTATTTATTTAGCTACGTTTTAAATGTTATAAGTTTTTAAAGTTAAATATTATACATTGACGGGTCTAAAAGGGATAAATATTACTAAACATATTAAATTCATTGTATCACTATATCTATTTATACTAAAATATTAAGTACTAAATGATAACTTTTCATTTAAATGTTCATTTTTAGAAAGACACCAGCAGCTAAAAACATTAATAGTAATTTCCACCTCACAACAATCTTTGATTATTTTGAAAGAAACTATATAAATACACAAAGATGTATATGTGTAGATATATATACTACCGAAACCTCATTATGTCATTATTCATCATTGGCACTAAACTTGTTATTTAAAAAATGTTTAGCTGAAAATCTATAATGATAATAATAGATTAAATATCCTAACTATTATGGCTATTAAGTATAGCTATAGCGACATCAAAATATCATAAATCCAAATATAACACCTGGACACGGGAATCGAACATAGAATCATTGGCTTAGTAAGTCAATGACCTTATTATTTAATTAATCATGATATATGCATTCGTACAGTTGTAACTGTACTAATGGCAGCACAAAGCATTCCCGATTCTAATATGGCTGCGTTATCTGATAGCTCACGATCTTAATTGATCGCTCATATGTAGCTGACGTTTTACACACGTCCATCACAGACTCAGCCTTAAAATATGAGTGAAAAATTACCCTGGGCACGGGATGTCTCCTGTATAGCTCAGTGGTGAGAGCATAGGCGTAGATACTAAGACAAAAGTCCCGGGTATAATTATAATTATAATAGATATACCAATAAATATGCGTATTTTCTAAAATAAAATTATTACTCTGTTGTTTAAGTTAATTTATTTCAGGACTAGATAAAAATCATTAAAACTAACGTAGTATGTAATTTTTTAATTTTTTTTTTTAGCAATACTGCTTTTCTTATTTATACGTAGTGGGATTGATTTTATTGTATTCTTTATTTGCATATGAAGAAATGGTAACGAGTGTTTCTCTCTGAAGAATTATTGACTTTTCTCTATAGGAGGTGACGAACTTTGCAAGTGGGGTATAAAGGTAAACTCTGCTGACAGTATTTTCCGTCAGGTTGGCTGGAAAGAAGGAACTTTTAGAAGGATCCTTTAAGAACCGCCAAACTTTTTGTTTCTTTCCCTTCTTGAAAATGTTAGTAGCAAACTTTAAAGGAAATATTATCCTCAAGTTTAATTAATCAAAACGCTTAGATTCAAATAATGGTTTTATTAATTCTTAAGCAAACGTAATTTATAAAATAATATCTTAATTTTAAAAATAATGGAGACATAAAATGAATATTACTTAATGTAAATATTGATTTTAAAAATATATACAGGGCCCACCTAGTATGAATATAAGGCATTAAGATAATCTTAACCATACTCTCAGTGTTGAGTCTGTCTAGTTATTAATTATATTATCATTCTATGACGAGTCACTGTTAGTGGTTGATTGTTTCTTCTTATTTTTCACTACGGTTTGATGCCCTTCTGGAATATAGGCATACATTCATTACGCTAGTAGGATATGTTTGAGGAAAGTAGAATTTAATAAGAAATATACTCGGGGAGGGAGTGAGAATCCATTTATTAAAAAAAACACCCTTGGTATACCTGACCAAGATTTGAGCTTCGCTACAGACAATCCAGTACAACACGAAAGTGATGCGTTAGACCACGTGGACGCTGATGTAGGACAATGTTACTTTATTTTATATAACTTATAATCATGCTGACCATGTATTTTTTTTATAGAAAAGGCAGGACATAAAAATACATTATAAGGGCGACTACATTTTTAGTATGTATTGTATATGTTGAGTATGAAGTTGAAACACAGAAATATATTTATTAAAAAACCTTTTCATTGCTCAATTCAAGATAATACTGAGTTACATCAAGTAAAATAATACTTAAAGATCATTAGTTGCATTGTCACTTTCAAGGAATAAATATTAGTGTCAAAAAACCTGTTCAGACAGAATAATATCTAAATTTTAATTTTAATCTGACATTCATAATTGATTATAACTAAATCAGTTGATTATCACTTAGATACAATACTTCACTACAAAATCTATAGTAAATAATAGCATTGAAATTAAAACAACTATAGTAACAAATAATAGTTAATATCAAATAAACATCTTTGAGAGACGTATATAACAAAAAATTAAAACGTAGATACCTTCTTCTCTTTTTATGATGATTTATATACATCTTATATTAGATAGAAACTTTAATTATAATTGGTCGTGTGAATAGAACTCGTAAATAAAATTTCTCAAACAATAAAACTTAAGGGTGATGTTTGTGGTAGCTAACTACAAAAAGAACTACCTTTGGTAGTACTTGGTTAAAAAGCAGTACCTATGAGTGTACTACCACCTATTCTGTAGGAAAACCAGACATAAAAAACTAATACTGTTCTGCCAAAACCAGTACGCATTGTTTTTCTAGTTAGAGCTAACATTATTATGTGTTTATCCTAGTGATATTTTTATTCTGACAGCTATAAATGTGAAAAGCGAAATATCGGCGAGTTAGGTTGTTTGGGACTGTATATTTAGTTTTAATTTTACACATTAATACGTAGGCCCATTTTACTGAATTCTACTTATTTTCAAAGATATTATATAAAACTACATATTTTGCGTGGATTTTTTAATTGATGTATTATTTTTATACTTTTCTTGGAGAAAATACTTTTAAATAAGGTTTCATTAATTATCAGGCAACCTTTATTTTCATACAGGAATAACTCTAGTTAAGGGAGGGCAATGAGCAAAGTCCAAGTCAGGCATGGTAGCTTGTCAGAGAGGAACACATTTGCTATAGCGTAACTTTTGTGTCTGACATTTCTCGTATTGTGAAGGATAGAAAATGCGGCGTTGCCAGATAGTGGCCTCAGCAGTATGTTTCTTACGCAGCGTGTCAGTTTGTAAATACAAGTCAACGAGTTGTAAAAAAAAAAATCGTGGATCTGATTAGCTCATTTTCACGTTGTTCTTTGGTCGAGAGAATAAACGGATATAAAGCGGTAAGGCAAAGAACAAATGACGAAAACGTAACAGAAAAGCAATCAACGAAATGTAATTTGAAGTATGTCACAAAAGTACGGCGAGTATAACGGTCTTTTGAAAATCAAACAGGACCAGCCATTATTATACGTGTAAGTGTAGTATTAATAGCGACTAGTATGTCGAGATCAATCTTGGAAACTGACTTTAAAAATCTAGGGTGGTCTAATGTTCACTTGTTTTCAAGGAAGCCGGCAACAAAAGAGGTTTCATTGAAAGTTTGTAGTATTTATATTATTTCTAAAATCAGTTATATTTTATTTGGAGTATTTATTAGTGTTTTTTTAGATTTTAGACGATACAACTCGTTAAATATTATTTGTACGTGTGTATGTTTATAAAAGTGTTTTTCCTTAACCAGCACTTTCTTCAGAAATTCGCAGCCATAAGATTGAATTTTGTTTAAAAATATATGGGTGTATTATTAACTTAGGGAAAGGAGGTTTATTCAATGTTACATAATATTTTCACATTATTACATTTCTACTATATATTTTAACAGATTTTGCTACATATTTATGTACATATTTTAGAGGTTAGTACTGCATAAAAATCCTAGCTCTAGTAATAAAATTTTCAATAAATAAGAAATATTTTAATGTATAATTTTTATAAATGTATATCTATTATCAGAAGTAATAAGTGTAAACATAATTATATTTTCATTTCTATGCAAGTATTCCAGATTAAAGGTCATGCATGTCCCGTCTAATCTTATTCCTATAGGACATAAAATACACTTTGAATAAACATCTAAGAATTGTTTTTATTTGATCTAGAATTATTTTAGATTTTGAGTTATATAAATGCTCATGTTGTCTATTAAGTAATTGTATAACCATATTCATAGTAAATAAGGTTTTTTTTTATCTGTATTGAATTTAGTTACAACTCTTCAGATCGAAACTCGTGACTGTCTATTGAATGCGCAAATGGTCTCGTGGATGCTTTTATTTATTTTTAGTTTCATAAAAAAAAAATCTTTAGCAATCGGAAAGCATTGTGAAGTTTGGATCAAAAAAAACCTTTTAAAGTACCCACCCATCCCTCCGTCGGGCGCACCTAAAAAAAATACAATACAAAACAACCCTAGACTTTCATTCAATCGTCCCCTATACATAGGGCGGGGAATAAATATATACACTTATGATTGTATATATATATTTATGAATATATATATAGGCCCTATATATGTGTATATATGAAAACCTCTTTGAATAAACAAACAGCATTACTCAGAGTGCGCTAGGAAATAAAATATTGTAGTGAGCCAAGCACGGCTGTTTCAGTCATCCATTCGGCTTTACCGACAGAGCCTTCTTCCTTCTGTGTGATGCTGTCTTGGCTGGAACATCCCGTGAAAAGTGAGGGGATTTAAACCTACCCTTACCTTACCTGTCTCTTATCTACCATTGTATCTCAGCGCTCGTCTGCTTCCAGTGTGTGCACGGTCAATTCGTGAACTATGATGCTAGCAGAGAAGGAACTTTCATAAAATACAAACCAGGTTTGATTTTTCTGTGGTCATTGGTAACATTTTTTTTACATTATGGTACAGCTCCCAAAATTTTACTATTTATATAGTATTGTTATTTTAAAAAAAAGGACTATAAAAGTATCAAATTTAGTCAAAATTCATGTAAATATTTTTCACCACAAAATAATTGGCTTTTACAATAAACATTTTTCATATTTTGTGATTAATTTATAATATTTTTCACGGTCTTGGTATTTTTCTCCAGTGGAGAGAGATATTTAAATCTTTTTTTTAGCGTAGCGTTATAACTTAAAAAGGGATGGAAGGGGTTCCATGCTAAGTTCAGTGTTTTTTTGCTGCTTTAATAACAAAACACCTTTTAGCCGAAATAAATAAAATATTTATCCTGTTTATACAGTAAAACCTACCTTAAACAGAATCAGAAGGGTCAAGGATATTTTCTCTCTAATGACAGGTTTCCGTTTAATGAAGGTGTGTATATAAATTAAACCAGGGACATGCACGCAATTGAGATAAAATAAAATAACGTACTCGTTATTTATTCACACTATAATTTGTCCTTAATGAGTAAAATTTCCAGTCGGGGAAAAAAATTGAATTTAAATACAGGTAGTGCTGTGCCGTTAAAAACTGAATTCCAAAATGTGATTGACAAGTCATTATAGGGGAAACTGGGAAGAACAAAGATAAGATTAAGAGTAATACTGTGTAAAATTCTGTAAGCAAGGTAACAAAACAACTACGAAGAAGAAAGTAAATATAAGAGACTTCACATTTCAAATCCTCTTAAAATAAGTAACGAAAGAGATAGAGAAAAAAAAATTTTTTGGTAGAATATACAGGATTACCTGAAATTTTTCTAAACGATGCACTACGGAACATTAGAAATGTTTCATATAAAGACTTATTTTGATTTCAGTTTCTGCGTTGGACCATTACGTTTAGTCCAGGGAATGTAACAACTTTTTCTATCCCTAAAGTCACTGGACCGGAAAATATTTCCGTCCTAAACAAGTTTCTGTTTAATAAAGGATCCGTTTAAGGCATATTTCACTGTATATTCAATTTAATTTACCATACATAATACCAATAATCCAAACAGTTCTTGAATATTTGTCATAGGCATGGAGGCATTTATTGATAAAGTTTTAAATAAAAATTAAAACCCTTAGAAAAATTTCGTTAAGTCTCTCCTGACAAATATGTATTTAATGTTGATATTACTATGTGTAGTAAATTAAACCAGACGTTTCTACTGGAGAAATATTTAATCTATTCTGTCCCAAAATGTTTTTTGCTATAAAAACTACAAAAATACTGACTATAACTCGCGGTGCATTCCATTCCACTTTATTGTTAACTTTTAAGCATCAAACATTATACCAAATAATAATTATTATTCGATCTTTTGGGCCTCTTGGAGGTGAGAGGAACAAACTGTCCCAAAGGATCAGGCAAATGTCCAAAAGATTGGAGTCCTTAGGTAAGGAGCCCCTATACTCCGAAACTTGAACTATATTTTATTAAATTTAAACTATAATTATTAATATTTTGAATGTAAACTAAATACATAATATTTTGTAGTCATAAATCATCATAATATTATGAATTAACTATTTTTATCTGTTCTGCATAGAGTCATACTTTAGTTCCGGGATAAATTGTTACAGCTACACTCAGCTATTTACATGGCCTATAATCTAGAGAATCCTACAGCATGGACCTGTTAGTTTAAGGACTTTAAGAAGTTTTAATACCACGTTGTCAAAGAAATGGGTGAATGGTTTGGGCATTCCTTCTTCCATCTTTTTTTCTCTCTCCATAAATCGAATACTAAATGCCCTTAGAAGGAGGACCAAAAGTTTAGAGACCAATTCTCAAAGTAAGACAAAATAGAAAAGTTAGTAGATCTACTCTCACGTATTAATAAGTCACGTGACCTGAAGTGCAGATATTTTAAATGTCTAAAAAATAACATTAATAATATGGTAGTTAAATGTGAATCAATGTTGACAACTGTCCCCGGGGTATAGTGGACAGCGCACCTGTCTACCAACTTTGGGGTCCCGGGTTAATTTAAAGGCTGGTACTGTGGGTATTTTTCCGGTAATGGGAATTAGCCCAACAATTACCACCTATAATCTACTTAAATTAATCATTTAAAAAAATCCTGACCTGATCTATTTTATTAAAACTGTAGGCCTATCTGTTTTCAACCTTTTACTTTTTTTATTTATAAACAATTTTTATACTTTTAAAATATTTTTTATGTATCTTGATGTTTTAATGTTTCAGCATCATAATTGTAGAAGTGTAATAAAACAAAATATTGGTATAAGTATACAAAATACGGAAAGTGAGGCAAAGTTTTCAAAAAAGAGACATTGTTTGGTCGATTTGGACCAATTTACTATAACAATCTAGCCTAAAGTTTCCTCTATTATGCTAATATAAAACTGCTTAATACAAATTAACCTTACCTCGCTTAGGTTAAGAACGTGACTATATTTTGTCCTAATAATCCATCATAAAATATTGAGCTATAATATATAAAATCTAGTGCAGCTTTGGCTGCAAGTTATCTCGCTAAAATTGTTCTGGTATTTTTGTTGGACACATTTCATAATCTAGTCTAATAATGTATGTTTGGCGTTGACGTCACGTTTTCTACAGGGTGAACTTAGATGATATTTTAAGTCAATTAAGTGAAAGTTAGAAGAAAACTTTAATTATTACGCTAGAGGGAAAATGTAAAACAATTCGGGAAAAAAAACACATTTAGTAAACTTTATCGGGATCGAACCCAGACCTCTCTGTCATTGGTAGTCCAATCTATTGCGAGAGTCGATTCCTTAGACCATGCGGCCACTGAATCGGTTATATATACGAATATTTTAAGTATGAAAAACTTCGGTTTTAACATTCGCAAAACTTTTTATAGTAATCCAGTTAATTTAAGAAAAATGTATTATTTTAATGTCTAATGAATATTTCAAACTTTTAACAACTTTTTTTTATCACCACGACGTACTTACTACCTGTTCAGGTTATACGTATATATGATAGTTACTAAAAAGGGGTAGCGATGAAGAAGGTGGCATCTGCGTGGAAGGATAGTGAGAAACTATCTGGTAAAAAAAAAAACACCCTCAGTAGACGCGACGGGATTCAAACCCTGATCTCCCCATCATCAGCAGGCCAGTCTAACACGAGAGTAACGCCTTAAACCGTTCAGCCACTGAAGCGGGTAAATGTTTGCTCATCTCTAGAATAAATACATGTTTTATTTTAAAATATAAATTGTGTTATTCTTGGTTTCCCAGTGCTTGCGCTTTACAATGTTTTGATAAGTTAATTGAAGAGAATCTAACTTGTAAACAAACCTTGAGCTAGAATCTTGGCATTGTTTCTTTTTTAAAAGAAATTTCATAAATGAACTTTGTAGAAATATTAATACATCATATTATGAGCGTTCTCTAGCCTTCAAGCTCTTTTCTAAAGGTTGACAAAATGTCTTCTCTTTATTGTTTTCAATTATTTAATGAATTTCTTATTATGAAAATATTAATTTTGAGAAGAATGGAATTCGTAATAAAAATGCTTTTATTAGTCAAATTATTTTCATTTTCTGCATAATATACAATCACTGAATTTAAGTGAAGTTTTGTGCATGAATTTTCTAAAAATAAAATATATGTGTTCACACAATAAGATAGAAAAATAAGCTATAAATGAATAGTTCTATTATCATGTTTTACATAAAATAGTACCTATTCGCTAGATTTTAAAATTTGAAAAACATTAGATCCATGACTTAAAACATTGTTAATTCGGTTGTTTTAATAAACTGCTAACGAAAAATTTTTTATATATTCATAGGAATAAATGAATTTGCGTATAACCCAAAAACGCGGTTAATAAAAAAAAATAATAATATTAATATAAATTGTAATAAAATGAATTCGTGCCGACACCCACTTTGTTACTATCAGTATATTCTGGTGAAGGAATGCGTAAAATTAACGACTTATAACTTTGTGCTTTTAATTCTAAAGTTAATTACTTATAACTTTGTGCTTTTAATTCTAATTATTGTCAAACATCAACAAAATAAAAGGCCTTCATCTGACAGCTAGTTGGATTCTACATCTACTTTCACGGATCCATACGTTATATAATGTAATCTGCATCCGTCACTTTTATCAATACTTAAGAAAATAACACTAATATTAGATAAACATGTTTTCATGGTTGTCCACAAAAAAATTGTTTTCAAATATCTTAAAGAACGTTATGATGAAAATTAGATTGTATCTAATCAATAAAAAAAATGGTAATGATACTTAATTTTTAGCTTATGATAAATTGTACCAGTATTTGCCCAAACAGAGATGTGATATCTTAGATTATTAACCAAATAATGTATATAGGTATTTATTTATTTACGATGATGTATTTGCAAATGCTTATGTTAGATTTTATATTCTATTTTTTTTATTCCTTTTTTTTTTTTTTTTTTTTTTTTTTTTCGAAAACGTCTTAGTCGAAGACCTATCGTGGGGCCATTGATAAATGTGGTAAAGAGCGGCAGGACATCGAGGAAGCATGTGTATCGTATAATATGTTGTCGAATGTTTGGCTCGTTTGTCATTCTGTCGAACGGAGGCCGGGGGGGGGGGGGGGGGGGGAGGCCTTGTGTGTGCTTCCTGTCGCGCTTTTCCCCATGAATGAGGTGCTTCATCATGTATGGACATATATTCATATCGGATGCGCATAAATTGGAGACGCCCCTTTCCCCCCAACGCCCCCTCCAACCCTTGGCGTACTAGCTAACTAACTGCTAGAGCGCGTAAATAACCTAATAATATTATATAACTAGCTTCGCACCCTTGGAGCTGGATTCACTTTGTTGACGATGGCTTTTTAAGTACAGATAACTTTCTCACTCTATCTTTCTCGCCCGATTTTTAATTCCTCCATATTTCTCTTTCCCTTCCCGCTTTATCTATCTATCCATCTATCTCTCCCTCTCATTTCTCCTCTCTATCGTTTACCTCTCTCTTACGTTCTCTTTATCACGGTTTTAATATATCTTTCTCGCCCTTTTTTATATCTGTTTATCTACCACTACCTCTCTTTGACTCTCTCTTTTCCTTTATTTTCCTCTTTCTATCGCTGTATTATTCTATATTTCTCTTCCTCTTTTATCTATTTATATCTTCCTCTCTTTGCTTCTCGCTAGTCTCCTCTCTTTCTCTCTCTCTCTATATTTGTTTTACATTAATATTTCTCATCTTCTCTTTCTATACATCTATATTTTCCTCTCTCCCTCTCTATCTCTCTTCATCAATCCCTGTACTCACGGTGTTATCAAATTAGACCTCGTGTACAGTACCTAGTTAGACATCATTCCTGGAGCGGTTAGAGAAGAGATTCAAAGCCCAACATTGAGACGAAATTTGCAATGATGAAACGAAATGACTGCAGGCTACGCCGTATATCCTGTACTTTATGTTCGAGGCTGCTGTGGCAGTATAATATTCGAAACCCTTACTTTACAAATTGAAGCCTCAATAGAATCATTGTTACAACTACTTGAATATAAAACTTCCGCGGGGTATAAACATTCGTTAATATATTCTCTGGTGTTTTCAACATATCCATTGACCAGAGGGGGTTGACCATGCAAAGTGTGTGCCTGAATTTTAGATCGGAGGTCAGTGTTGAATACCAGTAAGATGTTTTGGGGTTCTTCCATATTTTCTTTATGAAAATTTACTATGTATCTTTCTTTCATTATCATCCACAACTTTATCTCCACTGTGAATAATTGAGTGTTAAAACATAGTGTGGCAGAGAGGATGATTTACTGTGCTTTAATACCCAAGCTGTTATAATTTCCTACACTCATAAATAAAACTGCTTCGGTGGCCGCACGGTCTAAGGCATCATATCGAGGTTAGAATCCCGGTCGAGTGTACTGAGAGTCTTTTTCCCTAAATAGTTTTTACCAACCTTCCTCCAATAAAATTCGGGTACACTTCTTATAAATTAAAATCTTCTTCGTCCCTAACTCATTAGCGTAATTATCACATATGCTCGTAGCCTTAACAGGTAGTAAGACGTGGTACTAATAAAAACCTCTTATACAAGTTATATTATCGTATTTAGTTGTTAGAGGTGTGTGAAAGTTCGAAGCATAGATTCATAGTCAAAGGTAAAATCTTCTTAGCTTCGACTTCGGCACCCACACTGACCTTTACATCTTTGAAACATTTCTAAGGAAAATGAAAACTTCGATATATTAAGAACATTTTTTAAATATCTTACTAAATATGATGACACTATACAAAAAATAATTATTTTTAGAGCAGCCATTAAAAAATATTTTAAAACCCAATTGTGTTGTGTAAGTATAGATACATTCATATACGTGAGTATAGAATAATATAGTGCTTGGTTTTGTTTTCTAAACCTTTCTCTTTGCCTTGATACAATTAATGAATAAATTTAAATTTAAAAGTAGTGTTAGGTGACAATAACCAAAAACCTTACCTTTATCTTCGGTTTCGGCTTTGCTTCCCATGTTTCAGGAACTTCATCTTTAAAACGTGAACTTTGCAGACGTCCACTAGTTTGTGTTAGTATCGCAAAAGTAATATATTATAGTCCAATGTTCATGGGAAGAAGCTTTTATAAAATATAAACTTTTTGTTGTTTTTAACACTGTTAAATTTTAATGTGTTATAAATGTTATTTTCGTTATTGATTAATTTAGTACCACGTCTTACTACCCGTTCAGGTTATAAGCATGCACTAATTATGCTAATGTGTTAGGGATGTGGAAGATTGAATTTGGAGGAGGTGTATCTACATTTACGCAGAGAGAGATAGAGTAAAAATAATTTAGGAAATAAACCTTAGTACACCCGACTGGGATCGAACCCTGATCTCCCTGTCATTGGCAGTCAAGTTTATCGCGAGAGTGATGCCTTAGACCATTTGGCCACCGAAGCAGGCTAAAGTTTAATAATATAGACCAAAAGCGGGAGCTGCAGACAACATGAGCTGACGTATCTTACATGAAATTAGATCTAGAAAATAGCCAATGAGGTTGGACTGTATACATACACACGTGGGTTGGATGTAAAGCTCATCTCATATTACTTCCTGGTAACGTGGAGGAGTGGATTCGAGTCTCTTGTTTGTGAATTGAGAGGGATTTTTCCTAAATGGTTTCCCACTCTCCCCTCGTGCAATTACGGATACATTTCCTCTCAATTCCACCTTCCTAAGAACTACCTCATTAGCATAATTTAAATGCGAATAGCACGGGTAGTAATAAAATTTATTAAAAGATAATAAATACTTAATCTATGGCATTAGGAACTCCAAATTTCATTGTTGCACATACAAAAGTGCTCCATCTATTCCTATCTTGAGCTAGTTCTATCCAGTCCACCTCATTATAACCTACACTTTCAGGTCCACTGTAATGTTAACTTCCCATCTGTAGCTAGGTCTTCTCATTGGGTCTGCCAGTCAATACTCTCAAGACGTTTTTAGATTCTCCCATTCGCCCTGCATAGAATTATATAATTAAAACTAATAATAGCAAATTTGGTAGTGAAAAATATATATATTTAGTAGTTATATTCCTCCGGTGAAAATTTCATAAAATGTAGATTTTTAATACACCCACTCCTATAGCTACTATTTTATAATCTTTTTAATTTATGAAAACAACTTAAAATAAATTTTAACATGTCCTTCCTTATAAATGTGTGGATTAATACTAGTAAAACAATCAATTAATTATGTAGTTTTGATCTCATTCCAAAGTGCAGGCTGTTGGGGTTAGAAACCTTTATACTTTCACATTAATAAAGAAGTTATATTTAGAACGTTATTTCAGATTGTCGCTACCTACGCCTGGGGGGACTTGGTATATATGCCAAATTCATTTAGTCAAGTTTGCCTTTGAAGGAGAGGGTGGGGATTTGAATCTTGGCCTGGTGTACTGAGGGTGGTCTTATCTTAATGGTTTTCCACTCTCACTCCACGAAAATTCTGAAGCATTTTCTTTAAATTATACTTTAGGGTTCGGCCAGACTGACAAGCGTGCGAGCGAGCGCGTGATTAGCTGATACCTCTCGTTATTTGTTGACGAGGAGGCTCCGAATCTTGGCTGAGTAAACCGAGGGTGGTTTTAACAAGTGATTTATTGTTGTGGTTTTCTCCTCCTCTCTCCACGCTAATGGTGATTCTTATTTGTAAAGGCCTACTTTGATAATATTGAAGTATTTTAACATATCAGTTTTACATATATATATATATATATATATATATACATATAAGTATGGTTTATGATCTTAACAATTAAATTAGGTCGTTAGTAGCAAGTGAGCTAATAATAAGAATTAAATAGCCAAAACTATTATTTATGCTTTTAGTGAGGATTACTCCATTTAGATATCATATTCTGAAAATTGAAAAATGACACCTGTACATGGGAATCGAACCCGGGACCTTTGGCTTATTACGCCAAAGCTCTAACCACTGAGCTATCCAGGTGTCATTTTTCAAATTTAAAAATATGATATCTAGATGTAGTAATTCTCACTAAAAGCATAAATAATAGCTTTGGCTATTTAATTCTTAGTATGCAATCCCGTACAATTATAATAATTGTACAAATGGCAGCAATAAGCCAACTACCGAGTCGCAGATGGCTGCTTATCTGATAGCTCGTGATATTAATATAATCACACACTTGTAGCCGACGATTTCCGCACGTCCATCATAGACTCTGCCTTAAAATATGAGTGAAGAATGACCCTGAGCACGGGACGAATCCTGGATAGCTCAGTGGTTAGAGCATTGGCGTACTAAGTCAAAGGTCCCGGGTTCGATTCCCGTGTCCAGGTGTCATTTTTCAATTTCCAGAAAGTGTGCTAAACCTATCGATAGTAATAAAAATGTCAAAATGAGAAGTTTTCCTAGTACTCGATGAACCTACATATAATAATATTGCCTGGCGCCTGTAAACTAGACTATACCGGGCCGAGCACGCACGCTTGAAAAATAGAGACAGTTCTATCTTTCAAGCGTGCGCGCTCAGTCGCTCGCTCGCGCGCTCCAGTATGGCCACCTCTCATTACAACCAATGTGTTCTATTTTATATTTTAGTCGCTCGCTCACTCAGTCTGGCCGCCCCCTTACTCGTTCTTACTTAACTATAGTAATTAATATATATGTGTATAGCACGAATCAGGTAGTATATACCTTCAAAAAATATATTTGTATGATACTAACCTAACTTATCCATGGAAGTTTTTGGCATTTACTCTTGAAAAATAAACTACAAACTTCATTCTTTGGCTGACTTTCTTAGTCTATTCCTCGAGAATTTGAACACTAAAGATAAGGTTAAGACTACACCTATTGCGCTCATAGAAACCTGATAAAAAAAACACAGATACAATTCTCGCGGGAAAATCCATATTTTTACTCGCGGGATAATCCATATTTTTAATATGGATAAAATAGTTGAAAGAGGCTTGAAGTAACCCTAATAATCTGACTTAATATATTATTAATGTAAAACTAGCATAAATATAACATAAAATGACTAAAAACTACCTTCATTTAATCTGTCAAGAATTGCACATGAGCCCAAAAATGTGGCAATAAAAGCCTCTGACGCTACTTTTACCACTTGGCGGAAATATTCGTTTCGTTTTATATAAAGTCCGTAGCATCATTTGCTTGGGGATATTATAAAAAATATCCATCCCAAGTGCAGCAAAGGGTAATTTAAAACTGGCCTCTCTAGAATTAAAGAGTCATCTCTCTAATTTATTCCCCTTTATTTCCCCTTTATCTCTTGTTGTTTTTCATGTTATTTCCTTACGAGTCTAACCCTGACATTACTGTCACCCTGTCGAGCACGGTAATCTTGGGTTAAATTGCTCGCCTCAGGGCCCGAAGTTGGTGGGTTCAAACCCAGCCGAGGACGATGGATTTTTCTTGATCGATAAAAGTCCGTATTGCAGCTTCTTTTGGAGGGGAAGTAAAGTCGTTGGTGTTATGTCAACTGTGGCATGTAAAATAACCCTGGAAGGTATGTGAAAATATCTTTTCCGGCAAAATTGGAAGGCCCTTTCACTCTTACCCATAGAAATTCTCTTGTGCTTATATAATCAATTGGTTCAGAAGGTGCACGTCAAATACATCAAATATATAAGGTTTTTTTATTTTTTTTCCCATTTGGGTTATACGCTTAAGTACTACACTAATGGAATAGGAATTGGGAATATTGGATTTAGAGGAAGTGAACCCGCATTTGCGTTGAGGGAGAGTGGAAACAATTTATGAACCCCCAGTTCACCCAACTAAGATTCGAACCTCGATCTCCCCGTCCTCGGCAGTCTAGCTCAACATGACTAGCGCGTTAGCTAACTACGCCACTGAGGCGGGTAAATAAATAAATTAATTAAATACTGTTAGCCTAAAACACCGTGTTCCAACAAGTGTCGATAATCTCCCATTTTGATTGCGCCTGTGATATAATCTCAGTTTCCGGAGTTTCTCATCCCAGAAGCCCATTTCCCGAACAAACTAAATGTATCCACTAGGGGCGCGGATTTGCATGTTTATGTCCGCGACGCGGTGCAGCTTGGCGCTTGTTTGGACTTTCAAATCAGGTGACGCCTCGTTCTGTCACCAGATGTACTGACTAAGTGAGTCGGTGAAACCACACAGCATAACCTCCTCGTTCATGAAAACATGTGCAGGATGAGGTAGTACCTTTGGCTAAGTCTCTAGTAAGGAGAACCCGGACTTTTATTACCTAAAAATTATTTAAATGTTAACTATATAAGATAAAAAAATCTAAAAAATAATTTAAATTAACAAAGTACAAATATGAAATCAAACTCTTAATTAATCGCACGACTAAATAAAACACGTACATTACTAATGGAAACTAAAATATACATGCAATGAAAGGCCTTTTATAACTAAGATCTTGCATTCGCTAAATATAATATTGATTTAATAAATATCCAATTCAGAAGTTATAGCTACCGACTCTCAACGCAGCCCTTCCAGCTTAATTGCAGTATCTCACCAGGAATGTTTATTTTACAACCAAACAAGCAAAGAGGATACAAAGTTTATTGCCACATTATCTTATCATTCTAACAAATGTGTGGTGAAAAAAAATGGTACGGTTCACCACAGATGCTTTCTCTTTGATCTTAAGATATACATTTTTACTTCAAAACTCGTAATATTTGTGAAAAGAAATAATATGCATTGTGGAAGAAACCACCAAATAACATAGGTAGAAAATATAAATACTTCTGCAGAAAAATTGAGAAAAAGAGGAATATCTCTGTCCACCAAAGAGCATAGCGATCAATTTCAATTATTGTCAAAGAGCTCTATAAAAAGGATATCTAATTTATTTACTTGTAGCTCAGAAACTATTTGTTTTATAGAAATATATTTCAAACAAATAATGTTTATTTTTTAATAATACTACAACTTCACAATGAAATGATATTCTGTATCTAAATATTTGCGGATATATGATAAAAAGGTGGAAATCTCTACTAAAGTTAAAGTAATTTTAATGGGAAAATTTGAATGTCAATATCATTTGTAATGTTAAATATTCCTGAATATAAAGTTTAATCAAAATCGGAAAAGTGGATTTTGAGCAAATTGATTTTTTTTTCATTTTATCTCTTTAGTTTTAGGACTAGATATCTATTTCCAAAAACCACTCGGGTGAAACTTATGAAAACCCCGATACCAATTTCTAACCAAATTAGAAAATGGTTTCGGCTCTAGGCCGAAATAAAGACACACAAACACACCAACGTTATCTAGAAAACCACTTTTTCGGTTTCATGGGGTCATGAAATGTCGACTTTTATCAAAATCCCGAGTTCGATTTTTTTGACGATCACAATTCTTCTTTCGCCGAATATTCAAGAGAAAGTAAAAATATGTGTGAGTTTTTATAAATTATAAATAGTATTCAAAATAATATAAACGTCTAAAAGATTCAAAAATGACTTAAAATTATTAAAAATAAAGCCTGACCTAAAAATCCAAAATTACTGAAAATTACTTACTAAAAAACGTTTCCCTAATAAGTGGATCATGAACAGATTTATGTACACCTGAGCATTGTCTAATAGGTACAAAAATAAAGACATACTCATCAAAGCCTAGCCGGGCTAATTAGTTATACATTCGAACATGAACCACACGTTCATTGGGCCAAAGGCAGGGAGAGATAATACCTTGCCATTAAGTCCCTTGTCATATAGAACAGAATTGATCTAAATATTAATAAATCACGCCAGCATTATTTTGTATGGGAAACAATATTTTGGAAGGCAACAAATAGAAATATAACATCAGTTTCTGAAAGGCCAACCATCCCAATAATCCTGTTGAGTTTATTAAGCATTCCTTAAAACGAAGTTGAACCCAGGCCAAAAATAGCCTTAGCCAACTTTTTTGTCCTACCAAGTCACAGTTTGTTTTTTTAATAGACTCCAGTATTGAGTTAGTAAATTTTGTGATTTTTGTACAAATCTATAACGCAAGACTTTTTTTTAACCACAAAATTTTTTTTCGTGGCATCGGGAACCCTATCTTAATAGCGTCCACAGCGCGTAACTTGAACAAATAGTAAGACGCAGTGATAAGACTCCATGCATTCACGTCTAATGTAAATTGTATATAGATTATGGCTTTGCTATTGAAAATTTGCTAACTTCGATATGATAATCTTCGAAGTAAATGATTTTTTTTTATTACTTGATAAAACTCAAGAAATTGCTGTCGAAAAAGTATCGTTTTCTGAAATTTAATTTTTATATTTAAAACCTTTGGGCACATCATCGGTTTATAAGATTTTCTTTCTTTTTTAATGGATGAAAATTTATTTGGTAGAACTTTATAAATTACTGTCGAAAATAATTGATTCACGTTTTAAATATAGTACTACCCACTTCGCTGACCCCATGTCATAAGCGTCACTTTCGCAAGAGATTAAACTTCCGATCAAGGCGGGAATATCGAGGTTGGAAAACCTGGTCGGGTGTATTGAGGGTGGTTTATCCTGAATGATTTTAATCTCTGGCAACGCAAATACAGTTACACTTCATCTAAATTCAACCTTATTTATCTATAACCCTTTAGCGTTATTAATATATATGTATATAATCAGAACTGGTAGTAAAGCCCCATCTATATAGTCCGTAAGCTCCGTATCCTTATAGCCTTAAGTCCTTAATGGTCCTTAGAACGATAATTGCGTCTACACTATCCGTATCCGTAGTCACTTGACCATGCCAACCAATAAGAAAGTTGGAAACAACTCTAATTAAACTCTTCCGAGAGAAAATTCTCTAGATTTAGGTGCAAGCAGACGTACATCTGTGAATCAAACGATATCCCAGCTGAACAATTTATCAACAAAAGTAACTACAAAAACATATTTTGATAAAAGTCTATAATACGATACCTTTTAAAGATAGATTAAGTACAATCACAAATAACAATAAATTAAAATACGAGTATTTTGTCTAATTCTACAAAAATGCCATTAATGCTTTCATTTCGATGCGCGCGCACCTTACTTTGCTGTGATCGGTAGTCCTTAGCCGTCTGTATCGAGTAGTCCTTAGAAAGTTTAAGTTGAGTCAACTTCTACGGAGTGACAAGGACTAAAGAATTAAGGATAAGAACTCTGTACACAGTGCAATCTGTTAGTGTTGAGTCGATCTCTTACGAATTAGTATCCCGCCTCGGTGGCGTAGTTGGCTAACGCGCTAGTCGTGTTGAGCTCGACTGCCGAGGACGGGGAGATCTAGGTTCGGATCTCGGTCGGGTGAACTGGGGGTGGTTTTTTATAAATGGTTTTCCATTCTCCATCCACGCAAATGCGAGCTCACTTCCTCTAAATTCAACCTTCCCAATTCCTAATCCATTAGCTTAATTAGTACTTAAGCGTATAACCCGAAAGGGTAGTAAGACCCGGTGCTAATAATAATAATAAATCTTACGAAGTATTACGCACCTTACGGATACCGAGTCTGTAGTGCTAAAAATATATAAATATATTGTTTCTGAACATCAACATATAAAAAATTACATATACTCGTGCTAAAAAAAATCACAACCCTATTCACGCTCGATCCAATCCACCGTTTCTGTTGAAATGTTGATGTACGCTCCGAGTCTGCGCAGTAATATCGCTTGTGGAGTGGTAGGGAGTTCTGGGAGAGTGCCAGATACTTTGCCAACAAGTGGCTGACTACCACAAGCCTCCTTTAAGCTCCGGAGCACCTCCAAGAATGTCAGGGAGAGCTTTCTTGCCGTTACTTAACGGAAGTTTGTCCCCTGATTCTTTCAGTTCCAACGACCCGGTGGTCCCGTAGGAACGGAGATTGGTTGCATCTTCTCGTTTCGAACAATTTAGTTTGGAAAGAGCGTAAAATGTATTTCATAGAAATATTCCATTATTATTTTGCAGTGTTGAAAGTTGTTACCTTTAGTTTGAAAGTTATCAACATTTGGCGATATTTATTTTACAACCTTTATAAATTACATATTATGTCTGGGGTAACAACTACATAAATCATTCCTTTATGTATAGAAAATATGAAAGAATATCAAGTAATTTAATTTTAACTGTCAAGAAAATAGAGACCACATCAATCTGATAAGTCAACAAACATTTGGAAATAATTAACTTGAATTCCCCATGTCTTTTATACATCAATCTAAAGTATTAGGGAACAGGAATATATAAATTTAGGGGAAATTTACCCGCATTTGTAGAGGGATTGGGGAAACCAATTTAGGAATAACCCTTCTTACATCCAACTGGGATTCGATGCCCGTACTTCCCGTCACCGATAATTCAGTCCAGCACAAGAGTGACGCGTTAGACCATGCAACCGCCGTTGGTGGGATATGAACATATTACTTTCAATCGCTACGTTTAGAAAACAAAAAGGTATTTAATGATTTTATAAACGCCGTTTAAAACACAGACCTGACAAGTGACAGTTACAAAAAATATATGTTTGTACATCACGTATATCTATCTACCCGTACGAGCTATTCGAATATTTACTCTTAGGGGCCTCTGACGAGGAAGTTAGAATTTAGAGAAAATGTAACCGTATTTGGTGGAGGGACAGGGGGAAAACGTTTAAGATTACACCCGCTTCAGTGGCCGAATGGTCTAAGGCATCACTCTTGGGTTAGACTAGCCTACTGATGATGGGGAGATTGGGGTTCGAGTCTCAGTCGTGTCTACTGATCCTGGTTTTTCCTAAGTGGTTTTCCACTCTTTTTCCACGCAAATTCGGGTAAATTACCCCTAACATGATTCCTTCCTCATTCCCTACCCCGTCAGAGTAATTACCATAGAAGTGTATAATCTAAACACGTAGTAAGATATCATATTCTGAACATTGAAAAATGACACCTGGACACGGAATCGAACCCGGGCTAGCGGCGATAAATTAAAAAGAAAAATATTAAATCAGTACACTCAACCCGTATTTGAACTCCGACCTCTTCAACACTGGCAAACCAGACAAGATGATGTTGACAATTTAACCCCTGTGGTTATCATTCCGGGTACAAAAATTAATGTTGCAATGCGTTTTTATATATTTATTTTATTTGGCACAGGAGCTACAGTCCAATTTTCATAGGAAGAAACATTTGTTGATTATTTTTTCTGCTAATATTAATAATTTGTTTAATGAAGCGCTGAAAGCAGTACTTTGGTTATGTTATGGCCCCTAAATGGGTTCAAGACTAGTGAAAGTTAGGGAAACACAGATTTAAAGGAAATACATCCGAATTAGTAAGAAAAAGAGGAAAACTCACTAGGATAACTTATCCTACGGGTGTAGGAGATATTGAGGTTAATATTAAAAGATACCTTTAGAGACAATAATTCTACATTAAAATGAAACCAAGTGTGAGTGCGTGTAACTGTAAACACATGTATGTGTTATATTTGCCTATATTATCTGCAGGATATTTTAACAGCTTCAATGTGTTTGTCCTCAGTATTTTCCAATAGCTTACACCTGCCGATTCCAAAGGTTTGTTTATTTTGATATGCCCAAACAATTATTATTATTAATTAACCATAGATACAAAACAAATTGATTTATAGTTTATTTTCAACTAGCTGGTGTACCTGTTCTTCACATGAGTAATCTACAAAATATCTTTGTTATTTTTAGTACATAAAATAAACAACAAGGAATAGTAACCAAATCTTAAATTATGTTTGAATATCAATCATTTATTGGATTAAATTGTGATACAAAACTTGAAAGTAGGCTGACTAATAGACAATTTCAAAATAGATATATGATTTGAACATGTTTTAAAAGCTGACATTTCTTTTGAAGATTAAGTTACAACTTTTATATAGACAATACTTTTAACTCCTACCTGATGGTACTAATAAAAAGGAAAGAATAGTGTCACAGCATAAATAATTGGTTATTAAAGGGTTGTAATTAAATCCAAAGTAAAGTATTTTAGCATTTTTTCCCTACATTAAAAATTGTATGGAATGTAGTAGTAAACCTTTCTCGCTGCGTTTAAAATCGCTTCAATTTTTCTATTTTTAATTAACTAAGAGAATTCTAATCAAATCTTCAAAATTCCTGTCTGAGGTGCATATGTTCGTGGACGAGGGCTACTAATATTTAAATTTCAGACCTCTCTGTGTTGGTAGATATCCCTCAATGCTCATGTCAGACACACAAACTCTTCTTTTTATTAATATAGATTATTTTAGTAGGTATAAAACAAGCTTGCGCGAAACTTGTGTTTTTCAACCTGGTTGATAAAGTTTTATCAACTAATGTAATGTTTGTGTTCGTGTCATACGAATGTATATTATTTATTACGCAAGTGTGGTTGAGTTTACATTCAAACAGCTTGCCCACAGCCACAGAACATTTCAATTTTTTGTATCTGATTTATCACCACGTCTTACTAACCGCTCGGGTTATACGCTTAAGTACTAATTACGCTAACGGATTAGGAATTGGAAAGGTTGAATTTAGAGAAAGTGAACCCGAATTTGCGTGGAGGGAGAGTGTAAAACCATTTAGGAAAAGCCACCCCAGCTCACCCAACCGAGATTTGAACCTCAATCTCCCCGTCCTCAGCAGTCTAATTCAATATGAAACTAGTGCATTAGCTAGCTACGCCACCGAGGCGGGGGTTCAATAATGTTGAAATAGGAAATGTAGTCATTTAATTTACACCCAATTAATATTAAGAAAATCCACTTCAATGACCAAGTGGTCTAAGGCGTCACTCTCGTATTAGACTGACCTGCTGATAATGCACCCTTCGTTTACCCTGAAAGATAGACAATTTACCTTGCTTGGTTCAATTATGCACTATTTATTATTATTATTATTATTATTATTATTATTATTATTATTATTATTATTATATTATTATTATTATTATTATTATTATTATTATTATTATTATTATTATTATTATTATTATTATTATTATTTATTATTATTATTATTATTATTATTATTATTATTATTATTATTAGCAGCAGCAGCACGCGTCTTACTACCCGTTTTGATTATACACACTTACGCTAATGTGTAATGGTAGGGTGATTATGGGATGAAATGGAGGACCTACAGTTTAACGTGGAATTCGAACCACGGTGGAGGCCTGGCATTCCACACATTCACAAGTTGTCAGAGGTGAATGAAGGGTTTGGTAATTAGTTAAATCTGTGCCGGGACCGAGGATTGAACCCCGGACCCCAGTACAGAAGTCTTACACCATAGCCCTAGACAACCAGCTCACCTGAAAGCTATATAATTATGTGAAAGTACGTACTTTACAATATTGTATTTAAAAACATTTTATCTGCTCTAAACTTCTCTTGATTATTCTCCAGTGAATGTAACAACTTCTTGTAGACTTGAAGAGGCCTTGCATGTAACTACACTAGTAAACCCACGTGTAACATAGCATCAGGCGGTGGCTGTTTGCCCGCTGATCAAGCCTACGACTGCTAATGTATGCCGCGCAGTGTTGACCCGTGGTGTTACGGATAATCTATCTTGTTCCTGTCAGGACAAACTTCTTGTTGACACACACCACTGACAAACTCCATCCGTTTATTGGCAACCCTCCTTCGACACACTAATATGTCTTCTTAGAGGAAGATGGGGAGTTCATCGTTAATTAGCTTGACGAAATAAATTAAGTTAAAACAAAACATGCGGTCACGCCATGATTAATTAAGTAGCGACATTGATGTTGATTAAAAAAATGTTTTTAAATGATTTCATTCCAAAAAATTACGATGATATTAAACATTTTGCTGTATAATCCTTAAAGACAAGCTATTTTTTATTATTATACCTTCATCTTGAAACATGTTTATTTTAGTCCTAGTAATGGAATAGTGGTGGTAAATAACGTTTGGGTCACTTGGTCTAAGGCGTCACTCTCATAATTAACTAAACAAGTAGAACAGGGTTTGAATCCCAATCGGGTGTACTGAGGGTGGTTTTTCCTAAACGGTTTTCCACTCTCCCTCCATGCAAATATGGTTAACTTCCTCTAAATTCAGCCTTACTCATCCCGAACACATTAGCTTAATTAGTACCTGAACAGGTAATAAGACGGGTTGCTAGAAAAAACTTTTGGGTTCCTTTTTTATCAAAATAAATAAGATACTGTTTGAGTGAACACATTTATATTAATTTTCTATGCATTTTAATCTCAACAGTTATTATTATTATTATTATTAGCACCACGTCTTACTACCCGTTTGGGTTATACGCACTTACGCTAATGTGTAATGGTAGGGTGATTGTGATATGAAATGGAGGACCTACAGTTTAACGTGGAATCCGAACCACGGTAGAGGCCTGGTATTCCACACATTCACAAGTTGTGATTAATACACGTCTTGTCAGAGGTGAAGGAAGGGTTTGGCAATCAGATAAATCTGTGCCGGACGAGGGATTGAACCCCGGACCCCTAGCACAGAATCTGACACCTTACCCTATACCACCAGGTCACATCTCAACAGTTGTTAAATATATGTCATGAGCTACGCAGAATTTGACTAGGATTTTTCCTCTCATTTAAAAACTATAACTGTAAACATTGTAAGACAACAGAACTTAAATCGTACTTCCTTCCATTCCGCCATAAAGAACAATCAAACACCCACTTCAACTTCGAGATACACATGTTCGTGCACATAATACCATAAGAACAATTCCTTCCCTTTCAAGAAAAAATACCTATGGTATCACCGGGAATCAAACCTGATACCTCTATATCAGTAGCTAGGGAGATTGGGGTTATAATTCCAGGGGATCTACTGAGTATGGTTTTCCCTAAACTGTTTTCCACTCTCCGTCCGCGCAAATACGAGTACACTTCCTCTAAATTCAACCTTGTTCATCCCTAGCTCTTTAGCGTAATTAGTGCATATGCGTACAACCTAAAAGGTATCAAGACGTGGTGCTATATAAAAAAATTAGCTAGGGGCGCTGACAACTAGACCAAGAGTCTGGTTACATAAATACTAAATATCTTCGCTATTCCAATGTGCAGTAGCCCCATGAGCTTCTTTGGTGCTGACTGACAATTCACAGCTGACTTCTGACAGTCAACATTTAGTTATATACCTAAATTTTGACTGTCAGAAGTGACGCTGCTAAACACATGTTTTTTGCAGATCATATGGTTCGGAGTAGGGATACATAATTTGGTCTGGTAGCTTTTCAAAGCCGTCAGAAGTCAGCTGTGAGCTGTCAGTCAGCACCAAAGAAGCCATGTGACTACTGCAGACAATTTGCCTCTCTGGTGGCACAGAAAGTTTGGCCAGGATACACTATAAGTGGTTGACTACACGTCGCGTCGTGCCCGCAATGAAAGGATCTGATGATAGTTAACATGAAGTAGTGGAAGCCTGATTATCCAAACCAGGTGATCGTTGGGATAATTCCTCTTAAGTGAAAAATATCCAAGGTACCAACCGGAAATCGAACCCGGAGCCCCTAGGCAGGTGCACTGACCACTACACCCAGAGGCCAGTTATACATATTGTTATTGCGCACTATGATACCCACGAATGTTTAAAACCAATTTACCATTTGAAACGTCTCATTGACTCAAGCCCAGGCAAAAGTGATTCACTCTCCTTTATGAATTGGACACGTGAGGTTGTTTGAATACACATTGATGTGATGCACTTTGTGTATTTTGATCAATCCTTTACCACAAGGTAACTTCTGATACATTTCTTTCATATTTTATAATAATAATAATAATAATAATAGCACCGCGTCTTACTACCCGTTCGGGTTATACGCTTAAGTACTAATTACTCTAATGGGCTAGGAATTGGGAAGGTTGAATTTAGAGGAAGTGAACCCATTGTGTGGAGGGAGAGTGGAAAACCATTCAGGAAAAACCACCCCAGTTCACCCGACCGAGATTCGAACCTCGATCTCCTCGTCCTCGCAGTCTGGCTCAACAACAACCAGTGCGTTTCATATTTTATGTTTAACTTAAAATACCCAGGGCATCACTCCAGCAATAGGTTGGACTGACAATGATGGGGATATCAGGGCAATAATTCTGGGTGTGGTGACTGGGACGTTGTTTTTATACATTGTTTTACACTGTCCCTTCACGCAAAGGCGGGTACATATCCTCTAAAATCAAGATTACTCATCCCTAACACATTAGTATTTTAGTGCATTTTCCTTAACGCATTAGTATAATTAGAACATTAGTACGCAGTTATAAAATTTATAGATATATATACATAGGTGTATATATGTATATACACACACATACCTAAAGGTTTTTTTTTTAAACATATAGAAGTACATAAGTCATTACATGTGCCACAATATATTGCTGCAATTACAATCATTTTTAATGCCACAAAATATAAATTAACATACCCTTTCCAGAAAATTAATTTACCATTTTTAAACTTTTTTTGCTCCTGAATTATTTGTATTCGTAAATCGTTTATTTTTCTGTTTGCTGTGCATTATTTGTATTCAGCGATTACATTTATGTTAATTCAATTCTATGTCCATTGTTTTGCACCAATTTTGAAATAAACATTGTACAGTACGTCCAATAATTGATTACTGTAAAATCAATCACAGCATCTACGTGCATTCTATTTTAATCATTTAGTTATAAATCTGAAATTGCTATTTTATTGTTAAATGTGCTTAGTTAAAAAGGTTGGTGCCTCTAACGGTGGTTATATACGCAAAGGTGTCAGTCTAGTAGTGTCTGGATCTACTGTACACATGACTTCACGTAATAATGTATCAAAATTGTCTTATTATTTGTTTATTTGTTACCCGCCTCGGTGACGTAGTTAGCTAACGCGCTGGTTTCGAGTTGAGCTAGACTGACGAGGACGGGGAGATTGAGGTTCGAATCTCGGTCGGGTGAACTGGGTGGTTTTTCTTAATTGTTTTCCACTCTCTCTCCACACAATTTTGGGTTTGTTTCCTCTAAATTCAACCTTCCAATTCCTAACCCGTTAGCGTAATTAAGTACCCTAACGGTAGTAAGTCCAGGTGCTATAATTTTTTTTTATTTGTTCAAATAAACGCTCATTCCCATCTAAATCGAAGTGTACGTTCTTATCTTGCTTAAAAAAAAGTGTAGTTTTAAAAGTCAAGACATTGGCAACAATTATTGTAGCCTCTGGACTAATAATTGTCCTAAGATGTGTCTCATGTATCCCTCAATTGCACAAATGACCCGAAGCGGAGGTCAATTGGTACAGTTCTAGATTCACCATTGACTGGAAAGGTGGGTCGAATGTAACATGACCCCATACGATGATACTCCATGTAGTGTATCCATCTTCTCTTCATGCTATGCGAGTACATATCCGCTAAACCTAATCCATTACCCCTACCTACTAGAGTAACTAGTTTAGTAATCGCTTCGGTGTTCGAACGGTACAATAGTACTGAGTAATCCTTCCACAAACTGGGCTACAAGTGATGTAGCCCAGAAACGCTTATATATATTATATATAATTAACATAACTATATATAAATATGTGTGTATTGTGATGTTACTTTTGCTAAAATAATGACTAATACTATAAATTCAATATACGGTTGACTCATTATTTCAAATACTGAGTTCCGTTCTCAACTTTACAGTTTTATTTCTTTATTTAATTCAGATTACACAGCTCCTAAAGATTCATATATTAATTATTATTTTACCATTTAAATATAAATATGGAATCTACTTACCTGTATTTCACTCTTTTAAATTTTCCTAGTTGCTTATTTTGATACTTAACGTGCCAATCGCTATGCTTCTTATTAATTTTGTGCTTTATTTTAACGCTACTTGCCCTATTGAATGGTTTATTTTGGAAGTATTAGAATCTTAATTGTATTGATGTTCTTGGACACTTATAACAACTGGTTGTCATTTGAGGGACTTATTTTCCTTAGTTGAAGAAAGAGGACTTATTATTCTCGGCGGGATTCTTTGTGCGAGCTTTAAAATTAATTTGACAGATGGTTTGTGTTTATCTGTCAAAGTATAATATAAAGTTATTTTATAATAGTTATTTTTATCTTTCATTGTGTTAAAAGTTAATTGTTTTGTTAGTTATATAATCTCGGCAACTATTGTTCTTTTTCAGCCGGAAGTGATTTAAAAAGGGAACATGATTGTTTCATTGAATTTTTTTTGTTTTGTTTTTTTATTGTTGTCTCAAATATGGTTTGGGAACGTAAGGAAGGACCCGATTTTGGGGATCCTTTAATGGGTTTTTTCGTTATAGTTAATGGTAACTTACGTCAGCAAAAATCATCAAAAATTAGTATTAACCTCTGAGTAAGGTCAAGAGCAAATTTTCAGAGAAGATTCTGTTAAAATATAAGGCCTGGAATATAATTGTTACCAGAGCCTTAGGTCACCATTCTACATGGACCTTATTGGGTGCGACCAAATTCATCATCTATCATCATCCTGTTGCTAGAAGTTTAAATTACATTTCTGAAGAACTAATATTTTAACATGTTATAAAAATATTTAAAACCTGATAGTGTTTCACCTAATAAACTATTTCTGTCCTATAATTAATAACTATTATTTTGTCATCACAATTCAAGTGAGAGTTTTATATTTTCAAGTATTGCCTAGCAATACTTTTATTAATTTTATAACATAGGAAGCATGCCTTATTAGGTAGGGTTTATTGAAAGGTATTTTTTTATCAATAATTACAATCACACTACACATTTAATTGTGTCATCTTTTATTCACTATGTTAATGTACATTTATTTTTGAACCTTGCATACCACGTATAAATAGATAATTTTGATTAGGTTTGATGTCCATGTCAAGAATAATAATATTAAGCTCCAAGAGAATATACTGTCCTTTGTTGTAAGTGCCCAAATTTAGTTAAAGCTTTAGGTAAAGTCCAGAGGTCTTGGAAGAGGGATTTTTTCGTCATACCGCTGAGCATTTTATTTCTGGAGATAAATTTATTTATTTATTTAAGAAAAATCTACCTAGCTAAGGGAAATAAAAGAGGATGGTAGTTGGCGCCTAATCAAGTTCAATTCAATACAATTCATTCATTCATTTATTTATATTTAATTTAAAGTGTATCTCGATTTTTTAAATAGTGATAATCAAGAAAACATAATAAACAGTATTTTTACCACAGTATATTAACTATAATGATTGTCAAAAGAAATAGTTTAAATGTAATATCTAAGGTATTTACAAACTCCTCGTTGCCAAGAAGACTAACAAAGCAGATTTATACGTTAAAAGTTAATATATTTTAATTATTGTTATAAATTTAAGAAGCAAATGTAACCACACTAGCAGTCAGTATTTTCGACACTGTTGCGCCCTTTGACGAGACAGCATGATGTCATATAGAGTACCTTGTTCCCTAAAAAATAAGTATTACAACAGGAGATAAGTACTTTTTGACCTCACTGCCAATAGACAAACAACCGACAGACAATCGAGTGTACAAACAGATTTAGAGTTTTATTATATGTACTAGTTTTTAAGCCTATCGATGATAGTCTGATGTCGATACAGCCTATTTGCTAAGTTGGACTAGCTTGTTATAAAATATATTTCTGTTAATTATATTAAGAGTGGATAAAGTGAGAATTAGCCAAATTAAGGTTATTTTTAGTAAATAAATTAAAAAATGTCTTTATATATCATTGTTTTTATGAATAGTGTAAGGGTGTTTCGCTATCAGTGTCTCCTAATTTGACCCTTCAATGACTTTAACCCCTAGGTATGTTGAGCTTCAAACCCTGGAAAAAGACACGTACATTTTGACATGGCTGAAAACTGGCTTGGGCAGATAAATGCCAACCCTTTCCAAGGTTTGACTTTGTGACTTATTAACAGTCATTGTTAAACTTGGAACTGCAGTCGTCTCAAAATACATAAACACAGGTCCCTGTATTATAATCTGCAATTTCTCTTTGGATTAGAGATTAGAATTTATATTCTAGTTTCTCCTTGATTTTGAAATGTAGATAACGTGTCGATGAATTAAAATGATTGAATAAATCACGTTTTTATTTATTTATAATTCTTATTTTTGATCAGTTTTCAAGTGTGAAAATTTTGCGAACCTCATGATTGGTTCCTCTACAGTCTCACCAAATTTTCGCTTTCTATCTGATTGAGAAGTATTAAAAAATTCTCTGGACAGATATACATACATAATATATAGACAGACACCATTAGACTTTTATTAATACAGATATATTATATGGGTAGAGAAATAAAGGTACGATTGTTTGTTTTTATACTCCAAAAGCTACTACTGAAACCTCAATTAATTATATTTTACAAAATTACTAGTAATATAATAGCGGTCAATACAGGCATACTAACGTCATCATCAAGTAAGATAAGCCCCATTTGTTACTAAATAGAATGTAATAATAATAGCAACATAGTCTTGTATATCACAACTATCACACGACCCACGAAATAATTTAGGCAATATTAATGCGGTAAACTTTTAATGATGTAATTTTTAAAAAATCTTAGTTTAAATAATTTTTGTTTTTATCGATAGATAATATGGATAAACCAAAGTGCAGGCCTACTAATAAAATCTCTTATTTTCCAACATCAAGCCTACATGATACAAATTTGTTGGTATAAGAATATTTAGTATTAAATATATAAATAAAAAAAGATAGTCCAGAAAATTCTATTAGGCTTATATTGTATTTTTACTCTCACAATCCCAACAGATTTTTTTTTTTCAATTCTCCTTCCGAAACAATCTCAAGAGATCTCGTTTCATACCCGTAAAGAAGTTCAACAAAATTACATTGTCAAATCTCCTTAGTTCCGTTCGAGTGCGGGTATATTGTTGCAATCAGCTTACTCGGATATTTCAAAATGAAAATTGTTGTTCCTCGTTTGTTCCGATATCACGACGCCCTATATGATACACTTATTGAGTGGTCGTTCTATATTGTTATCCTTCTGATATGTTATATGTTTGATTAATCGTTGCTTGAAAGCTAGTTCAGCAATCTAAATACTAAACAATTCGACAAGAAGTAGAAACAAATATGTAACTTTATACGTAATGCAAACCGTTTGCGATTTGAAAGTTTTAACTGAAGACAATCGACCTGAGTTGTCAAGGAATACAACTTTTAAACAATTATAAATTTGTTTATGTACTCTTCTTTAAGGAATGCAAATTTTAAATAGTTACAAATTTGTTTATCTAATCTTCCTCAAGAAATTCAACTTTTAAACATATTATACATTTGTTTATCTATACTTTAATAATAAATTGAACTCTTGAATAGTTTTATAATTTGTTTATCTAATCTTCCATAATAAATACAGCTTTTTAATCAGTATAAATGTGTCTATCCACTTTTCCGCAATAAATGCAACATTTAAACAATCAATCATAAATGTGTTAATCCAACACCTTAGTTCAATCGGTAGCGTGTCTGCCTACTGAGCTAAGGGTCTTGAGTTCAATTCCCAGCGTGACCATACAATTTATCATGGATGAAATGTGGGTTTACCCTTACACATTGATAAATGGACGGCTGGGGATTGGATGTTGTTCCTATCCTAGTCTTAAGTTATATTATAAGGCATATGAAGTTACGACAGTCCTAGCAGCCGTTAGTGGAAAATATATGACTTGAAAAAAAACTGCCACAGGCTGGAAATGGTAATGGATGTAAAAAAAAAGTAATTATAGATTTGTTTGTATAAACTTCCTGGAAAAATGCAACAAGTATACGTTTGTTTATCTATTATTTTTCAAACGCAACTTTTAAACTATTATTGTAGAATCTTATGGCTCTAGTATATTGCAGCACACATATCGATTATCACCGGGGCCTGGAACTTGATGACATGTTATTTTATTATTTTATACAGCACATACAATACTCAGGTGTACATAAATTCTGTTTATGATATCCAGGTTGGGGAAAACTTTTTCTATGGGTTATTATGTGGTCATTTTATGTCATTTTGTATTTACAATAATATTTTCTTAGTTAGTGTTATTTATGAATTACTTTTAGGGATTTAGGTTGTGTGGTTTATCTTTTTTTAATATTTATTTATATTTTATAAATGCATAAATGTTTGCACCACACAGTTGTCAGAATGAGAAGATATTGTAGGCAGTGAACTTTGTATCCTCCTTGTATTGTTGTAAAATACACATCCCTGGTGAGACAATACAATTAGTGTAATTTGTAGAGGGCTGCATAAGAGGCTCTATTAATTACTTCTAAAGCAGATATGTATAAATCAATATTATATCTAGTAGAATACAGGAGTTTAGTTGTTAAAGGCTTTTCAATTATTATTTAATTTCCATTTGTAAAATAAGTCTTTGATTTAGTTTTGTGCAGTCATTACAAATTTTATTAAATATTTTTACCTCATTTTTTTTGGTGAACTTTGCATTAATTTTTTTAGAAATGCTAAGTCATTTTATAGGTCATTTTAAAGTTCTATTTTTCAAATATTTTGGGTCGTAAAATTCCAACTCCCGATTGTTAGATTTTGTATGTATATATATTATCTTTCTGTGTCATATATGAAAAAGTATAAGTTATAAATTATTGACACTTTAATGTAATGAGAAGTTTTACTGAAAAGTATTCAACATAATAGCACTACAATCGGCTGGATATTTTATACACAATACTTCTGTTCTTTATGTACTGTATCGTTACATATATTATTACTTACTAGTACACTCGCGCCATCATTGCTCGCATTGAACTGGTCATTGTTGCGAATCCTGACAAGTTACATGGGGGTAGTTCTCTTAATGTGTTTTAACACTAATTTTCTTTTACTCTCTCCATACTAATGCGTGTACAACTTCTCTATACTGCCCTCCTCATTTTTACATACTAATGCGCTATGCGTCCGTTCTCATTTTTCCTCTTAAATTAAGCCTAAATAGTTTAAAATAATTAATTAAAAATAAAATACCCTCAAAGCAGTGCAATTACCAGCGTGTAAAGCACATCCACAAATGATCACAGTTGAAAAATTCCTGCTTGGTAATCTACACTCATTTTACTTTCACGTGAAGATAAAGAGTCTCTTTTAGAAAATAAAATAAACAGTGTATTCCCAATACCAGATCAACAAGTACTTTCAATGAGAGAGGGTATTGCGATTTCACCGTAAATAAAGTATAAGCGTTTGAATGGAATTTTAAAACCATTTAATCAGTGCTCAAAGTGTACTTTTTTATTTTTGTAATTGCTTCCCATCTGCTGATGTAAATTTTCCATTAGCATGGGTAAATATCCCCGGTAACACGTTTTTATTCCCTTGTGGTCTGTATTTTAGCTTTGCCCTCCCATGTTTTTGAGCATGTTTTACACACGTATGAGTGTGTGAGATAGTAAATGAAAGAACCACACACACTGGGATGTGGCTCTTTTAATTCGGTTTAGTGGAACATTATTCCGCCAAAACGTGTAGAGGTTTTCCTTTCCTTTCTTTTTTTTTATTTTAGTACAGGGATGAAACCTTTGTAAAAGATCGTACAATATATTTAATGGGCATCGGTGAACTCGTGGGAGCGTGCTTTGTAACCTAACCTGTGAGAGATAGATGGTTGAAATAGTCTACATTTTATGGTAGGCAAGATGGCTTTCTTGGTACTTTATGGAAGGATAAATGGTCATCGTTGTTGTAGAGTGCATTGTGATCTTATAACAGCAACGTAGAATGCTAACTGTTGCTGTTTTCAGCGTCCTGAATGTGTTGCTTGAACGTCTAGGGGCGTCTTTTACTTTTGGCATTCAACAATATAACGTATCTTATAGATAAAACAAAAAAAAACCTATCCAAAAATTATGTCTTTCCTGGTGGAAGCTAAATTCAGTAATACAGACACCACCGTTAAAATAATGGAACTCTCAACATTAATATATAACACCTTTCTTCCAATAGTAAATTACCTTTATAAAAATTGTACTTTTGAACTCACCTAGGGTCAAATAAAAATTGAAAGTTAATAAAATTATATTCTGTAATTTTTTATTAACCCTGTTAGTTGGAATTTCCATTTAATCCTTTTTTTTCCCTTTATTAAATTAAAAGCTGGTTTTTTATGAAGGTGAGTAAATCAATTTATTAGAAAGTTTGACATCAAAGGGAACCATTATGACTGAGAAAGAAACTACTTCCGCAGTGAGAAAAATAATAATTTTTTCAGGGAGGAAGTAAAATCTTACACTGGTGTTTTATTATATTTATTTTCTCTCGACCCTCGGAGAGAAGTATTATGATCTTCAGAAACTCAAACACGAGGTTTTGATAATGTCGACGTTTTATGACCCCCTGAAACCGATAAAGTGGTTTTCGTGATTCCATCTGTCCGTCCGTCTGTATCTTGGTCTAGAGCCGAAACCATTTTACCATTGGGCTAAAACTTTGTATCTAGGATTTTATAAGATTCCTCCGATTGTTTTTTGGAATTAGGTATCTAGTCCTAAAATTAAAGGTAGTTTACTGAAGGGTAAAAAGAGAAGAATTTTTTTTTCTCCTGTTCCGCTCTGACGATCTTGATTAAACTTTGTATCCAAACATGGTTTAACATTACAAACAAAATGACATCTTTAGTTTTCCCATGAAAATGACTTTAAGAGTACTTTACCGCTTTAAGGTGAAAATTTCCTATTTTGATCATATCTCATATTTAGATACGAAATAACTATTTATTGTAAAGTTGAAGGACTATTAAAAATAAAAAAATATGGAATGTCTTTTATTTTGAAAAGGAATGCTCTTTGGTGGAGTGTTTATGCAACAATGTCTTCATTTCATTTCACATTACTTACGAATTTTTAGTAATGTCTATATTTTAGATAAAAGGGAGAGAAATTCTGGGTGGTGAACTGTAAGATTTAATTAATCCTCTAATGATCATAAACTTTAATTTGATTAAAATTTTAACTTACCAAATCTTAAATCTGAGGCATGTGTAAGTTTTGCTGCTCAGCGGTATTTGGTGGTGAATGGTGATGATTCTGTAACTCATTGTATAATATGGCATCGACTTCTAAACCTTATGAGTTAGGTATTATTATTCATAAACTTATTTTATCTTCTAGATATTTAATTCGTGAAGCGATTCCATTCAAAAATGATTCCTGAATTTCTTCCGAAACTAATTTTTTTAAAAAATAATTAAAAATTAAAGCTCATACACTTGAGAAATGCACAACAATTTCAAATTTTAAGAATATTGAAGGGTAGTCCGCAAATTCAGAAACGAACATTTATTTCGATAACAATTTCATAAGTTCTACCAAACCTATTTTATTTACTTTTTTTAAAAAAGATTTACTTTAATGATTACCATATCAAAGAATACAAATTTTAAATAGTAAGGACTCAAACTATATATGAGCTACGTTAGTCTTAAAGTAGTGACGTCACTAATACAAGGTTTATAATTTCGTAAGAAAGAATGGTTAAGGTGTATTTAGAAGAAAAAAAATAGTTTTATATTTGCACTAAAATCACAACAGCATGGTTGACTTAGGTGATTTTTCACCTGGATTACGACTTTTTAAATTTGAAATTGTGAACAAACCCAAACATATGTATGTGGTGATAATGTGACTACGGCCGTAAAAATAAATTTGTAAAGCAAAGAGTGTTTAAAACATCAAATTAGCTCTGTTTTTGTGTTTAAATAAATCCACCCATACGAAATAGCCGAATATGTACACTACTGAGACAACGATTAGGAGGGTAGAATTTAGAGTAAATTGTATTCCATCTGCGTGACAGAGTGCGTAAAATTAGTTAGGAAAAGTCACCTCAGTACCCATAGCTAGGATTCGAACCCTGACCTTGTAGTCAACAGAAAAAGCAAGACTATATAGTATATCAGGTTAACGCCTCTGTCCGCATAACACCAGTGTAGGTTGCTCATCCATTCATTTATTACAGCGGTTTTCAATGGGTGTGCCAGTGTACCGCGAAATTCACTGGAATGCCGTTAAATTCACTTAGTTATAATATATATATATATATATTATATATATAACACCACGTCTTACTACCCTTCGGATTATACGCTTATGTACTAATTACCCTAATGGTTTTAGGGATTAGGTGGGTTATATATAGGAAGTGTACCCGCATTTGAATGAAGGGAGAGTGTGAAAAAACCGTTCGAAAACCACCCTCAGTACACCCGACCGAGATTTTAGCCCCAAACGCCCCGTGATCGGCAGTTTATTCTACTGCGTAGAGTACCACTTTAAACCATGCGGCCACCGAAGCGGGTCTTAGCTATATTATTGTTTATCTAAAAAAAAATACTAAAAGGTGTGTCACTCAATATTATTTTTGAAAAAGAAATACGATAAAATTATTCTAAAGCTTTAATTTTATTTTCAGTAGAATTAATGGCTTACAATTTTAAAGTTTATTCATTAAAGTTAATATATGTCTTAGAATAAAATGTTTGAGTAGTTTATTAATGAGAATCTTGTTGTTTCTTCCCCAAAAGATAAATTTGTAGTCCAATAGATAACCAACAATACACACTTCCCTGTTCAGCCGAGAAAAGACTATCTGCGCATTCACAATCCCTGGTCTCACGTGGTGTCGCCTAAGTGACACACTAAGTGTGCCGTGAGGACTCACGACAAGGATTAGTGTGCCGTGAACATCAAAAGATAGAGACTCTGTTTGACGGTGAACTGACTATGATATCCTTAAACTTAATTCGTAAAGTTAGGATGAAAAGGGCCGCGAGAAAAGACCAGTGTTTTTACAGTTTTTATGGCAAAACATTTGTTTGTATAAAATAAATCAAATATTCCCAGTGCAAACAAGAAATTAATTATTTTCGCTTGGTATATAAACCAGTTCCTAATATCCATCATGACATAGCGGCATTAGATGAGAAACTTTTTAAATGAAGAGAAAAGGTTGTCATTAAATTCCGGGGCATCCTTGACATATATACAAGAACTGTTGAGGTCACCATTTGAAGAAAATTAAATTATATTTGTACTGAAGCTAGTATTTTATTGATTTGTAAAAAAAAAAAAGTCATAAAAACTGCAAAATAATGGCTTTTCCTCGCATCACCTTCCATCCCAGGAGGGTTTTAATCTCTAGTTTGAAATTGACCATTTTAAATCCCATTATTAACTAAAAGACAACTCAATTTACCTTTCGTGTACAGTTTTTAATGTTAACACTCAATCAATCTGGAGACATGCGAGAAAAAGTTTGACTCCGGTCGGAGAATGCAGTATAGAAAAGGTCGTAGTGTGGTTTATGAGTTGTAGGCCACTGCTTTCTTCCTAGCCCAATGTTATCAGTAATCTCCCACCTCCTCCATCCCTCTCCCCAACCTTCCCAACCTTCCGCTTTACGTTCACCTGGGGCGGTTAAAACTGAGAGGTTGTTAAGCTTCCTGAGCAAAGTTTGGGTTTATAACTTTGTTCGTGCGTTTGGTTGACTTGATTTATATCGTACGCGTTTGGAGTCTTATAGCTTATTTCTGTTTAAAAACAACTTTTTTGTACGCATTCAGAAAATAATCTCGTAGTTTTTCATGAGTTAATTATGTTGACGTTTATTAGAAATGGAAAGAAATTATATGCATTTTCATAAGCTTGAGCATCGAAAACCTTTAGAATAAATACGCGTAGAGTAATTTTATTTTTAGGTCACAATATTATTTTTGCTACACAATATTATTAGATACAAATATTATATTAATAAAAACAAACCCGCACATTTGGTCACGTTGATAAAGTCGCCATTATCGTCTTCTTCGGCTTTCCAGTGACGGTAGGGTGTTTGTTCGAATCCCTGCCGGGCGTGCCTATTATTTCCCTAAATGGTTTCTCACTCATCCTACACTTAAATTCGGGTACATTTCATATGATACTCTACCTTTCTCATCCATATACTATTAGTTTAAATATGCGGATATCCCTGACGGGAATACACAAAAACGTAAAAAATACATTTAAAAAGCTATAGAAAATGATATGTGAAACTTGGTGTATTCCCTGTGCCAATCATATCTAGACTCGAAATTCTGGTTGAACGGTCTATGGCGTCAGGCCCCCAATAGAGTGGTTTGTCAGTGACTAGGTGTTTAAATCTTGTCTGGATGCATGCTGATTGGTTCGCCACATGAGATTTATCATTATGTTTTTCCCATTCCGTCTACACGTTGGTGGTTTTTTTAGCACACACTTATTTACTAATTACGCTAATGTTTTTATGGATTAGGGGAAGTGTACCCACATTTGCGTGGAGTGAGAGTGGAAAACCATTTTGTAAAAACTACCCTCAGTACGCCCAATTGAGATTCGAACCTAGATCTCCCCTTCATCGGCAGTTTAGTTTACTGTAAATTAGCGCGTTAGATCACGCGGCCACCGAAGCGTGTTCGCTAATGTTAATGCACTCTCCTAGTCTCTACGAGTGAGATTATATCAGTAACAACCTCGGCAACATAATTTGATTGTGTGAAAAAAAAAAGTCTTAATAAAGTGGCCAGATTTCTAATGTGTCTTATCACTAACACTCTGCCTATCATACGAGTATCCCCACAAGGATCGAAGGTGGAACTCTTCACTGGCAGCTAGGGATCCCCCACCTGGTTGTCTCGGGGTCACGGTCCCTCGTGGAGGAACTCTGCTTCAGTAATGATGCGAACCAACACACCAGCCATGGAACCCTTTTCGCGGCACGTGTGGAGCGAAATGTCACCGATCCCACAGGAGGTGGAAGTGGAAGATTTGTTGCGCCTTCGGGATTTTACACACAAAAAAAAAATAAGAGAGAGAGAAGATAAAATGTAGGCCAGGTCTCTCGCTCCAGGTACGGTGGCCTACCGTATCTTAAGAAAGATACAAAAGCAAAGAAAAAAAAGACACCTTAAATGTCACTCCCAAATTGGATTTGTTTCTCCATTATGTGCGGTGTAGAGGTACGTGTGTGGGTGCTAGGAGACTGTTATTGTCTCGCGTGTGCTACAACTTGCAGGGATTGTCTGCCACGTATCGTATCCCGGAGTTTTGTTCAGTTTAGTGTTACTGTCAATCTTCATGACTCGGAGGCCAATGGAGAACTGACTGCGATTTGGGTACTGCGGGTCTTGGGGATGTGAATCACCTCATTTACACTCCGGGGATAGGCTCTATTTTGTTATCATTCACTTCCCCAATGCGAGTTCTGAAGAACAAGAGGTAAAAAAAAATATATCGTTCATTGTAAGGTATCTTGTCGGTGATGTTACTATCGCGATCTTGTTTACAACCCTTTTCGAAAACACAGGAAGCCGAGTTGAAAATTAAATTTCCTTCAGATTCCCTTTCAGATGTAAAAGTGTTCTTGGAATTCCTTCACGCTTGTAAAGAAGATACCAAGTATTGTAACATCTTCAACTTTTATTTCATTATTTTACTGTTTGGTTATTTCCTCAAAATGTCAACCATAAAACTATAACGCAGCGCAGCTGACTAACGAACAATATTTTTTGTTTAGAGACAACTGCTGTTTTTGAAAATAAAGAAATAAAATAGATATTTTATTTGGATTTAAAACACACTAATCTTATAAGTTTAATTTAAATCAAGAACTAAAAATAAAATGATTCAAGCTTGATTTTCTGGGATAACTAAAAAATGTGTATCCCGCCTAACTTTGTTATCTTTCGGAAAACGTTTTGAGATACGAAATAAATACTAACTATTAAATACTAAATATGGATGAAATAAGGAATTCCTAGCATTTATATATTCATTTAGAATAGAAATCTAGATTGATCTTGCAGTTTCTGAAAAATTTGTTGAGTTGGTGTTTTTTAAATTATATTCTGTAAGGAATTAGTAAAATTTAACTAAAATATTGTGCGTATGTGTACACTATTTCTTTAATACTTATCAGGCTATCCACATATTTATACTAATAGGTAAGGAACTAGGACGGCAGAACTTAGAGAAATTGTACCCAAATTTTCCTAAAGGGATAATAGGAAAAAAAACATTATGAAAAACTACCCTCTATACACACGTTACATTTATGTCACTAGAAAATCAGACAAGTTTTACATCTTTGACGACATACTCCACGGGATACCACTGACAGAGATACGGCACTGAAAAAAAAATTTAAAAAATCAAAAGCCTCACACAAATCATTGCAAGGTACCTAAATAGCTTCTATCTGTACCGTGCCACTGAAAATGACAACAAAGTTTGTGGAATGTCCAACTAAAATATTTCAACTCCTGCTCTCGTCGAAGTTCATAAACTCTCTCTCGTCTTCTGAATGGATGAAGAAAATAGTTCCCAGTACATAGGCACACCAAACGTTCAGTTATAGTTCTTCTGTTTAGCGGGAAACGCACATCTCACACAAGGGGTAGTTATGCGAGTAGGCCTGTTGTATTGATGCCCTACAATATTCAAACAATGTTCGCACAATGGCATTGCTCCGGAATCAAAGTTGCGCAGTGGGGATCAATAACTAGCCAAGGTTCAGTTCGTGGCTTTGAGCAACATTCCATTGTTAGAGGAAAGGGGAGGATGTAGGGGGGAAGAAGGAGCGGGTGCATAAGGATAGAGAGAGAGGGGAGAGAGAGGCTGGAATGCCACTAACGCTGTTACAATTTTCATCAACCTCTAAAGATAAAAAAAAAAAAAGAGGAGAGACACCTAATAAAACTTCATTTATTCCATTTGAGCTTTTGGTATTCAGTTTTTTATTTGAGAGACATCCGTTATTTGAACGGTTTATGTGTTTCAAAAAAATATATAAAAATATTAACTTATCCAATGAAAAGTATTTGTTCAAATATCCGGTTATACAACCATGAATAAAATGTTATTGTATTTTATTGATACGTTTAATGGGGCAAGGAATAAGTAGGGGGGGGGGGGGTAAAAGTAAATTCCCCAACATTCCCCTTTGAGATAAGATAGTAAAGCATTTTCTTGAGAAAAATGCACTTTGTTGGATTTCAAATTCGTGTCTCACCCATTCAGGTCAGATGAACGTGTTGGTGATGATCCAGATCCGATTTGAGACTACTAATTTTAGAACATATAAATAGAGTATTATCTGAAATGTATTAATAATATCACATATAGGCTAATATTATGATGTTGACCCAATTCATATAATATTTTCATCACTTAGAAAAGTGTGCAAGAGTTAAACTAGTAAAATATCTTCCATTGAAATTGCTTGACGTGTTTTGAGGTAGCTTGTTCCGTCTGTAAATTGTGTCTGTGATTAACATAGTTTTGTAATATATAAAAACGTTTTAATTACGTTAAGCTGTGGTTGGTTTTCGTTGTATATTAAACTTTTCCTTATCAACTCTAAAAACCATCTTTACACATTCAGTATAATTTGAATTTCAAATCCCATTGCATGAACACGATTACACTTTTATCGGCAATTACACCATCCATCTTAATGTAAGAAAATAAATTATATAGATATGGTAATGCGTTTAAATACTATATTAGATTTGATCTCTAATTAAAATATAACTTAGATCATTTTTATTCATTGTAATAAATCAAAAATCTTTTCTACAGATAAATAAGAGTGCGCTCATAAATTACTCATCTTCTTTGTTAAAAAAAACTTTTATTTGCACCTCGTCTTAATACCTTTTCAGGTTGTAAGCAAATAAAACAACTGCTAATGTTTTAGTTTCAATGTATCAATGCTATGGCATCTTGTCTGTCGTTACGCTGGCGGGCCGGTAGGCGTTCGAATCCCAGCGGGGTTGACTGTTTTTTTTTTTACTTTCTCTCGACACCTCGAAGAGAAAGTATTGTGATCGTCAATAAAATCGGACTGGAGATTTTGATAAATGTTAACGTTTCATGACCTCTTGAAACAAAAAAAAAGTTGTTTTCGCAATGCCATCTGTCTGTCTGTCTGTCTGTAACTCGGGCTAGAGCCGTGACTATTTTACCGATTGGGCTCTGGGGTTTTCATAAGGTCTCCTCAAGAAGTTTTTGGAATTAAATATCTAACCCTAAAATTAAAGGTAGTTTACTGAAGGGCCAAAAGAAAGAATATCGATTTTCTCAAAATTCTTTTTAACAATTTTGATTGTCCAATATTCGTAATTTCTCCGCAACTATTTGAGATACGAAATAACTTATCACTGTAAAGTTGTACTACTATTAAGGATAAAGATTTTTTATTTGAAATATATTTTTATAGACCAATATTTTCTTAAATATAAGCAAATATAGGCCTAAATACTTTTTAATTCAGGTATTTGAAAATTAATTTTATTGTTATGCTCTTTGGTGGACAAAGGACTTTCCCTTTCCTCAATTTGTCTGTAACAGTTTTCCTAATTCCTAACGTCATGGACTAAGTAACAGTGTATATTATTTAATTTATGATCTTTGGTGTTAAGTTTCTACAATAATTTATAGACCTATTATTTCGCTTTACAAACCTTCCAAATTTTTAGCAATTGTCTATTTTAAGATAAAAGAGGGATAAAGTATTTGCTGTGCACCGTACCATTTATTTTCTAAATATTTTACCACTCTACCTCCACTCAAATGCTGGTTCACTTAATTTAAATTACCTTTCTCGTCCCTACTTTGTCAGAGTAAATATGCGTGTATTCCGAACGGGCAGTAAGTCACGGTGTAAGAAAAGCCAATATTAACTCATCATAGTCGTGAAACTACTCAGTCCATCCTTCCAATTCGTAACTTTCAACCGACCTACATTCCCGTGCAGGAATCAATTTATCATTTCCCCCCTCCTACTCTTCCAAAACAATTGTTATACCTTTTTATTTCTCTCTTTCTTGCGACAGTTTTAGATATTGCGAGGAGTTTATGGTAAGGAAAGTAAGAATAAGGTAGGAAGGACGGTGTATGCCGATTACAAAAGTAACTAAAAATCATATAATATGATCTATAACTGTCAATTTTGATTGATAATACTATTATTCGCAAATTCAACCTTCCCCCCCCCCCAAAAAAAAACTATATCTTTTTTTGGGGGGGAAGGTTGAATTTGCGAATAAAAAAAGATCTAGTTTTTTTTTTGGGGGGGGGGGGGGATTGTTGAAGTTAAATACTCAGCAAAGTGTATTTGTAAGTGTGTAAATAACAAAGAGAGTTTATTTTCGGTAATTGATACAAAAATATTGTTAGATTTTTCTTTTAACTTAAATTTTAAACAAACAATGTTTTTTAACGTAAACTGAGTATGCTATGTCAGAAGTCGGTAAAAAATCATATCCACTGATACCTTATTAATCGTTATATTCTTTGTAAAAGTTGAGAAAAAGAGATGTTGACAACAGAAATAATACATAGGATGTAATCAATATTGACCGCAATAATATATGCTTGTATTTCCTAAAAGGTTCTTTCTGGTCTAGACTTATTGTAGCAGAACTTTACAAGCATTAAATAATAAACATGGTCTTTAATTATGAAGACTTGATTTGCATTTCAGTGTATGCTTATGAGCTAGTTGTAAGGGGTGCGAAGTGACGGTAAGAATTTAATATTTAGGGTTTATAAACACCTGGAAAATAGGGAAAACCTGGAAAAGTTAGGAAATTTAACTTGACAGCGAGAAGTTAAGGGAGATTTTGAAAAGAATTTCTAATATAACACGTAGTAGAGCAAACTTAGTGTAACCCATTAGTTTTGAATCCAATGTTCCAAATAGCACTGACATCATTGGCTTTATTAGTTTTTATATTGATATATTTTAGTGAGAATTTTTTTTATGGTTTTTATTCATAAAATACCTACTAGGAATATGCATTTTTTTTACTCTGAAAAAGTCATGGAATTTCGAAAACTGCAAAGTGCTTTTTTCACGTGAACACCACCTTTGCGACTTATATTTTTACATAATAGTAATAGTACTTACTTTACTGTGAGTTTCAGAGCTGTATCATCTTGTGATATATTTAGTCAGCCACTAAATTGAACTTTTAGGTAGTTACTTATATATTTTGAATTCCAACATTCATATATTGTGCTAGAAGTGGTAATATTTCAATTATATGGAACTCTTTAAATATCATTTATAATATATGTATATATTATAAATACTATTTATTTATAATATATATATGTAAAGATGACAGTCAACTGCTTGTCGTTTCCTTTGTTATGGTTTAGCAAAAATATTCTGAAAATTGAAAAATGACACCTTAACGCGGGAATCGAATCGAATATGATATCTATATGGAGTTATCCTCACTAAAAGCATAAATAATAGCTTTGTCTATTTGATGCTTAACAAAAATGTTGCTCACGTGATAATATAATGTGCTTCTTATACAGAGAATGACGTCAAATGTCCAAACAACTCCGTTTGCTCAAAAATAGTTTCAAAGCGCAAGCAGTAATCACAAAACGATGTTGATTTTAAACTTTATTTATTTCGGATTCTAAAATTTGGCAACTATATTGAACTTCTTTGGGATGTTCTCATTCTATTAACAAAATAAATCTTGATTCAATCCAATTTTCATAGGAAGAGCCTTATCTGATAACTATAAAACTTACCAAGGAATGAGACTATTGGGATATTCTAATGACAACAGTATAATGATTTAAAGTAGAGGGATAGCTGTTGTTACTCAAATTATCTTCATAGTAAATGTCTTAAATCTATTTTCATGTTTTCATACGTCAAGTAATGTGATATGATGCTGTCACTTTTGATGATAGATATTATCAATAATTATAAAATAATAATAATAATAATAATAATAATAATAATCAAATAGTAAAATGTTTTCAATATTGGTTCCTATAGAATGCGTGTATTTTCTAAAAGGGTCTGCATATTAAAATTGAACTGTACAGCATTTAGAAGAACAAAATTGTAAAAATAAAGTGACTTCGTTCATAATTGTTTTTGTTTTATTTTTCCACGGCAATTAGAAGCTATGACTGTATATCGAAGCAATATTTCACTAAACTTCGAACATAGCCTTCAGACGACCGACCACATGCGTTCCATATAAGGTGTTTAATGATTGTCTTGTCCAGTAATAAGCTCCATGCAAGATTTATATCAGCTCGCTACTAGGTAATAACTCTATATACCCTACTTTAGCGTTATAACGCCAAACTACAAGCCATGCGTGCAAGTCCCCCGTGGCTATTGACAACAGGATGGTATGGAAGAAGGAGGCTGAGGGTTGGCTCAGTGATAGTGTAGTGCTAGTGTCTAAATTTGCTTTCAAAGAAAAATGCGAGGTATTTTTTTCGATAAATGAGGTCTGACCATAAGTGGAGCTTTAGCGGCGATTTTGGGCTGGACAGATAATCCCACCAACACCGAGCTAGCACTCAAAAAAACCCATCCTCGTTATAATAAGGAGATTTACTTTTTTATCACCACGTATTTACTATCTGTTCAGGTTATATGAATATATGACAACTATTCTAATGGGTAGAAATGAGAAAGGAAGCATTTTAGACGTAATATACCCGTATTTACTTTGAAGGTGAGTGGAAAAACAAGAAGGAAAAACCACCCTCAGTAGATCCGACCGAGATTCGAACCCCGATCTTCCCTTCATCAGCAGGCCAGTCTAGCACGAGAGTGACGCCTTAGACCGTTCATCCATTGAAAGCTGGTGTGGATTGAATTATATACACGGTCCTTTCAGAGATGTGGGCTTAAATGATGCAGTAGCATAAACAAAAACTGTGTCGTGTTACCAATAAAGTAAACTGTTGACGTTAGAAATTGAGTGTTTGAATCAACTCTCCCAGTTGAAGTTGGATTCTAAACCGTGTGCTGAAAAAGAGATATGTAGGGTCTACTTAATTGAACTGCTGACACGGCTGGTTACACTGCTTTGATCCCTGACTGGGCCTAAAGCGTGTGGGGTGAGGGAAAGATTCAAGACATGACTGAATAACTTAGAAATATAGCTCCATACAAACAACACCGCTAGTTTTATCTATCCCTAGAATTCTTTCCACTGATATCAAACATTTATATCCTTTTTGAGAGCAATTTTAAATAAATATGTAACATGAGTAAAATTGATATTATTGAGTGACTGTTTTGATATAATCTTATTAAAGTGTTGTTTCCCTTGAAATACAGCTACCAGACGCTAATGGTAAAGATATAGTTATCTTCACAGTTCTAGAAGCCATATTAGGAGATGCTTCCCTTGAAACACAGTAACTAATGATGAGATAATTTTATACACATTTATAACAGCCTGCCTAGACGTTACTTTCCTTGAAACATAATTTGCTAATGGTTAGGATATAATTATCACCACATTTCTAGAAGCCAGATTAGGAGATGCTTCCCTTGAAACATGGTCACTAATAGCTACGATCTTATTATCATCACATTTTTAGAAGTCTGATGAGAAGTTGCTTCTCTTGAAAGGCAGCCATCGCACACTAATGGCTTGGATCCCCCCCACCCCCACTTTGCTTCGTCCTAATTCTGACATGGAATGGGGTACTCTACACCCACTCTTACCCACTTTCTACTCGCTTACTGCATTTTAAATTTTTTTTTTTTTACTTAATTAAGGCAATTGCTCTCTTTTGTTCTAACACACTTTAACCATATTAACAAAACAATCAAATTGTCATTACTGAGTTGTAAATCGGGTTTGTCTTCGAGATGTTTATCATTTTTATTTTTTTATTTTACATAACTGACTTAAAATAAAAATAAAAAGAGGTCTGATAATGTATTCAAAATAAACCAAATATTTTTCAAATTGACTCTCTGATAGAAATTTAATATTAAAATAATACCCAGAAGTTGTAATTTAGATACCCGCTACTCAGGATTTTTTTGGCACCACGTCTGACTACCCTTTCGGGATATACGCTTACGTACTAATTACGCTGATGGTTTTAGGGTTGAAGAAATGTACCCACGTTTGCATGGAGGGAGAGTGGAAAGCTATTTTCGTAAAAAAAAACTTCAGTACACCCGACCGAGATTCGAATCTCAATCCCCCCTCATCAGTAGTCTGATCTACTGTGAGGGTAGCGCCTGAGACCATGCAGCCACCGAAGCGGGTCAGGATATTATTGTTCAATGAAATTGACCACTAATATTATTATGATATTTTGGACGTCAAAGCAACAAAACAATGCACCTGGGAAATATGCAGTCTTCTTAAACAGCTTCAAACTCTCTAGCACTTCAAATTAATTCATAAATATAGTAACTATAAAAAATTGAAACTAATTATTATTAGCACCGCGTCTTACTACCCGTTCGGTTTATACGCACTTACGCTAATGTGTAATGGTAGGGTGATTATGGGATGAAATGGAGGACCTACAGTTTAACGTGGGATCCGAACCACGGTGGAGGTCTGGCATTCCACACATTCACAAGTTGTGATTAATACACGTCTTGTCAGAGGTGAAGGAAGGGTTTGGCAATCAGTTAAATCTGTGACGGGACCGAGGATTGAACCCGGATCCCCAGCACAGAAGTCTGACACCTTACCCCTAGACCACCAGGTCACCCTTGAAACTAATTAAATGTTACGATACGAGTGTACATACTTGCTCAAACATTCTTATTATTATAGTTTGAAAAAAAAATCCAATATTAGTCATCAATAAATTACCTTTAAATGAATTTCCCTCCAAAAAACAAGTATACAGTGCTATGTGAAACTCTCCTCAGATACCCATTTTGAACAAAATCCTTAGTCATTTTCGAACATTTTCATATTTTAAAAAAATAAAAAAATCACCTATTTATAATCAAATCCATTTTTCTGGAATACAATTTTATAGTGATATTTCTAATTTAAAGTCCACAGATACCCATTTTGAACAAGATAATATTAGTCATTGTCAAAATATTTCTGATTCTCGAAAATTAGTCATCAGTAGATTATTAAGTAGCTATCAAGAGATAAAATTACGATTTTGCCTAAAGGTATGGCCATATAACATGTACCTAGGTATAAAGTTTGAATGAAATCCATCAAATCCTTTAGGCTCTACTTACAGCTATGACAGACAGACAGAATTGTACTACAGATTTTTTTTAGTTTTTCTTAAGGTTTTTTAGTCATATGTTTTCTAACTAATCTAACCTAAAGTATGGTGTACCAATAAATGTATCTGTAACTTAGTCATACAGGTGGATACTATTTCATCAGATAAAAGAAAAGTCTCATAGCTTAAATTTAATGACTAAGTATTCGTTTAGATATCAATAGTTTTGAAGGTGATTATCTTCTAATCATATTTGGTGAGTAAAACTTCTCCATTACATGTAGAAACAGTTCTCTTTAGCTTGAGAAGTTTGTTAAAGTGTTCTACGCTCAAAGCACGCGCATGTGTGTGTATGTGTGTGTGTGTGTGTGTGTGTGTGTACGCGCACATGCGTGGTAAAAACTCCGGCACCCGGAATATCTCCGGCAGTGCAGGTGGTGAGAAGTTCCATCTGGCGCCTTCCGTAGTTTGCGGAAACTTTTGTCCCCGTTTCTCTCTCTCTAAGCACTTGCATTCCTTCTCTGTCCTCTTAATCCAGCCGGCAGGATCCCACCTAAATAGTCGCACTCTTAAACATTAATAAAGGATCGGGTTTTAAAAGGGGAACAGTTTTTTTGTAAGCCTTTGTATCGTTGAAAAAACACTGAGCTACCTATTAAAGTTACTTTTCTTTGTCTATGAATGAAAAGATGATTAACGATAGCGTGTAGCTGAATTGATAAATCATACAAACACTTCTGTTGAGACCATATTGAGAAAATTAATAAATTATGAAATATTATTTCATAACAATAAAAAGACGGATAGGTATTTATAGCCTTTTCTACCTATTTTAGGCCTTCTAACCATTCGGGTTAAAGGCTTTTTAACCGCTATTGTGGTCGAGACAAAGACGAAGGAATTGAAACGAAATTAACTCGCCTTTGCGTGGAGGTGAAATGGGAAACCACTTAGGAAAAACCATTTTCAATACAACCAGCCAGGGTATGTATTCCTGAGTATATTATTGAGCATCTCGAGTGGGTTTTTTTCTGCGAAGTTAATTGGGAAAACCATTCGAGATGGCTATGAAAGTACTCAGGAATACTCCTCCAGGATTTTAATCCCGATTTACCAGCGTTAAACCAGACTAAATTAGCCTGATATTTAGGGCTAATTTCACAGGCAGACTTAGTACACCCCAAATGCAGTGTTATACTAAATACAGTTTAACACCTACCCAGTCCAAAATGGAATGGGCCAGTTTTATAGACGAAATTGTACCATTCCATTTGAGTGTAGGTAAGTTTCGTCTTGAGGGTATAGCACCGCACTTAAGACGTACTAAATCTAACTGTGAAGCCGGCTTCTTAATCTGCGTTCCCCCGGTACGGGTAACATCGGACTTAATTCAGATGAGAGTTCAAGGACAGCTGGAGGAGGTTTAAATATATTCCGGCCAAAGATTCAACTTCTCCCTTGTTTTTAACGTTTCAAACATTTTTACCGAAAACCCAAAATAAATACTTTAAAGTTAATTTGTTGTCAACAGATTACTAGTGCAAGAGGAGAAGAGGGGGAGCCAGGTAAATTTAATGACGTATCAGCAGTATCGGTAATTTAGACAGATAGTTTCAAAAAACACGCACTGGTGGACACTTGGACCTAGGCGTTAATCTAGACTATATTTTTTCTTTCTGGTGACAGAAAGGTCAGGGCTCTTGTCCCTGTCGAGTGTACTGAGTTGTTTTTCTTAAGTGGTTTACTACCCTTCCTTCGAGAAAATGCGATTAAATTTCCTCTAAATTATGCCTTTTCTTATCCCTATATAATTAGTTTTAGTATGCGGATATCCCAGACGGACACTAAGATGAGATGAACACAAATTTTTTAAAATCCATAAGATTTTCTAAAGTTAAAAAATGTATACAGGCCTGAAAAATTTTAATAAATCAAGACATATGTATATAAACATATTGCAGACCCGTATCAGTGGACCAAAAGATTAAGACGTCACTATCATTGCTAGTGACAGAAAGGCCGGTCTGAACCTCGGTTGGATCAATAAAGGTGTTTATTCTCCTAAATGTCATCTACCTTCCTCTACGCAAATGCAAATGCATTCCTTACAAATTATACCTTCTACCATCCCTACTCAATAAGTGTAAGCACTCAGATATATCGGTTTGGTGCTAGGTCACAGTCCATGTAAATAAAAGTTTTATGCATTAAAATTCTAGTGACCAATTCTTTTATTAACAAATTATAATTAGTAAAGATGCAATTTTGAAACATTATTGAATATGATTCTTGATAAATGGACAGTAATTAACAATTATGAATTTATTTTCTATCAGAAAAAATTACTTCAGTAAATCCTTGTCACTTTACAAATACTCTTAGGGTAATTTACATAAATCATATTGTTTCTTAAATTACCGGATTGCCAATCAGCTTGATCCTAGATCAATAAAATTTTACTTTACAACAAAGTTAATTGGTAATCAAAATCTTCGATCATCCTACCAAATATTTGATCAAATAATCAGGTAAAACAAATATGGAACCACTATAAAAATAATTGTTTTGGAATATCTGATTGTGAAATCACTTAAATCTATACATAAAGGCCGCATCACACGTCGTAACAACTTCCTCATGGGCTTCCTGAGATTGGCTTCCTCATGGGTAAGTTTGTGCGTGTAACGCAGCAAAACCACGTTGGTAGGACCATATCTACTTCCCCATAAATATCCGAATGAATGGTTGGATATTTTCAAGAAGACCATGGGGAAGTTGATGCGTCCAATAGGAGCTTGGTCTCCTCCATGTCAATCTATTCTATTGCGCATGCGCCAGTCTTCAGTCTCAAGTGTTTACCTTCAGGCTCTTATCAGTGTCTATAACTGAAGCCATTTTTTTCTTGTTGCTAAGAGGCAACTTGTAGGTTTGTGATTGTTCATTTTTCTTAAACACGAATGATTTTTCGTTGTTACTCTAAGGTGTTTTTTTTAAATTAATTGACCTTTATAAAACTATGCCGTGTTTTCTTCCTTACTATCAAAAATCTTGTCGCTAACTAGACAGGCACTAAGACTCCACCCACCAATGGACCTTCTCTCTGAGAAAATGATGGGGAAGTTACTACCTTTAATAGGTACCGACCTCCAGCAATTTACTCATGAGGAAGCCCATCTCAGGAAGCCCACGGGGAAGTCGTTACGTGTAATGCGGCTTTAAGGTTGGCTATGAAACGTACTTTAGATTATGGTTTTGGTATCTTAGACTACCTGATATTTATATATCTACTAGCTTGTCATCACCAGGGAACTTGTGCTCATTTGAATTAATAAAAAACCTCATTGTTCATTTAAGATTACTTTAAAATAATTAAATGAAATAACAGATTAATATAGAGACTTATAGAATAAATGAACATCATGGTTTTACAAAGAGCATCACAGTTCATCAAGCCATGCCACCAGAAGTTGGTTATTTTCATTATGTCGCTCCTGTATAGGCGATAGATTATCCTTCGATATTTAGCTATGGATCCCCTTTAAGATAATCTCCTACTTTTTCTTTTTTTAATTTCAGGTTTTTTCGTATGCATCTCTAAATTAAAACTATATAACTTAAAATAGCTCTATTTTTGTTTCTATTAGTCCAGCAGTTTTGAGGAGCCCCTACTTTTCCGGAAACCATATTTTTTAATATCCTAACTTTTGAACTTTTATATTATCTTGGGTGATTATTTTACCAATTTGCCAAATTTAAATTCTCTCTCGCACTGAAAGGTAGATTTTTTTAATCGTTTTGAAGAAATTTTAAGCTACTTCCCCTCTTTACCCATCCCAAATCGGTCCCCACATTCCCATTTTGAAATATTAAGACTTATTTGATTTTGTCATGTGGTTCTTTTACGTGCCTGCCTAGTTTCATTTTTCAACTAGACCAAAAGTAGTTTTCTACATTAGTTGTATTAATTTCGAGTTCTTACATCTCCCGTTTTTCAATTTAGGAATTCCATTTATTCAGACATAGTTAGAGGTTATCCGGGAGGGTATATTTACTTACATACCAAATTTCAATTTTATTCCACACCGAGAAGTTTTTTTCTATTGACTGAAAATTTTGACACCCCATTTCTTGAAACTAATTTTGAAAGTTGAATTTTGAGATTTTTTTTATTTGGAGTGGTTGTACTAACAGCTCGCAAGTATTAACATTTTCTGGCACCCTTAGAAACATTTTTATATTAGTTTTTTAAAATTCTTAGCTTTCTTTCAACCTGTATCTTAATTTTAAAATTAAAAAACTTTCATACTTTTCTACCTGTCTGCGAGATTTATATATTTTATACCATACAAAAAGGTGTTTTTTGTCTATAATTCTGGAAATTTCTTCTCAAACCCCACCCATTTTACTACCGCCACACCCACCCTCCTATTTTGTAATTTTAAATCTAAAAATTTCTGGGCTTTTGGGGTGATCTATTTACCATTTCACCAAATTTTAATTTTTTTTACTTCACTAATAAGTGGCTAATAATTTTAGTTTATGAAATTTCTAGCCCTGAAAATTTCCCATAACCCATTTTGAATTTTAAATGTTCAATTTATTTTGGTTATTTGGGTTTGACACTTTATATATAATAAAATATTTAAATTTTCTACTCTAATTACTAAATTTCTTTTTAGTTTTGGAAGTTTTGAGGGTAACCTCTTTTCATTTTAGGGCCCTTTATTATTACATTTATCTTAATTGTGGTTTAGGGTTGTCCTTATACCCGCTGACCAATTTCAATTTTCTACCACACTAACATGTAATTTATTATTTTAGTTTTGGAAGTTTGGAGCACACACCCTCCCCTCTCTCCCACAATTCACCATACCCCACTTAAAAAGATAAAATATTTACCACTGATTTTGTTATTTTGTTTTTTCCCTTTACATTCCTGAAAAGTTTAGTTTTCTACCTCCCCTAAAGGCTTTTTATAATTTTTTGCCACCCCTTCCCTCCCATATCTTCCATTTAGGTACCAATTGAAGGTCAATTGATTTTAATTTCGAAAAAACAATGACAGAATCTTGTTTATCGGCCTTGAAACTCCCCAGATATAAGGTTTCTGGAAAATTAAACAAGAAATAAAGAAATTCGAAGTTTTTTAATCAATTTGGGTACCAACCCCCGTACATCGCATTTCAGCGGGATCGGACAAACTTTATTTTTTGCCCCATAAGGTGTAAGCATGGAGACCTATTGGTGCCACAAATTGGGCCCCTTTTCACATTTTTAAGGTTAAGGATTCTTCACATCATCGGATTCTCAGGAAACTCCATGTCGTATTTAAACCTTTTAGCTCACCGGAAAGTAAGACAAAATCCTCCGGAAGGAAAAACAAACATACACGGCATGTATTTTACACTATAGATTTTAATTACTAACAATTGACTCAGTATAAAACTCCTCTCAAATTTGATTGATCTTTGATTATATTAAAATTATCTTAGTTCTTGTAACTGCTTTGTATCTCTACCTTTATCTATAATTTAATTGTATAGCTGAAAAACTTCATCCAAACAGCCAGAATTGATACTACTTTCCTATATAATAAGTTACGCTCAAAATAAATTTACACAAAGTTAACTTTTATTGATCAGTAAAATAAGGATGGAAAATCTAATTCAGTTATTACAACTTATAGGCTATGTTTCCTATCAAGATGGTGTTCGAAGAAATAAACAGTAATTTGGAGGGATTTGCTGGTTAGCTTCCCCAGAGATTTTATCGACAATCATGTCCTAATTGTTAGTGGTGCAACTGAAAATGAGATTTGAGAGTGATTGAAGATAAACTTACATCTGACCTCTGATCAATCCACTGATTATTGTTTGTGCAACTGTCCTTGAGGTTTGATATTGGAGATCAACTTTCATCTGATCTCTGATCAATCCACTGATTATTGTTTGTGCAACTGTCCTTGAGGTTTGATATTGGAGATCAACTTTCATCTGATCTCTGATCAATCCACTGATTATTGTTTGTGCAACTGTCCTTGAGGTTTGATATTGGAGATCAACTTACATCTGACCTCTGATCAATCCACTGATTATTGTTTGTGCAACTGTCCTTGAGGTTTGATATTGGATATCAACTTTGATCTGATCTCTGATCAATCCACTGATTATTGTTTGTGCAACTGTCCTTGAGGTTTGATATTGGAGATTAACTTTAATCTGATCTCTGATCAATCCACTGATTATTGTTTGTGCAAATGGGCTTGAGGTTTGATATTGGAGATCAACTTTCATCTGATCTCTGATCAATCCACTGATTATTGTTTGTGCAACTGTCCTTGAGGTTTGATATTGGAGATTAACTTTAATCTGATCTCTGATCAATCCACTGATTATTGTTTGTGCAACTGTCCTTGAGGTTTGATATTGGAGATTAACTTTAATCTGATCTCTGATCAATCCACTGATTATTGTTTGTGCAAATGGGCTTGAGGTTTGATATTGGAGATCAACTTTCATCTGATCTCTGATCAATCCACTGATTATTGTTTGTGCAACTGGGCTTGAGGTTTGATATTGGAGACCAACTTTCATCTGATCTGTGATCAAGCCACTGATTATTGTTTGTGTAAATGGGCTTGAGGTTTGATATTGGAGATTAACTTTAATCTGATCTCTGATCAATCCACTGATTATTGTTTGTGCAAATGGGCTTGAGGTTTGATATTGGAGACCAACTTTCATCTGATCTGTGATCAAGCCACTGATTATTGCTTCTGCAATCGGCCCTTAATTTTTAAAGTTATTTGTGAGTTAAAATAAATCTCTTAGAAATTTTTTTTTTAGCCGTTATAGGTAACATTGTTTCATTTATATTGTTACCGTGAAATTCGTTTACCGAAGGAGCTTTCAAAACCTGTTTCAGGATTAAATTTTTAAAACCAAATGTTAATTTTATATAAAAAGAATATGTAACTTGCTACATTTGACCATAATATTAATCTCATTACGTCTGCTTGTTTGATAAAAAACTGTGTTTATTTACTACGTTGTTTGTACTGCAACTATTTTTATCACATTTTAATATACATATTCTAAGCACATTATGATAGATTTTCTTATTCAACCCTCTGGATAAGGGTCAATGTCACATGAATAAGACCTTAAAATGTTTAAATATTATTTTTAATAAAATAAGCACATTATAGTCACCATAATCAGCTCACGAGAAAATATTTGTTAAGTAAATGTTCGAATGTGTGGTTTGCGTTTGAAGTGATTTGAGGGCCACTTGTTCAAATTTTATTGATTTTTAGCGGAATTACCCGGCGTCGCTTCACACGAAAAGGAAAAATTATATTCATTTTGTAGCTTCCAGCCCTGTTTTTCATTTATTAAAAAAATGCAATCAAAATTGCAGGATTCCGGCTTCGAGCTTCCACAGGAGCTAATAATTTTAAAATGTCAAACCTCTGAGTGTGGTAGATATCGCGCAATGCTCTTGACTGACAGACAAACTCTTTATTTTTATTTTTATAGATTTATTTAGATAATTTCACTGGCCATTAAAAAATTTTATGATTATAGTATCTGAATTAAAACATACTTCAATAAATGTTTGTAAGTTCAATTATGTTTGAGAATATTTTCAAAATATAAAAGCGTATACTTTGATCTGACCTTTTTGCTGCCATTGATCAAATCGCATTATTACCGCCTACCACCCTTTTTTTTTTGTGAAGAGAACCGGAATAAAATAAAGTAAAATTTGACTTAAAAAAACAGGAAACAAGAAGGTAAAATGTATTTTGTAACTAAACTAGGACTTAGTTAAGATTCTTGTGGTGATACGGTGTTATTTGCCTGATTTAAAACGACAAAATGTTTGTAATTAGAGTTAGCAACTCAATTAGAAGTTGTTTTTCCTGCGCTTAGTGACTCCGACGGCAGAGTTTATGTATAGTCCGATTCCGATAAGAATTTTTTTTTTTTTTTACATTTATAATATTTACTAAAACAATATGTTCAAATAGTCATACGTAAAGAAAGTCATGCGATCTACAATTGTCACTATTCATCGATAGTAAAAACACCTATAAAATAATAGTAACTTGTAATAAATTAAAATGTTACCAATGTCAAGCGCAGAAGAAAAAATATATATAGTAGAAAGAATATGATAGGAAGTAACTTTTATAAATAATATATATATATATATATATATATATATATATATATATATATATACAGTAAGGAAGGACCTTTTATAAATACATATATAAATATACATATACAATATTTATAAATTAATTTCCTGCCATATCCTACAATCCAATTCTATAGAAAGGCCTTAATTGACAAATACATGACACGTAAGTTTGACTGTTCAAGTCTAATATTTATATTAATCTAATTTCATCAACACCTACAATATTCCAATTGAATTGAGTTTTACATAAACTATATATATTATAAAATCAAATCTTCCTTTATTTTGTCATTTATAATTTCTGATGCTGGTTTTAAAATACTGAAACATGTCGAGTTAAAATTCAACAGCTGGTTTTCAACTATCTTTAATTTCAAGGGTCAAGGAATTACATTTCAATATAAGACTTCGAGATCAAATTTCAAGTCTTATTATTTCAAATTAATATCCTATTATAAAGTTTTATTTTCTGCTATAAACTAGATAATCATCGGAGTATTGAGTCTTAAATGCTTCCATTATTTGTATTTTTCCTTAGTTATTTTAGTGATTTATGATTACACTTTATACTACTAATCTCAATACAGTATTATATATAATGTTACAGAGTATATACAATATATTTTAAAAGGTTTATCTAACCCTAACGGGTAGTAAGACCCGGTGCTAAAGAAAAATGTCATTGGAGGTGTTTAAAATAACTATTTTAATGATGGAATAGATAGCAAAGCTATTATATTTGATTATTATGGTTATAGCCGCATCTAAATATCATATTCATTAAATTTATAAATGATACCGGGGCACTTGAATCAAATCTGAGATCTTTGGCTTAGTACGTCAATGCTCTAACCACTGAGGTATCGAGGAATTGTTCCGTGTCCAGGGTCATTCTTCACTAGTATATTTAGGCATTTGTACAATTGTAATGTACAGTACATTTGGGACAGCATAATAAAGAGTTAAAGAGTCAAAGATTGCTACGTTATCTGATTGTTTTGATCTTAATTGATCACTCATATGTAGCTGAACGATTTCCATACATCCATTACAGATTCGGCCTTAAAATATGAGTGAAGAAGTCAAGACTGACCCTGCTCAGTGGCTAGACCATTGGCATACCAAGACAAAGGTTATTGGGTTCAATTCCCGTGTCCAGGGGACATTTTTCAATTTATAAATAACTATTTTAGAAACAATTAATATAAACTAATATGTAATCAATTAATCGGTATGTTTTGAATACAGTTGGTATAATTGGTTTATTAAATAGATACCGAAGTAATGTATTATGTGTAAAATCATCCGCAGTGCATCCAGATAGGCTTAGAGCTCCAAACTTTCCATCTAAGATGACCTTGTATGGTACATACAAGTAATGTTACTTTCGATAGCACATTTTCTGGTAAAGATAACAAATCTAAAAGTATGGAAAGTGAGCCAAAGGAAATAAATGTCTTTGCGAAAAATAAATGCACAAGGTAATAATTAAAGGTCAAACTCGGTGGTCTTGGAGTGAAGTGCTCGCCTCAGAACCCAGGGTTCGTGGGTTCAAACCCATCCGTGGTTGCTAGATTGTTCTTGAGCGATAAAAATTCCTAACACAACTTCCTTCGTAGGGGAAGTAAAGCCGTCGGTCCATGTCGATTGTGTCATGTAAAAGAGCTCCGGAAAGAATGTGAAAATAGCTTTCCCGCCAAAATTCGTAGGCCCTTTCGCTTTCATTCATAGAAACTATCACGTGTTGAATAATCAGGTGGTATAGAAAGTGAACGTAAAACACCTCAAATAAATAAATGATAACTAATGTTTACCCAATTTATTTACAGTAATAGAGTTATACATATTTTAAAACCATGTAAAAAAAAGCATTTTTAAGCTGTGGTCGTCTATTCTGTCTCGAAATATTAAACTGAGAATATATAAAAATGATGATCCTACTTGCTGTTCGTAGCTGATGTGAACGTGGTCTCTCATTCTGTAATAATAGAACAGATTGAGATTTTTGGAGAACAAATTACTGAGAAATAATATTTGAACCTAAAAGGGATGAACAAATAGAAGATTGGAGAAAGTTAAAAATTAAGAACTTGGTGGTTTGTATGCATCTCTGAAAATATTAAGGATAATCAAGGCCCGCAGGCTGAGGGAGGAGGGTCGTGTGATAACAGGCGTGTACACAACATTTTAGTTGGAAATCTGAAGAAACTAGATTCCTTGGTTAGGCCGTGACGTAGATGGTAGAATAATGTAAAAATGTATTTGAAGGAGGTTGGGTGTCAAGTCAGAGAGTGGAATGTAGGTGTCTCAGAATAGTGTTTAATAGAACGTTACGTTCTGGCAGCCACAAACTTTTGAGTTCCTTAAGGTCATATACAGTTAGTTTCTTTAGTTTATCAGACGATTTAAAAAACATCCAAACACTTTCTTTGATGAACATTTTAAATTGTGTAGTCTATATGTATATATATATATAAACTGTATTATACAAAAAACTAAAGTGTAATAGTTTTCAAGTAGTAAACTAAATTTAGGAGTACACTGGTAGGGTTTACACGGCAAACCACTACAGTTATTAAAAAAAAGTTTTATTCAGTTAAATTAAGTAACTAATATTTGTATTTATAACTATATTTGTATATATATATATATAACTAATATTTATATATATAACTATTTTACTATATATAATTAATATTTGTGTAATATATAAAAATAATATTACATATATATATAAAATATGTATATATATATATAATATATATTATACAAATATTAGTTACTTAATTTAACTGAATAAAACCTTTTTTTAATAAACTCTAGTGGTTTGCCGTGTAAACACTACTAGTGTACTCCTAAATTTAGTTCACTACTTGAAAACTATTACACTTTAGTTTATCATATATATAAATACCTTAAAACCTAAGCATAGATGTTTCTAAATGGTAAGATTTAAATGAGTTGTGAGTCTAACTGGTGTCCGTGGTGGCCCAATCCACCCCTGCGTCCCAAACCCCCATAATTTGGTCCCTGGTTCAACGACAAACTAATGATCCTTGAGTTCCCAGCATCAGCTAGAAAGTGTGAATATTGCTGAAGTGTGTCTGGCTGCTGTATAAAGGCAAGTCTTGTAATATGTAGTGACGGGGCTGATGTGTTTGTAGAGCATGCACCAGCTGGGACTGGCAGTTTATTCCTATATTGGGGGGCGATATTTCACTCGCGTCTGCGCCGTCGCCCGAGTTTGTGGCGCTATGTACACGACAAGCGATGCTGTACGGAGGTTAACTATCTTCCCAGGCGTAAACATAAGTTGGAATGATAGTTTGTAAAATTTTTTTCCCCTTGGCCTTAAATTTCCTAAAAATATATTTTTGTATGTGTACACAGATCTTTTTTAGAATGAACATCTTAAAGACCCTTCTTCCTACCAAAATCCTACTAAAGTTCTAATAAATTATAGGGTTTTAATATAAAAAGAGACATTTTCCCACAAACATCAATGTATGATGTGGATTGCCTACATTTTATTTATGGCTTATCTTAACCTAATTATAGAATAAACAAAACATCACTCCTACATTAATTTACACCCTAATCACCCATCTCCATGGCTAAGTAGTATAGTGTTACCAAAAGTCTAGAGGACCTTGGTTAAATTCGGGCTGGTGCTTACGAAGAAGCTATTTAATATTTGTGTACTGGTTTGTCCTGCTAGTTAATTACTTAATATCTAGTCATTTGGGCTGGATGTGTAATATTAGCTGAAATAGTCCCAGTTAAATTATTTTGTAAGCCTTGTGTTAGCACAAAATATATGTCTAGAAAGTTAAAATTCACACTATGCATTTTCTCCTTAATAAATATTGATACCGAGAATTTATAGTAAATAAATTACAGTAAACTACCGAGCTAATCTAAGATGTCCGTGCTATTTTGTTTTGTCACGCCGTCCTCAATACCAGTTCGGATTACACGCATTATTAATTATGCTAATAAATAGGGATGAGTAAGGTATAGTTATTAATTTACCCACATTTGCGTGGATTAAAGAGTTGGAAACCATTCTTTTAAAACCACCCTAAGTGCAATCGACTGGGATTCAAAACCCCACCCGGTTCCCCGTCATTGGCAGTCTAGTCTATTGCAAGAGTGACGCCATAAACAGTGTGAGTGGATCTCTTTCTATTTAATATTAATGAAATTGTCCCTTTATGATGGTCCAATCTTATTAAAGATGAGTATAAA